>PVIH01000131.1:0-454726 GCA_004025045.1 Sigmodon hispidus
CAACCCATGGAAGTCCACCTGCCTCTGCCTCTCAAGTGCTGGGATTAACTATATGCACCACTACCACTTGGCAATAAGTGTCCAAATCCTAAAGCATGTTTGGATCCTAATTTTCCTGTTTTCCTACATGAATTATCATGGCCATATTATTCTTTTTATTGCTTTCATAATGGTGATGTGAACATTTTATCAGCATCAATCTTTAAAAAACAAACAAACCAGGGTCTCCTGCAACACTTAATTATGTGTCTGGAGGCAACCTTAACCATCCGCTGAGATTGTAGGCATGGATCACCATGCCCAACATATAGCGGCTCTAGGGATCAGCAAAGCCCTCCACCCACTGTGAGCTATATTCTCAACTCCTTGGCGGTGGTACCTATCTTGATCATTCTTTAATGACAAATCATGATGACTTCAGAAGGGCCAAAACGTTCTAAAGATGGGGTAGGGGCATAAAAGATCTAACCTGATCTGAAATATGCAGCCACCCTCTTGGAGGGCAGGTACTGAGGTCTGAGGATTCTTTGTGCAAAGTGTTTCTCTTGTAGGTAGTCAGCATTGCTTTCCCAGCAGGACTGAGGAAAAGGTATTTTACTATCCAATTCTTTGAAACAGCAACAACAACAAAGCCAACCAAGTATTATAAGATATTCGATTGGGTACAAATAAAAACAGAAGGACATCACACGCCTGCCTCTCCAGGGTGACCAGATCCTCCCATCCTAGGTACTAAAATCATTTTTGCCTTCTCCACTCCAGGGAGCATCTCCCCACCAAGAGATTTTTGTTTGTTTTTTAAAGCCATAAAGTGTCATTATTAAAGAAGCTGCCAGAAGGGGCTGGAGGGTTATTTACAAAGCTTCTGTCAATCCATTTCTGGAATTTCTGTCATGCCCACATGCTGTGGGTTTAATAGGAACAGGATTGCAGAACTAGCCGCTCAGGGCTCATCTTGTCTTTATGTATCAGACATTAGCTCAAGCCTCCTGAGGCTTCTCAAGGTTTTAGCTTTCTGTGAACTTCTATACAAACCCAGAAATGATTGTTTTGTTTTTCCCTATACATTAGTTACACCCTCCAAAACAGTGAATCAACAAAGAAAATGATGGGGCTGCATTCTAATCATTCTTGAATGTTCTCAAAAGCCAGCTCTCTTTCTTAGAGCCAGAAAACAAAAGTGAAGCCTTCCCAATAAATATTTTGTCATGTTTAAGTGGCTAACCTTGGGCCACATCTTGACTGGTAGGTTTTAAAGGTTAAAAAGTGCAGATTAGTTTTTTGTGATTTACAAGGCACACACAGCCAGAAGGACGGTAAGCAGAGAACACGTGGACTTTGAGGTTACACGTTAATTAATGGCAAATCATAAATGTGATATAGATAAAAGTGCATTGATTAACATTGGACCAGCTAAGATCAGACTGGGGATTGCCATTCTCTGTGATTGTCTGAATCCTATTAGCCTCCATTCACCAGCATTTGAGTAAGAGGCAGTTTTAGAAGTTCCCATTACGAAAGAAAAGATGTAGGAAGAGCCTGTATTACCAAGGCTCAGCTCTCTTCATTTCCAAGGGCAGAAGGGTGGCTGTCTGTGCAAATCCCTGCTCTCCTGTGTGTGGCTGAAGACCTCTGAGGTCCTTGGACAGTGACAATGGCCACCATCTCAGGAAAAATCAGTACATGTCTCTGTAGATCTCCTGCAGTAGTGGGTGCAGTGCTGCATCAGACTCGGTCTTCTTTATGACCTGCACGAGTTGTGCATGCTCTGTGACCAGCTGCCGAAGGTCCACCAATTTTTGAAGAAGTTTTGGGAAGAGGAAGGTATCATCTGGATGGTTGCTCTGTAGATGGAGCTGGAGCACATGCAGAATACCCTCCTGCATCTTCTCAATGTATCCTATGTTTAGAAGGCCAGGCCGATCTACGCTCAAAAGAAGAAAGAGACGTCTGAGTGTGACCATCCAAGAGCCACCGGTCAGTGGAGGAGCCAAGTGTTGCTGCTTCATGTGGCCCTATGGAGAAGGTTCTGAGTGACCTTCACATGGCAGCCTGACCAGAGGTAAGACAAACTTTTCCACAGTCATTGGCTCTGATGGGGACAGATGACGACTAACACTCCTAGTTATTTATAGACCAGCACATAGTGCTACCTCCATCCCCCTTACGATGCAGTCCCTACTTTTGGATTTGCCTGACAAGCTCCATGCCACGCCACATCTTTGTGTAGTGTAGGAAATGAAGGACTTCTTCCCTGATGAAAGCTGTGTATTCAGCCTCCCACCATCACTTAAGGAGTGTGACAGAATCAGGATCTGCCTTAAAGCGACATTATTGATATCTCCAGTGAGGCCCAGGTTGGAGAGCAGACTGAGAGGTGACCAGGGCTGGGGAGGACCATGGCTGGACAGTATGCCAAGGAGCTCCTGGAGCTGGGAGAAGACACAGCAGGAAGTGCCATTACCCACTCAAGGTGGCCTTCCTGGTACAGTCCCGCCCATCCAGACAGCTGTGCCTTTTAAGCATCATCCATCCATGACCAGGGCTTAGAAGCAGCTAATGATGTGTTTATCTTTTTTTGCATATGTATAGGGATAGAAGACAAAATTTTATTTACAATATAGAATTACTTATTTTCTAATTCATGTTTGCTCTTGGGAGCTGGTTTTCTCTTTCTACCTTTATGCGGCTCCAGAGGTCAAATTTAGCAGTCAGACTTGCAAAGGCTTAACCTGCTGGATCAGCTCATCGCCCTTATTTATGTTTGGAACATCTTTATGATAATATTTTATATATTGTTTCCTGTTTCCAGAGTGTACTGACACCTCTAAGTTATATTATCAATTATTATGTCTTTTGTATAAGTTTTTCCTTTGTAAAAAATTCAGAAATTTAATCTTAATATTTAAAAGCAAAGCAGACATCATGGTAATCAAAGTGTAGAGTATATATGAGTATAATATTTTAGTTTGATAATCTGATTGGAATCTAAAATGTATCCTTTAATAAATTTATCTTGTTTTAAAAGTGGTTTTATTTTATATATTTATTTGAATTATGTGTGTGTGTTGGGAGGGTGGGGGATGCCTGTGAGTACAGCTTTCCAGAAGGGTAAAAGTGGGCATTAGATCTCCTGGAACTGGAGTTGTGGGTTCAATTGGATTTTGGGAATTGAACTCAGGTTCTCTGCAAGAATAGCATGTATTTCAGCCATTTTCTCCAGCCCCTGATGTAGGTTTTAATCTTCATTGATTTAGTAGTATAATAAACATAATAACTAAGGTTTTTGTGTATGTATGAATTTGAGGGCCATGTGTGTAGAGGTCAGAAGTCAACCTTAGATAACCTTCCTCAGGAGCCATCCCCTTGTCTGAGACAGAGTCTCTCACTGGCCTGAAACTCTTCACTGAGTTCAGCCAGCCCCCAAGGAACTGTGTGTGTCTGCCTCCACAGCATGAGATTACAAGAGCATGCCCACACACCTAAGCTGCTTCTTCTTCTTTTTTTTTTAAATGTGGGTTCTGGTTTTGAACTCAGATCCTCATGTTTGTGTGACAAGCACATTCCTTACAGCCATTTCCCAACCCCATGACTATGTTTTACAATGGTAGATGGGGACCATGGGTAATGGACCCACTCTTCACAGTTTTAACTCCACCATAACAAGATTTCTAGTTTCCATATAGGGCAGTTTCCATATCCGCAGGATCAGTGCAGGACTGAAATCATGAAGGCTGTGTATGTGTAGCTCTGCATCCAATCATGCAAAGGACCCCGACAGACTCTACAGATCTGTGGTGGTTTTATCCTTTGTGGGAGGAACAGCACTTCTTACATCCATCTCATCACCAGCCTGATGGTGACTGTGAAGGACAGGATGGCTTCTGGCAGTTGGGAAGAACTGTCACCCATTGGTCTATGCCAAGGCCAGGCAAGGTCAGCTGGGCTTACAGTAGGTGGATGACCTCCCTAGACTAGAGACAAGGCTATTTAAAGAAGTACAATGCTGAGCCAAAGATCAGGGACTATAGGGCCAGTTTCCCCAGTGAGGCTCAGATCTTTCCTTACTAGGATCGTTCCTCTGGCAGAGCAGACCTGGCAGCTGTTTCCAGTTAGCATGATAGTTTTCAGCAGGAATTAACATTAGTATTAACCACAACGGCACCGTACCTGCACTTGCACTGTACTTTCCGAACTATCTAATAGTAATAGTACAAATTATCACCATATATTATGTGCATCTAAGACACTTATATTTGATATAATTGTATTATCAGTAGAGCATGTATTTAATTTAGGCATATAATATGCCAATATGCATTAATGGATACTATAATAATGCAACCACAACACATAGTAGATATAGTCTCAGTTCTACTTGGCAGTAAATTGGACTGCTATTCCAACCTGCCAGTGCCCACATCATTGTATCAGTGCCCAGGTTGTCACCATATTGACAACCATTGAGTTCCCCCAGAAGGGGAACCTGTAAACACTCAACAGAGGCATACCAACTTACCTCCACAGCAGATTATAGCAGCCACGAAAAGCGAAATATCACTGTCATCTAGTTCTAGGGCATTGAACTTCATAGCAAAATCAAACTTGGGTTCCAGGATGTCACAGAATGGCTTCCTCAGGTTCTTCAGGAACTCCCGTGTGATGAAGCCATTGCCATACGCTATCAGCATCCCGTCTTTGTTCATCAAGGAGGACAGCATGGTGAATATGGCTTCATACACACCGTATTTTAGCAAGGTAACTTGGTCGTTCAAGTCCAAGTTTGCGAAGCCTGGGATGGCCTTGGCGAATTCTGTGAGCTCAGTGACAGTCTCCACGGACATGCACTGGCAACAGTGAAAGATTCGAACTTCTGCTTCCTTGTTTTGGATGCCATTGGCCACCATCTTGGCCACAAGCGTCTTCTCAGCCATACACAAGGTCTCCATGTCATGTATGACAAAAGGCTACAAAGGGAAGGTGATAAGGTCAATCAGTTGACAACTCTATGATAAACTTTGCAGTCCCCTTAAACATCAATGAGCTAACGAGAAGCTACCATGTCCAAATCTCCAAGCTTGGTGCCTGGTTGATTCAAAATACATGTGCAGTGCAGTTCTGAAATCGGGCAACTTCAAAATCAGACAATGTAAAACTTGAAAAAAAAACTAACAAAATAAGTCAGTAAGATGATAACTGTCAGGGCTGGAAAGATGATTGAGCAGATAAGACTGCTCGCTGTTCTTGCAGAGGACATTAGTTTGATTTGTGGCTCATAACTGTTCCTAACTTCAATTTCAGAGAATCTAATACCTTCCTCTGACCTGTGTAGCACCAGGCAGAAAGGAAGTGCACCGTCATAAATGCAGACATGTAAATATATGCTAAATATAACTGGCTTTGTGTAGAAATAAAGAAACAAGTCTTGTTCAGCTCTGTATAGTGGGAACACCTCCCAGGGTGCTTTTCAGTGTAGAAGACACAGGCCTCATGTCAATGGCTTATTCTAGAACAAGGGCCAAATCCCAGCCTGCCTCTCTCTCTGCTGAAGTACCATGACATCCACTCCTGCAGCTCCCGCCTCTTTATAAAGTCTCATAAACAGTCCAGCTTTGCCTCTGCTGTGTAAGCATGTGACAGTTAATCTGGGTTGTCAAACTGATGGGATTCAGAATCACCTCTGAGGCAAACTATAAGCACATTGCTAGAAAGGCTTAATAAGTGAGATAGAAGACACACCCTGAACGTGGGCGACACCATTCCCTAGGCTGGAGTGCCAGCCTGAATTTAAGGAGAATCAGCATTGCTCATCTCTGCTTCCTGACTGTGGCCACAATGTGAGCAGCAGCTACCTTATGCTCCATCAAACCTTTCCTTTCAGGAAGGACAAGACCCTCAAACTGTGAGCTAAAATCTATCTGACATTAATTTATGTTTCTCAGCTATTTCGTCATGGCAACAGGGCAAGTAACAAATAAGTGACCAAAGGAAATTAGCTATGAGATGCCAAATTTTTATAGCTACTGCCACACCATTACCGAGACAAATGTGGGATCCACTGATAAATGAATGAATATGACAATAGAATATTATTTAGTCATTGTGATCAGATGGATGAAACTGGAGGACACGAATACTGTGTATTGTCACTCATGTGGGTGCTAAAAACATTGGCCTCACAGGAACACAGAGTAGGGAAGAGATTCTGGAGAGAAGGGGGAAGGGATAGAGGGGTGTCTGGTAATACCATTGACTCCAGAAATATTACATTTTCCATAAGGAATTTAGAGGGAGTTAGAACTTTCTGGACACATGACAATGATAAATATTTAAGGAGATGGACATACAGCTACAATTTTATCAGTACACATTCTATATTTACATGTAATTTTCAAACTATATGCTATAATTGTGTACAATTTAAGAATATAAGCTGTTTAAAAAATTACTTGTTTCTGGAACAAATAATTATTTGCAGTCACTGTGCTCAGAGGGATTAAATTCCAGGGATGCTGAGAAGAGCCAGCATTTATTCCTACCACTGGCCAAAATTCATATTTGCACACATGCACGCATGCACACATACACACACATGTGTGTGCACCACACATGCAATGTCTATACTGAGTGAACGCAGATCACTAATGAGGTGGCCAGGTATTGCTGTAATCCCTCCTGGTGTATCTAAGAATAGAGTGGAAGCATTCCAGCTACCAAGGAGGAGTCTAACACCTGCCCCAGCCCCCATGCTGGGCTGTCAAGAGTATCTTTAGGAACTACAGAACAGATGCACAGTCAAGGCACCTGGGACATGCTTAGAACAGAGACAGGAGGATGTGTGGAGAAGAAGCAATTGTCTGCAAAGAGCCTGATCTTGCAATACAGCACTGGGCTAAAAAAAAAAAAAATGTGATTCGTGTTGATGAAAGGAGATATATTAAAAATGACTCACGGTGGGACTAGAGAACTAAGTGCACTGCCTGCCTTCCTGAGTATCTGGTGCCACGGAGCACCCACATGGTGACTTACAACCATCTGTAACTCTAGTCCAAGGAGACTGGAACCTCTCTCTTCTACTCCAAGGGCCTTGCACACATGTGGTGCACAGATGCACATGCAGGCAAAAATACCCACACACATAATTAAAAAAATGACTCATGGACATTCTATGGTCTGAACTCAGAGCCAAGCTATTGAGTATCTCAAGTCAGAACAAGATAGACAAAAAAAGTGTTTCTCTAAAGGTTTTAACATGAGGCCAGGTAACCACTCTTAGGGAATAATTTAGTGACAGTTGTGCTTCAGGAAAAAAAAAAGCAGCATAGAAAGTCTGATTTAAAGGAAGTAGAGAAATACAGAAGGTCCGCCAATCTTGGTGGACATTAGACAGGTAGAGTAGTATAGCAGGTTCAAGTATTTGTTTCCAAACCTGAAAATCTGAATTTTAGCCTTGGGATCCACATAATAAATGAATACTGATTCTCTGGATTGTCCTCTGACCTCCACACACATGCCTACACATATACAGACTGAATTTAATATGATTTTTTAAAATAATTAAAACTAAATGTCCATTCTGAATGAGTAGCAAGTTACAACTTTGGAGATTGTATATGCTGGGAACACTTCTTTACCACAGAAGTGTTTTTTCCTTGTCATTATTCCCTAAACACTATAGCATAGCAATCATTTCCAAAGTATTCATATTACAACAGGTATTACAAGGCCACAGAGTGAGTTCAGAGTTTAGAGCAGGAGTGCTTATGATTCTCTGTGATTGCTGTGGTACCTTAAAAAAGCGTCTTGAAGGCTGGAGGGATGGATCAGTGGTTAAGAGCACTGGCTGCTCTTCTAGAGGTCCTGAGTTCAATTTCCAGCAACCACATGGTGGCTCACAACTATTTGTAGTGGGATCTGATGCCCTCTTCTGGAATAAAGGAGTACATGCAGATGGAGCACTCATAGGTAAAATAAATAAATTTTTAAGGGTCTTGAGCATGAATCTGTAAGCAAGATACCTGGCATCTTGACTCTGAGTTTAGCCAATAGAATATCTGTGAGTCGTTTTTAAAAATGATTTTATGTGTGGGGGTATTTTTGCCTGCACATACATCTTTGCACCACATGTGTGCAGGGCCCTTGGAGAAAGAAGAGTGGTTCGGGTCCGCTGGGACTAGAGGTAAATGTTTTCCTTCATAAGAACTGCTGTGGTCATGCAGTCTCTTTAGAGCCACAGAACATGCCCGAGACAGTACCGTTACCTTCATCCTGAACACCATCTTTTTCTATTGCTCACTCAGCAGAAATAGAAGTGGAAAACAAGCAAATACATAGTCAAAGTTTAGAGAAACACAGTGATCAGGGCTAGAAAGTCCCAGAGTCTTTGACATGACAAATGTACACTGGGACTCTTATACAAGGGGGCTGTGGGGAGTGGTGAGTCCCAGAGGGCTTGATGATTATCATGGAAGGGCATCTCCAAGGACTAAGGTAGCCTCAGCTACACAGCTCACAGGGTGACTCAAATGAACCATTGAAGAATTCTGAGTTATGGGACTGGAGAGATGACCCAGCAGTTAAAATGCAAGCACTGTTCTTGTAGAGAACCTGAGTTCAGTTCCAGTACCACACTGGGCAGCTCACAATGTCTGTAACTCCAGCTTCAATGCCTTCTTCTGACCTCTGTAGGCACCTACGCACACACACACACACACACACACACACATCTATGATTAAGAACATAGTTACTCCTTAACAAATTCTAACTCAGTTGGGTAACATGCCTCTTATCTTAGTACTTAAAGGCTGAGAGGTAAAAGGGTCCCATGAGTTGAAAAGCAGCCTGGGATAGTGGGACAGCCCTTAATCACAGCACTAGGAAGGCAGAAGAGTCTCTATGAGTTCAAGGCTATTCTGATCTATATACCAAGTTCTGTGTCAGCCAAAGCTACACAGTGATGCCCAGAGGATTTATTTAATTATAGATCTGTGTGTGTGTGTGTGTGTGTGTGTGTGTGTGTGTGTGAAAGAGAGAGAGAGAGTACTTATGTGAACCATATGCATGCAGGTGCCCAAGTATGCTGAAAGAGGCCAGCAGATGCTCTATAATTGGAGTTATAGGCAGTTACAAGCTACTGAGCCATGCCTCTGGCCCTAACATCTAGACATCTATGAAGCTGTTGAAAGGCCTCTTTGGAATCCAGGTCCAGGAGACAACTATTTCCAGTTCTGCTATTTTCAAATCAAGAGGGACAAAGTCCCAAGAAGTGTTTTAGCCTCACTACCAAGGCTTCTGGCCATTTTCTGGCTCATGTGTCTGAGATCCCAAGGGCTCAACTCAAACTCAGGGTCCAGCAGGAAACCAATGGTATCCTCAGTCCTTCCCTCAGCTAAACTCACCTTTTCCCTATTTGCCTTCAGACCTTAAAATCCTGTCATCAGGTCAACCAGTTCTCCAACCAGTTCTAGGATGGCTCTGGGACTGTCTGATGGGTCTTTTACCTGGAGGGACTTGACCTCTACTTTTAGCCAACTGGAGACTGCTTGGATATTCCATCATACAAGTTTTTATGTTCCCCAGTATGGTGCATAGAGTCTGTGACTGTCCCTGCCCTAGTTGGTTTGCAGGACAGCAAGACTGCCCTGCACTATTGGCTCGAATGCCCATCTCCCCACCTGGCAAGTTCATGTTCATCACATCCATGCACCTTAGCCTGTTTACTAGATGAAACAGTTTTGTGCCTCACTGATATCACTTTGCTATGACTGTCATCCCAGCCTAGAACCTGACAGTCACTGAGTATTATGCTATGGGACACAGGTCAAGCTGGGTGCATCAGGGAAATAGCCTGATTTCCCTAAAGAAACTCCCACCTTTAAAGATGGTCGCCTTTGAAATATTATAAAATATGGAGCTGGAAAGACGGCTCAGAGGTAAAGAGCACTTGCTGATCTTGAAGACTGGGCTTCAGTTTCCAGAATCTACACAGTGGTTCACACCATCTGTAACTCCAGTACCAGGAGATCCAATGACTTCTACAGGCTTCTGCATACATGTAACACACGGACATACACTCAGGCATATACATACATACATTATATACATGTGTAGTGTGTGTATGTATGTACATGTATACACACATATGTATACATATACATATATATGTGTGTGTCTATATATTTATATATATATATATATATATATATATATATATATATATATATATATACACATCTTGTAAAGCACATAGCCTACATCTCCCAATGCCACTGTGGCAACAAGACCAGTGTTCTGCAGAGATATTAGGGCAGTGAAGCTGGTGGCAGGCACTCTGCCACCTGGCCATTTCCCAGGCTGGGCACAGATGGAAGAGGAAAGAGGGGGTCTCGCACTGGACCAGAAAGTTCTGGGATGCTGGCCAGCAGGCTGGGTAGGAAAGGAAAAAGGCCACGCCTCTGAAAATGACATGAGACCTGGAGGTGGGAGGTGTTTCTGGTCAACAGTATGGTCAAAAGCAATTGGATATTGCTTCTAAAGCTGGTCCCTAAAGCAGGCAGTTAGCTGTCAAAATTCATTTGTGTGTGTGTGTGTGTGTGTGTGTGTGTATGTGTGTGTGTGTGTGTGTGTGTGTGTGTGTGTGTACATGTTTGTAAGGTGCATTGGTGTATGAGATGGTGGCCAAAGGTAGATGTTGGTTGTCTTCCCAGTCAGTCTGTAGTTTTTGAGAGAAGGTCACTCACTAAACCTGGAGCTCACTGATGGAGCTAAGCCTGATGTCCAGAAAGCTCCGGGATCCTCCTGTCTTGGCCTCCATAATGTTGGGATTACACAGATATGCATGACCACATCTTACTTTTTATGTATGAGCTGGGGATCCAAACATCAGCTCCCTAGGCACTGAACCCTCTGAGCCAGCTCCCAAACCCTCTCTCTTATTCTGTCTTTCTAATGTAGCAGCCCGCAGCTCTGGACCACTACTTTATCCTTCATTTCCACGAGTCTTGATCCTCAAGACAGAGGACAGTGGAACTCTCCTAAGATCCTTATATATCTTGGTCAAAAAAAGAGGCAACTCAGCAGGAATCAAATCAATATCCAAGCAGAGAGTCTGGGAACAGAAAAAAGTTGACTCTTACGTTTGTTCTAAAGCCCAAAGTTTGAGGGAGAAATAGGAGGTCTTCTGATTTCTCCCACTTGGGGTCATCATCACAGAAATGCAAACTTTATCTTGTGATCCAGAAAAGTTCTAATTCAGGGATTCTCATGACCCCCTTTAGCTGTGTGTGGGTCACATGCCAGATATCCCCTGCATATCAGATATTTATATTACAATTCATAACCATAACAAATTACAGTTGTGAAGTAGCAGCAGAATAATTTTATGGCTGGAGGTCCCCACAGCATAAGAAAATGTGTTAAAAGAGAAAAAATGATATCCTAAAATTTGCAGGAAAATGAATGGATTTGGAGAATATCCTCCTGAGCAAGGTATTACAAACCCAGAAAGATAAGCAGGGGATGTACTCACTCATTAGTGGACTCTAAACAAAAAAAGCAAAAAGCAAAGCATGTCCAAGCTGCAAACCACAACCACTGAAGAGCTTGGGATCTGAAACACCTTGGACTGGCACCTTGGATCCCACTCCCGCCAGAGGAACACCTGACCCAGTCTGGATGTTGGGGTGAGCAAACTGGATCTGCCAGGAGTGGATGCTGAACTAAGCCGTATTGGAACCTTGGGACCTCCTACCCTTGCTGGGGAGGAGATGGGGAGATGTGGAGAAGAGTGAGTGACCTGAGGGGGTGGGAAGGGGAAGGGACCTTGAACAAGGATATACACGGATAGAAAATGTGACTTTATTCATAGTAAAAAAGAAAAAGAAAAAGAAAAAGAAAACAGCATTAGGAAGGTTGAGAACCACTGCTTTAATTGGAAAGGGCCTCTGAGGTCACCTGGTGTGGAGTTTGCTGGAACCTTCTAAAATGTCTCAGCTCTCTTTACTGACGAATTCACGGAAGAATTAAACGACTCAGTCAAAGAGAGGTTGGGCTTGTTCACTGAAGTATGTGAAACCCTTCATTTTCCTGTGACTAAAAACTCTAGCTTATAATTCCCAATGAGGAAGGCCCTAAGCTATTCATTAGCACAAATTAAACCTGTCATACCAGGCGCACAGAAAAAAGGCAAGAGTCCCTATGTGCCAAGTGAGGGCTGGTCCCTCTGTGGAAATAAATGGCTCTTGACACCCTTTTTCAGTTCACACAGGCTTATCCACGTGTGATGAGAGAGGCCAGTGTTATAGGATCTGCAGGGGCAGGAGCAAGCTGAACTGCATGAGGTGTGTCCTGCCAACAAAGGGCCCTTCGCAAGACCTGAACCATCAGAGTGAGGGAAAGCAAGCTGTCGAGGAAGGTGAGCAGCACTTTAGCAGAAAGAACGGCAGTGTTTGGAGTGGGGGAAGGAATAGGTTTTATTTCTGGGCTTAAAATAGAGATTAAAATGCACTTAAGAAACACCCCGATACTAGGCAAGGAATTAACTAGATTATTTTTGGCGTATCAATTACACAGCCTTTATAATGGCTCCGTTGCTAGGAGCTGAGGCGAGCCCAGGCAGGAAGGCAGCTGCCGGTGTCAAGCTACATTTCAGAGTCTCAGAGTGACCCTGTGTATTTCCATGGCCCTTCCTTGGACTTTGGGATAAATTCTATTTTCTACATTTAATAATGCTCTCAGTCATTCTCTGTGACTCCAGTTGACATATCAACAAGGGATACTTTACAGTGCCAAGGGCAGCAGGAGCACCTACCGGGTTATTGCTGGTCTTTCCTGCGAGGATGACTCGGGCCTTGACCTTGTTCATGTTGAAATTCTTCAGGTAGGCCTCGTGGATCCTCTTGGCCAGAGATTTGAGGTCTGCACTCTCCGAATCTTCCAGATCGTGTTCACATGTAAGAATTTCTGCTTTCAGCTTTGCTTTCTCAGATCTTGGCATTCGTCCAAAACGAATTGCTGGAGTTGGGGTAGGGATGAGACAAGGGGAGATGCAGAAATGGTCAAGGCACTTGCTGATCAAGGCAGAGGCGAAAGGTAGAAGAACGGACAGCTCATACCACGAATGGCGAGCTAAACCCATTCCCTATTAAGACTGAACTTCCTACCAGGCAGACTGAAAACCAACCACAGTTTATAAGTGAGGTGGCTTACTGTCAAGAAGGCCATTGATTAAGGTGAAAGGGATGAAAGTGAACTATCACTTATCTGTTTACTACCTATCAATCTTCTCTCCACTTATACATCATCTATCTATCAATCATCTATCTATCTGCCTATCATCTGCCTATTAATCATCTACCTATATAGCTATCTATGTACTTATCTATCATCTCTCTCTCTATCTATATCTCTATATCTTTGTCATCTCCATCTCTCTATCTTTCTACCATCCATCTATCCATTCATCCATCATGTTCTTTTTTGAGACACAGTCTCATGTAGTGTCTCATGCTGGCCTCCAGCTAACTATATAACGAAGGATTATCTTGAACTCCTGAGATTCTTGCTTCTGTCCCTTCAAGTGTTCAGAGTTACAAAATTCTTCTTGCCTCAGCCTTCTCAGTGCTGGGATTATAGGCATGTACCACTATGATCATAATCCCAGTACTCCTTGGAAGTAGAGGAAGGGAGATCTCTGTGATTTCAAGGCCAGCCTGGTTTACACATCAACTTTCATGCTAGTCAAGGCTACATAGTGAGATCCCCCATTTCAAAACTACAATTTTTTGGATTGATTGATTTACATTCATCTTACTTCTAAACTAGAGTATGGCTGAGAAAACAAAACTCATGGTACTGTACAATGTTCGAACCAACACACATTCAACAGAAGTGATGTGACTTCTTGCCTCTTCAGTGACCCCCTCAAGTTAACAGCAAAGTCTTACCACAATATTTTCAAATGTTCTGCCAAATACCAGCTGTTGGAGGTATCTACATGTTACAGCACACCTATTTAAAAATATAGACATTCTGACAAGGAGGATAAACTTAGTCATGGACTGACACAGTGTGTCCAGCAGCCTTACCTACCATTGTGTGACATCCCAACAGACAGGCACTTGTGGAAACGGCAATACTGGCACTTATTCCTGTTCTTTTTCTGAATCTTGCAGTTTCGGTCACATTTGTCATACACCAGCTTTAGCCGAATAGTTCGCCGAAAGAAGCCCTGTGACATCAACACAAAATTTACTTAAAGAACACGGGCTCTGGATCAGTCACCAGACTGACATCACTCAGCCTTCTTGTACATTTGATTGACTAGTTTATTTTGAGACAGGGTCTCATGTAGCCCATCCTGGCTAAGAGCTTGCTCCAAGGCCAAGAATAACTTTGAACTCTACATCTTCCTGTTTCCACTTCCCAACATCTGGGACGACATGGCTGAGCATCATCATGCCTGGCTTTATGGGGTGCTGGGTCTAACCCAGGGCTCCCTGCATGTTAGATAAGTTATTAGGATGGAGAGGAAGGGTGAGAGGCAAGGACTGTGAATGCCAGGACCACCAGGCCCTGGATCTGGGTTCATTGCTCCCATGCACCAAGCCTCCTTAGGCCCACAAGGCTGTTAGGCCCACAGGGCCCTAAAGACAGAGGACAGTGCTTCAAGAATGCTGAAACAGGAAGGTCTATGATATTCCCTCAGAGCCTGAAGACTCTGGAAGGCACTAGGAAGGGAGCCTTTGGGTTAATCTGTCAATTTTCCATGTATGGTGTCCATGAAGTAACAAACTTGAGATTGTTTATGTAGCAGAAGGGGACTCACCCCATGAATGTGGGGCCTAGGTCATGCCCGTCTAGAGGTCAAGTTGACTCTCAGGAGGGTAAAGATTCTCATAAGGGTGAAGGTAGCTAGGAGGATGAAAGTGTGTGCCAGAAGTAACCGGTGGGGGTCAGTCACAATAGCAGGACAGGTAGCTACTGTGGACTCTGAGCAAGGGGCATGGCACACCTGATGACCAGCCCCTTGCTCAATGCATGGCAACCTCTGCCCTACCTGGCCCCTGGATAGATCCTGAGGTAACAGGTAAACACACTCCACTTCATGGTCATCTCTACTCTAGCTGGCTTCTGGGGTGGGCCTGAGATAAAGTACGTGGTCTATACTCTGTGCCATGGGAAGAGTCATTTTTAAAGCCACTGTACATTGCTTCCTTTTTTGTTTTCTTTTAAAATACAAGCTCCCGTACAGCATTTACAAAGTACAGCAAAGCAACCTGTCCTAGATTCTCAAGAGAAATCAGGCTGTCATGGAGGCCAGTTCTCTGCTCTCTCTGTAGGTCTCAGAGCGGTCAATATCTTGTATAGGAGCAAAGTCATCATAACCCTCCATCAGGGCCTCTGTACCTTGCAGCCTTCACACGCGTGGACTCCATAGTGGTAGCCTGAGGCCTTGTCCCCACATATTCGACACTCGATGTTCAGTGCACTGCCAGGGGACTCATCCGTGCTGGCAGGGATCACAGGGCAGCTGACTGAGGAGGGGCTGGAAGCTGGAGAGAGGGTGTCTACAGAGAAGAGGAAAGTGTGTGAGGCCTGAGGTGTTACCACTCCCATGTCAGAACCTGGCATAGTAGAGGGACCTGGGCTATGTGTAGCTGCCCCTCTTGAATCAGGCCTGCCTCTGGACCACACACTGCTCACAGTTACAATGATGCTACCGTTCTTGAAGCTCATGTGTACTAGCCTGCCTCTTCATTAGTAACTTACCTCCAGCTCTTTAGAGACCATGTTACAAGACCTCCATGTGGGTCCTAGCCTCCCACGCCACATGCCCAACATAAGGACAGCTGCCATCCGGTTTTATTGTCATTTTTACTCAGTGGCACCAGAATATGGCCTGATTATTCATGTGGGTCAGGTGTAGTGACATGTGTCTAACCCTAAAATTCAGAAGTGAAAGCAAGATGATCCTGCAGGTTGGGCTCCACAGTGAGACAGAGACAGAAGAGGGAAGAGAAAATGTAGAGAGGATGAGGATGGGGAAGAGAAAGAGAACTAAGAGAGAGTCGAGAGAGGAGAAAAGCATGTGCTGAGATAAGGCAAAGAAAATGAGAGAGAAGAGAGACAGAGAGAGAGGGCAGGCGAATGAAAAGATAAATCAGGGCCTGGAAGAAAACACTTCTAAAACCCACTCAATAAAAAAGCCTTGCATGCAAAAGTTTCAAAGAAGTCTTCAAACTAAGCAATAGGAAATGATGTATATAAAGAGTACCAATAGATCTGAATAAATACTTCCCCCAAGAAGACAGACAGATGGATGGGGAGTGAGTGCATGGACACACGCTCAGTGTTGCTGTCATTAGCCAACTGTGAGTTAAAAACCCCAGGGGCTTTCACTGCACACCTACCAAACTAATCATCTTCAAAACTGGCAACGGAAGTACTGGCAGGGTTGTGGAGTGGCTACTATCACCCATGGCCAATGCACATGTAGAAAGGGACCGCCATTTGTAAAGCAAAACAGCCATAGATGAGAAAAATCGCATCTCTGGTTACTCACCCACCTGACTTGGAAACGCACAAAAGTCAACAATAGCAGCTTTGTTCTTTTTTTTTTAAACGGTATGTGTATGATGTGTATGCATGTGTGCATTGTTATGTGTGTGGGTGCTGCTATGTGCGTGCTATGGCATGCATGGGGAGGTCAGAGGACAATCTGGGTGTCAGCCATCAACTTCCACTTTGAGGCAGAACCTCTTTCCTGTTGTTCACCTCTTTGTACACCAGGGCAGCTGGCGTGTGGGCTTCTGGGAAGGCTCTGGTCTCCACTCACTTTTTTCCATGCAGTACTGGGATTGTGGACCCAGGCTACTGCATTTGGCTTTTCCCTCCCCAAACATGTTTTTAGGTTTTAAACCCAGGTCCTCATACTTATATGGCAAACACTTTTACCTGTAGAACCATCTCCCCAGCCCTGGCAGCTTTGTATTTAATTGCTAAGAACTGGAAGAAGCCAAGATTAATGTGTGAGAATTTGAGAACAGCCTGAACTATACAATGAGTTCCAGGACAGCCTGGGCTACCGGTAAGACCCTAGAGCAAGAAATCATCAGAAAACAGGGTTGGTGGGATGGCTCAGTATCCTGATATCCTGCATTCCAACCCGGGAGCCCACAGTGGAGAGAGAACAAATACATGAAGGTTGTCCTCTGTCACACACACACACACACACACACACACACACACACACACACACACAAATGCACCCCGTACCAAATAAAAACAGCAACAAAACAATTATAAAAAAGACACCCAGCAGCAAGTGATCCAAGGGAACTGCCCTGGCAGGGCCAGCACATACATTCCTATTCTCGTCCTGCACAGTAGATGCACCTGCATATGTGGGGCATTGGACTCAGCACTCAGAGGGTACTTACTGCTTTGGCATCGAGGAAAATCACCTGTTGAGTAAAAGCTACATGGTTCCATCTAACAAAGCTAGAAGCAAGGCCTGAAAGAATCAAACATTTCACAGTCACTTAACTGCATCTCTGAACAAAGCCTGGGCACGCTTATAGGAATGCAAACTCTACCACACAGCAGAGCTCCCAGTGTGTGCCACTCAATTAAAAAATTACAAGGCATGCAAGCAGAACGTTTGGCTCACGATGAGAAGAGAAATGAATGAAAGGACCCAGAAGTGACACAGATAATAGAATCTGCAGCTAAGATATTAAGAAGTTATTCTGATCATTCTCTAGCAAGAAAGAAGACTGGGTGTGGTCAATAGAAGTGAGGGTGCAGGGGCTGGAGAGATGGCTCAGCGTTAAGAGCACTGTCTGCTCTTCCAGAGGACCCGAGTTCGATTCCCAGCACCCACATGGCAGCTAACAACTGTCTGTAGTTCCAGTTCCAGGCAAACACCAAGGCAAATAAATAAATAAATAAAGTTAAAAAAAAAAAAGAAGTGAGGGTGCACAGAATAGATCCTGGTGTTCGTTATGAAAACTAAAATATCTGGCATGGTCAATAAACCAGGTAGGTTAGATACTGCAAAAGAAAAGATTAGCAAACTGGAAACACGGCAATAGAAACTACACAAAGTGAAACACACACATGCACACAGAGGAGAGACAGACAGACAGATACAGAAAGGGACACAGAGAAACTGTGCAACTTAGCAGAAGCTGTGGGAAGAAAGAGTTAGTGAAACTGTTAGTTAAGGAAACTCCAGGCCCAGATGACCTACCTCATTGATGAAATCTAACAAGCATTCAAGGAAACACAAGTATCAATTCCCCAGAAAAAGTTTCAGGAAACCAAAGAAGAGAGAACATTTCCTCATTTCACAAAGTAGGAATCATTCATTCTAAGATCAAAGCCAGAGAGGGCTATTCTAAAACTAACATCTCCTTAATAAAATTTTAGACAATATATAAACTATGTACCAAGAGGATGAGACATTAGGTCAAACTAACATTTTTTTCACTGGAATGCAAGGTTAGCTTAACCGTTGACATGTGCAACTCACCATATTAGTAAACTAAAAGAGGTTGGGCAGCAGTGGCACACACCTTTAGTCCCAGCACTCGGGAGGCAGAAGCAGGTGGATCTTTGTGACCAGGCCAGCCTGGTCTACAGAGAGAGTTCCAAAGCTGCCAGCGCTACAAAGAAAAACTCTGTCTCGG
Organism: Sigmodon hispidus; assembly: GCA_004025045.1. Taxonomy (NCBI): domain Eukaryota; kingdom Metazoa; phylum Chordata; class Mammalia; order Rodentia; family Cricetidae; genus Sigmodon; species Sigmodon hispidus. The sequence goes on from PVIH01000131.1 coordinate 18,691, forward strand.
AAAAAACCCCAATAAATAAATAGCTCAAACAAACAAATAAATAAACCAACTAAAAGGAAGCTTTTTAATCATCATCCTAGATGCATAAAAATAATTTCCCAAACCTAACACCAATGCCTAATAAAAATTCACAGCAAACTGGGATAAGAAGGTGACTCCACCAGCCCCATAGAATGCTGTTAGAAAGCATCTAAGAGAAACTGTAGCCAATACACTCTGTGGCAAAATACTAGGTGGTTTTTCCATGGACCAAAGGAGGCATTACCAGTCCTATTTAACATCATAATAGAAGTTCTAATTAGTGTTTCAACATAAAAAAAGAAAATTACAGAGCTCCATCTTTAAAAGGAAGAAGTCAAACTGTCTTTGTGGCAGATGACATTATTATTTACATGGACATCTTTTTTTTTTTTTAAAAAAATATGGAACACTTCACATTTGTGTGTCATCCTTGCACAGGGGACATGCTAATCTTCTCTGTATCTTTCCAATTTCAGTATATGTGCTGCCAAAGTGAGCATTTACATGGACATCTTAAAGAATCTATTAAACAAAGTCACCAGAACTAAATAACTTTAGGAATTAGCATTCAAAAATGATCATACTTCTATATATGTAGCATTGAATAACCAGAAATGTTAATGCAATACCATTTATGTGAAGAGTATAAAATACTTCCATATAAATCTGGCACAAAATGTGAAAAGCCTGCACAGAAGACAGAATGACACGTGTGTGAAGAACTTGAAGAAGACCCAGATACGAGAGAAACACGACTGTTGGGGATCAGTCAGAAAACTCAGATCAGGATGATTTCAATATGCCCCAAAATGGCCATTTACGTAACTCAAAAAGTTCAGATGCCTTCTTTTAAATTGACCAACTAGATTAATTAGGGCTGGAGAGGTGGTTCAGTGAGTAAGAGTACTTGCTGCTCTTCCAGAGAACCTGAGTTTTGGTTCCCAGCACATACTTCAGATAACTCACATCTATCTCTAACTCCAGCTCCAGAGGAATATGATGCCTCTGGCCTCCACAACCATCTGCATTCACACGTATATAAATGCACACACACACACACACACACACACACACACACACACACACACACTACACTAACCAGATGATTCTAAAGTACATACAAAGTACAAAAAATAGGAAAGACCTAGGCTATCCAAAAGAATAGAACCAGAGAACTTATCTAGGGGACATTGGGCGCTGCACATAGATCTACTGTGAATGGCTGCACATGGGCAGTATCCAGACATCCACATTCTTCTCTGGAGTAAATAAACAGGAGTTAAAGGTCTGGAGGATGGAGCAGATGTTTGTGTGAGTCGTTTTTTTACGAAATGGCAATACCACGAGATTGGAATTCAGTGAAAGAAGTGGATGGAACTGAGCAAAAGCCTTGATATGGATCTCCAATGTCCACTGCGTTCAGAAACACAAAGACAATGGAGCAGTTTAGTCAGTGAGCTGTGTCTGAACAACCATAAATGCAAGGGAAAGCAGAAAGAACTTTGACCTGGATGTAAAAATTAAGCCAATGAAAACTGGATTTCAGTATAAAACCTAAAATTTCTAGAAGATATTCAAGCAAAGATTGCATAAATATCACACAAAAGCATGGTCTACCAAAGGAAGGACACTGATAAAGTGGACTTGGTCAACCAGGAACTGGTTTTTATTGAATGGTACAACTAATGAAAATGACGGACTAAAGACTGGAAGGAAGCATTCACAGACCACTTATCTGATGAAGTCCTTGTATCCAGAATATATACGGAAGTTTCTACCATCAGGGGTAAGCAAAGACACAACCCAAGTACACAAAGTGGGCAAACGATTTGAACAGAAACTTCACCCCCAAAACTACCCCAAGGAGCTCCATGGCTCACCCACAAGAATGGCTAAGGTGTGAAAGACTAGTTGGACTTTCTGCTGATGAACCTGCAATGACCTGAACCACAACACTGATGGTGGGGACAGCATGTTGGAAAGGGTTTTGGCATTTCCTAAAAACTCACGCTGACATCTGCCCCACTAGCCCAGCCTTTCCTATGTATTTACCAAAGAGAAGAATACAGATGTCTGGACAAAGCCTTGCACTATTGAAAATGACGGACTAAAGACTGGAAGGAAGCATTCACAGACCACTTTTATTACATAGTGGTTTCATATGTAATAGCTGGGAACTGTCCACAGCCCCAGCATTCACAGGCAGATGCATGGAGACAGAACAATGGCATGTCAGGCAGTGCACAGCAGCAGAGACACAGCACCATGCAGAGGCATCATAAATGGATCCCAAGGAGTGTGGAAACCTGTCTAAAAAGAATCATGCCATTTAGAGAAATTTCCAGGAAACACAAACTAGCTGACACTAAACACACAAAAAGTCTTGATGCTAGAAAGCATGTCTGAAGTCATGTGATAAAGGGGATCTCAGAGCTGAGTTTGATGGGTGTGATCATTACACTGATTGTAATGATGGAGAGATGAAAGAGAGAGAGAGAGAGAGAGAGAGAGAGAGAGAGAGAGAGAGAGAGAGAGATTGATTTTGTAAATTCTTATAATTCTTATATTCTTTGAGGAAAATACACATCTAGGAAGATCTTTCTAGAAGGTAGCACTTACCTGTGATGACAGAGCCCTCAGAGCCTGGACAGCTTCCTAAATACTGATAGTCTGTGAAACTAAAGCTTCCAGAACTCTCTTCCCCAAGGGACTGAGAAATCTCTTGAATGTTTCCCATTTCTTGTAAGAACTCTTCCGATAAGGGACTCTCCAGGTCATCTGTCTCAAGTGGGGAGAGGGGACAGATGGGACTCTCTGTGTCCACCATGTTGACCGGAAGTGGCCAGGCAGGCCACAGAGCGCCAATCTGTGGGATGAAAACAAAAGGCCATTTACTCTCCGTTCTGAAATGAACACATCACTCATCCTTGAAGATCTAAGTTCAAATCTCAGCAGCAGCACTGGCTCTCTACCCTTGACTCTTGAAAACACAGTAATAAAATTCTCCAAACAGGGTCTGGAGAGATGGCTCAGCAGTTAAGATCTCTTGTTGCTTTTGCAGAGGATCTGGGTTCAATTCCCAGCACTCATATGGCAGCTCACAATCATCTGTAACTCTCCAGGGAACTCTGACCTGTATGGGCATCAGGCATGTGTCTGACACACATACAGAGATTCAAGCTAAATCAATATATATTTAATATCTAAACAATACAACAGAAGGAGCCGGAGTATGTGCAGTGGGCAGCCCTTCATTGCTTCACTACATACAAGCTCAGCTTTCCTGCCATGGACAAGAACAAAGTCTACATTCTCTAGAACATGTCTTTGGATGGGGACAGGTGGGGGCCCACTGAATGGGATGTCTGGTGGGGGTGAGAGGACATTGCAAAACAGATAAAGAACAGACGCCTTGCATGGGGAAGCCGGAGAACTATAGGCTGTTCTGGAGAAGAATGTTCCAGCAGAAAGAACACCAAGTCCCGGTGCATGCCAGCACATTCTAGGATCAGCAGCAGACCATAAAGCTCTGTTGGGGGGCACCAGTGGCAAGGGCACAAGCAGTTAGCAAGGTGTAGTATTCACTTTTGGATGTTCTTTTGACACATGAAGGTCAGTCTATTATAGATAGTATAAGAAAAATTACATAGTAACAAATGCTTTGTGAAGTTTTTAAAACATCTGAAGTAGGTAAGTCCCAGGCAAGGCCAAACTCCACTTCCCTGCAAGCAAAAGACAGTGTTCATATGGGAAAGTATACTCTTTCTCCATAATCTTTTTTTTAAAAGATTTACTTATTTATTATGTATACTGTATACAGAAGAGGGTACCAGATGTCATCATAGATGGTTGTGAGCCACCATGTAGTTGCTGGGAACTGAACTCAGGACCTCCAGAAGAACAGCCAGTGCTCTTAACCTCTGCGCCATCTCTCCAGCCCCTTTCTCCACAATCTTATATGACTTCCTATGACCTCTAGTCCAAAGCCCAATCCCTTTAGCATGTCAGTCCAGCCCATGGCAATATAGCACACCAGGCCTCTTTGCTATTTCACCTCAGCATCTCCATCTAGACTGTCCATTGCTGCCTTCATCAGGCCCTGCTCCCAGACTACCTTCCCAAGCCTGACAGGGTCAGCAAGCACCCAGGTAGACTGACTGGATGACATTTAGCATCCTGAACTGTTTTGCCATCTAGAAGTAGTCAGAGAAAGCCACAGCTCACATCACAGAGAAGGCCAGAGTCGCTGTGACTAGCCGGGTGGTGGGTTCCAAAGCAAGCAACTCCTGTCACACTGTGACCCCAGACAGCCAGTGTCTTCCAAAGAGCATCTCCCAGAGCACTGAATGAACATGCGTGCTGACACTACCACATTTTTTTTTTTCATTCGCCAAAAGTCAAACAAGCTTTCCACGTGCAAAGAGGAAGGGGTGTTTTGGCTTCATCAAGAAACAACAACAAAAAATGGGTATGATTACATATTTTTGTGAAGAATTCACACGGGGGGGTAACAGTAAAGAATCATCATCATGGGGCTGGGGAGATGGCTCAGGTGACATTTGTTCTGAGAGTGTGAGGACCTGGGTTCGTTCCCCATCACTGATACACAAAGCCAGGCAAGGCAATGTGCACCTGCAATTCCAGCACTGAATAGGCAGAGGCAGGAGGATTCCTGGAGCCCACTGGCTATCTAATCCAAGTCCAGTGAGACTCTGTTTCAAAAGAGAAGATGGAGAACAGGGTCAGGAAGACAACTGTGTTGACCTACACACACACACACACACACATACACACACACACACACACTCACAACCATTAATCTTTGCAGGATAAAGACAACCTTTATTTTCTGTTTGTATATTCTATACCACAAGTCTGTCCCTACTTTTTATCTGGAGGTGTAGTGCTGAGGATGGAACCCAGGGCTCAGACATGCTCAGCACACTCCACCACTGAGCTACCACCAGAGCCCATCTACACACTTTATTCTGCATTGTATTAAGGACTAGTTCTCCAAATCGCAAGCCAGATATTGGAATAAATATTACATAAGTTATTTTTCATCATGAACAAAAAGTTCAAAAGCCATTATCATGAGGTCGGGTATATAAAAGTTCATCACCATACAAAGTCCAGAGTCGATAGGAGTCTGTGCTAAGGAAGGGCTGTGCCTTTTCCTTTTTTTCTGTCCCTGATGTCAACAGTACTTCTCATGACCTTCTCATGACCTTCTCATGACCTTCAGGGAGTACCAGTGTCTGAGAATCATGTCACTGACTCTTTGGTTGCTTGTAAAGAATAACAGGATTTACCTAGAGAAACCTCAGTATTGCCATTCATGACATAGATGGGATAAATACTTCTTCATGAGTGGGGCAATCCTGATGTGAACTCTGGCCACTGGGCCTGGCACCACACAGAAGACATCGGTCCTTCTTGATTCCAACCTGGGCAGATCAGAGCCTTTCCCAGAGTAAGTCCCCCAGATAGATAACAGAGGTCATATGGGCACACCCCAACATGCTCACCCTGGGGTTCCTAACATGCCTTGGCATCCTCACAGACTCTGGTTAGGAGCAAAAACATCCGGGGCAGTCCTACCACTGTGTCCAACATTCACAGTTCACTGCCATTGATGGTTCACTGAGAAGAGCAGCCAGGCCAGCCAGTGACTGTGCCCCATGTCCCAGGAAGATGGAAGAATGAGAAACAATCCCCACATCTCAGCAGTGGCCCCATGGCTTGGGGACTTTTTTTTTAAGGGTTAGTAATTGAATTAAGTAATGAAAGTATTCCTTTGGGGATTAGGAAGTTGACTATTTGAAAACTCTAGAACATTAAATTAAAAGGAAATAGAAGAAATAGGTATAAGGTTTCATGATGGGACAGGACAAAGCACATGAGAATTTGGGTATTATCCACTGACAGCCTTTGATGATGAAGCATCTTGCATGTTGCCATTCTAGGTTATCGGATGCTAACATGTCTTGTTCATCGACAATGAGTACTTACGGAGTGAGGCCAAGTGGGGCTCAGCACATTCACCTCCGAGGCTTGTCACACCTGGGTCTTAATTCTGGCAATGCCTTGTTTACATGTGGTTATGTAACAGGTTTCATTATGCCTGTCTCTCCTATTAGATTGTATGTCTCGATAGAGCAAGGGATGCATACTTACATCCAAAACACTCTCTGCCATGGAAAAGGTGTTCAAAAGTCATTTCTACCACTTGGCACAGAACAAGCACTCATGCCATTGACTGTGCCAGGTGGAGCTCACGTTGGCTCTGGTTGAGCCGCTACTACAGTCATCACTCGGAAAGTGTACACAGCATCCAAAGACATCATCTGAGCAGCGTAGTCCAGATGTGACCAGTAGTTTTCAGAGTGAAATATAATTACAGGGACTGAAAAAGTTTATGAGAAGTGGGGGGAAAAAAACCATCTCAGCAGAATAATGAACAGAGAAGTTCCCAGTCATAAAGTGAGAGCTGAGGGCAATAGGGATACCAGGAATCAACCCCTCAGTTGAAAGCAAAGGACATGGCCAGGCTGGTTCAGCACGTTCTCTGGCTTTGGGGGTGAGGAGAACCAGCAACCAGCAGACAGTAAACATGAAGACGCAAAGGGAGGGAGGCGCGACACTCTGACTTTCCCCTCAGACCTACAAAGGGTGACCTTTGGATATGTTCTATGAGTGTGCCAAGGGAGAGTCCAGAAGTTCATGTGCTAGCAAAGGGGTCAGGTGTGGTGAAGCACACCTTTAATTCCACAACTTAGAAGGCAGATCTCTGTGAGTTTGAGAGACCAGTCTATTTATTCTACTAGTGAGTTTCAGGCCAGCCAGGGGTACAGGGTGAGACTTTGTCTCAAACAAACAAAAACCCAAACAACAACAAAAATCAACCCCCCTCAAAAATCAACCCCCCTCAAACAGGCAAGGTGACATTCACATGGAATCCTAGCTTCTCAGAAGGCTGAGGGAGGTAAGAGAATTGTGAGTTCTAGGCTAGCCTGGGCCACATAGAAAGACCTTGTAAAGGAAGGAAGGAAAAAAGAAGGAAGGGAAAGAGGAGGAGCTAGACAGCAGAATGAAGGAGAGAGGATGAGGAGATTCCATCCTTTGCCTCCCCAGCGGTACCCACTGCCTCTGACCCATCATCAAATCTCTGTATTACTAATAGAGGTTTCTTGGATCAACAAGTCACTGCCTAAATATCTTCTAGAATTACTTACTAAATATCAGGGAGCATGACACTGTCCCAGCTACAGGAACAGTTTGATACCCTCTATGAACAAAGAAACGTGTTACAAAAGCATCCAGACAGCAGCAGACTAGCTTACCCACCATGCCTTCTCTATTTGTGCCTCCTTTACTATATCACAGGACATCCTCAGCTCATTGTCTCCCAGCAGGTGAGAGCCTTGCACTGCTAGAGGAAGCATGGTTAGGCTTAAGGGAGCAGTTGAAAGGCCAAAGAGGAAGTCTTATCAAGGAACCATTGATGCCCCAGGCAGTTCCCGGATGGAGGCTTTCTCCCTACCAGGTCTACTTCACACGCTAGTCATAGCCTGTGGGTTCCTTTTACATAATATAGTCATATTTACAAGTCTTTGGGTTCAGTTTGTTGGGCAAAGACCTAAAATAACATTTCGGAATAAACAAACAAAACGTCACAGGAATCTTCTTTGTACCTTCACCTATGACCCAGAGGTTCAACAAAATAGGTTAATTATTACCAACCACACAGAGATCAACCTGCCAATGGTCAGTGTAGACAATGCCCACAAAACATACAGAGAAAACAAAGGCCAAGGTTAGCACGTAGCAGTGGTAAAGAAACATGGGGCATATTTTAACAAATCAACTCCAACATAGTCCCAGTCATTTCCTCATCACCTAGATTTTACCCAATGATACTGAAGGCATGAGCTTGAAACCCTGAGATCACAAAAAATGGTTGGCATGAGAAATAGGATGGCGAGCCTGATGTGGCACAAGACAGTAAGTAGTGTTGGGCCTTCTTTGATATCATAAGATGTATGTCCCCAGCTGATTCTAAGGAACCCACTAAGGTCCCCACTACATGATGTGGTTTATTACTTCCAATTGAAATCCTGCATGACTTTTCAATTTTCTGCAATTTTTTTTATGCAATCTTACCTTTGTGGATAATGATGTCAAAATAATGAAAGGCTACAAGCTTGAACACATTCTGTGTCTGTTGCAATCAAAGGTGAGTGAGCCCAGAAGTTTGTTATGAAAATCAAGTCAACTAACATGGTACTTGTATTTGTCACTCAGAGGCTTCAATCCTGCACAGACAGAACGTACAGCCATGGGGGACAAGGCTGTGATGTTTAACAGCCAGGTTACAGAAACCACCGATCGATAACCTTGCCACGTGTAAAGTGGACGGAGCCACAGAGCAATGTCATCAATCCAGAATGAGGAAAGGCCACAGGCAGTGGCACAAAAACCCAATAAATAAAGACTCCTAAGAAGGCGTCTCTGCTTCAAGATGTAGCCTGATGGTCCTTTTGGGAAGAGAGACCATATTTTATGAATTCCAGAAGACATAATACAAGTATCTACTGAAGCAAATGCTTATGCTCAACACTAGAAACCACAGTCTTGAAGGAGCCCATGTATCAGCTTACTGGAATGACAAGTTGGGATTAGGCAGAAAGGAGGGACAAGGGGAAAAAAAAGTTTTGCTAAGCAACCCATTGTGCAGGCCCTCAATAAAAACAACTTTAATTTTTCCAGGGCCGAGATGCAGTGGGTGCTATGGATCCCACTCACAGAACAGAAAAAGGGTCAGAGACCAAAGCCCAACTAGTACATAAGAGGCACACATCAGCGAAAGTTGGAGATGCAAGGTACTGGGTACACGGGAACCATAACCATGGCAGATCAGAGACTGGGAACATCAGATACGAAGCAGAAAGCATGAGCAGAAATTCAACAGAAAAGGGCAAAGGACATCTCACAAAGAAAGGTATAGCACACATACATAAATGACCTAAGACATTATTGAAAATATAACCAACAAAGGCCAGATAAGCTATGCTAAGAGTTGTATCAGTTACGTGTGACTGTGTAACAAACAGCTCCAAACATAATGGCTTAAAAGCACCATTCATTATTTGTTCCTTAGTCTGAGTCAACAAATGGAGCTGGGCTCAGCAAGGCAGGTTTTCTGCTGGTTAGAAAGGTTCTGCCATTGAGCCTTAGTTTTGGGGAGTTTCACTCATGGCTGGTAGGTTCAACGCAGGCTCAATCACATGCTCAGAAATTGGTTCTAGCTTTTGATTGGTTCCCTCCCATCAGGTCTTCCTTCTTCACTGGAGCTGGGAGCTGCTGGGCTTCCTCAGAGGGCAGCACCATCTGGTTAGGCCAGCTTTCACTTCTAAGTTGTGCAACATCACTCTAGTCATGTTCTCTGTGTCAGATCAAGTTGCAAAGCCAACCCCAACCCAAGGTGGAGAAATAAATCCTACCTCTGGATTGAAGAAAGCATGAAAGATTTGCGACCATTTATGGCTTCTCATGTTGGGAAAGTGGTAAGAGATGACTCAGAAGATGTAGGAGAGGATGTCAAGCCTGTCATGGTGCCTTAGGACTCACCCACTTTAGGCGCTTGAACATCACCCTTAAAGCAATAAGGAGAAGGCTGTGAAGCAGGAACTCCAGATATCAAGAGCTACGTGTGGACCACCCTGGCAGCAGGGTAGGATCTGTAGTCACAGAATAATAGCAGGAGCAATACAGGTCCTCATGAGACTATCATCCTCTCCCTTTACATTTAGAGGCTGCATCAGAGATCTGGAATGGGAGTCAGAAGGCCAGAAGCTGAAGATGGCTGAATCAGGAATTCGGAACAGAGTCTAGAATTGGAAAGGACCCTGTCTTAGCTAACTGGCAGATGTGGTGTCATCTATGACACCCAGAATATAAAGAGAAATTTTTTGGGGGGTGTAGAGCCATGGGAGGTAGACTGTTGTTTTTAAGGCCTATGAGGAAGATGAAGACCCCTACATACTCCTCAGAAACAACAAGGGTGATGGTGCTCATCACTAGGCTCTCAGTGTCTGTGGGGGCACAGCTCTCATCCTCAGGACAGGGAACCCTAGGACACTATAAACTTGCCCACACTTCTTGGAATCTCAGTCTCAATCAATTCAGTTGGGGTTAATGGCAGCCACATGGAGAGGTTGTTTTGGCTATACATGGAGCAACAAACAACCAATGAGTGCGGTTTCTTCCACCAACTCATCTCCATACCCTACTCTTAAAGATTTATTTATGGGGCTGGAGAGATGGCTCAGAGGTTAAGAGCACTGACTGTTCTTCCAGAGGTCCTGAGTTCAATTCCCAGCAAAACCATATGGTGGCTCACAACCATCTATGATGAGGTCTGGTGCCCTCTTCTGTATACTGTATGCATAATAAATAAAATAAAAAAGAAGATGGAGGCAAGAGGATCAGAATTTAGGGGTCATTCTTGACTACAAAGAGACTCTGAGACAAGCCTGGGCTGCTTGAGATTCTGTTTCAAAAATAAAATAAAGGCTTTGTCATATTTAAAAAAAGATTTATTTATTTATTATGCATACAGTGTTCTATATGCACATATCTTATATATGGTTGTAAGCCATTATGCAGTTGCTGGGATTGAACTCAGGACCTCTGGAAGAACAGTCTTAACCTCTGAGCCATCTCTCCAGCCCCCATACCCCATCTTTTAAGCATGATCTCCTCACTGCCAAGCCAGTCTTCTCCAAGTATGACATCTGCCAAGGCAGAACCCAGTCTTATTGAAACTACATGATATGCCCTTGAATGAAACATGTCTGGACACACTGAGCTGATGCAGGAAAAGGAGCTATATTAGAATCTACAAGAGACCAAAGTCAAATATCAAACATACAGAAGCACTTCAGTTACCATAACAAAGTGATATGACCTGAGGAAAATGATTCAAGGAGGTGAGGTGCCCCACTGAGGTGAGGCTGTGTGGCCAATCCTGTGGTACACATCCACAGAGTAGTGTGCAATGTGCATAGTGGAGGAAAAATAACAGCCTTTCTCTTGTGTCCAGGGGTCAACTCGTGGAAGACCAACTTTTTTCAAGACAAAACTGTGGAGATATGTTTTATATTGAATAAAATCAGCCTGGAATATCAGAGAACAGATCTACCCACAGTCAAGGCAGGAGGGTCAGAGAGTGGTGACCTACACCTTTAATCCCAGCACAGGGATGACAAAGTAGTAACTCACACCTTTAATCCCATCATCAAACTGACTGTATAGACCAGTGGGTCTCAGCCTTCCTAATGCTGCAACCCTTTGATACAGTTCCTCACACTGTGATGACCCCAACCATAAAATCATTTTGGTTGCTACTTCGTAACTGTAATTCTGTGACTGTTATAAATCGTAATATAAATATTTGACTTGCAGAATATCTGATATGTGACCCCTATGAAAGATTTTTTTGACACCCCACCAAAAGGATCACAGCCTACAGGTTGAGAACTACTGTTATCACTCTGGGGAACAGTTCTAGATTCTAAATGGTTACTTTAGCTTTGTGGCTTCTGGAAATGGACAAAAAGATGAATCTAGTTTTATCACATCTCCCCAAACTTTTGCCTTCCGTTTTTTTCACACCAAGCCAGTGGAACTGAATTTCTCTAGAGCAGATATGTTCTGAAGGCATGGGAGGAGAGGCCCATAAGTGAGTCCAGAGCTTAAACTTTCAATTCTATGCAGATACCAGCAAGGCTCTGGAAATGGCAGCTCAGAGACACCCATTCAGGACAAAAGCCCGCTGGACAATAAAATCTTTCTCACAAACGTAACCGAAGGCTAAGAGCAGAGTGACGAGACAGGTTAAAATGCAAGAAGAATGAGAGGAAGGGCTGGGCAGACACAGTGGGTCAAGTGTTGGACATACAAGCATGAGGACCCACGTTTGAGTCCCCAGAACCTGTGTGAGAACCAGCATGGTGGCAGGCATCTGCATCCTGAGCAATGGGAACAGAGATGAAAGGGTTCCAGAGGTTTACTGACCAGTTAGTTCATCCCCTCGTCAGTGAGTGCCAGGTTCAGTGACAGACTGTCTCATAAACTAAGACAGGGAGCAATAAAAGAAGAAGTAGAGGATGGACCAAGAGGTGAAACCCACCAACAGCAGCAGGAGGATGCTGAGAACAGAGCACAAAGAAACACTCTGTGCATTCAAGAAAATCCCTTAGAAAGGAAAGTCATAAATGAATTCACAAGTGCCGGGACCCAATAGGGTCCAGATCCATAGCATGAGGAAAGATATACAGTAAGGTCAGTTGCTGGAAAGTTCCAGAGTATGCCAAGGACCAAGTGATGTTCTCCAAGAGGCAGATTGTGGTGATATATTGTCAATCAAATAAAGCTTGCCTGAAGGATCAGAGGACAGAGCCAGCCACAGAGTTAGTGACACATGCCTTCAATCCTAGCACTCAGGAAGCAGAGGCAGAGATCCACCTGGATCTCTGTGAGTTCATGGCCAAACAGAACCAGGCAGTGGTGACACACACCTTGAATCCCAGCACTAGGGATCACACACCTTTAATCCCACTATTTGGGAACACATGCCTTCAATCCCAGTACTAAGGATCACACACCTTTAATCCCAGTATTTGGGAAGCACACATGCCTTCAATCCCAGCACTAGGAAGGTTGAAAGAGGAAATGATATGGTTGAGCAGAGAAAGGAATATAAAACAGGATGGGGATCCATGGAGACAACATCTACCCTGAAGAGTTATTGAGGTGAGAAGTGGCTGTGTCTTGTTCCTCTGTCTCTCTGATCTTTCAGCTTTCCCCCAATATCTGGATTTGGGTTTTTTACTATAAGATCAATTAGGATTCCTGCAATAGCAGACGACATCACTTGCAAGATGTCAAGTATGAGAAAGTATTTGAGTTTCTCAACAGCAATCACAGGAAGGGACAAAAGGGGCTGATACCACCAAAATGCTGAAGGGAAATCATTTCTGGCTGGTAACCACAAGTTCAGAAAGCTATTCAAAGGGTGCAAAGGGTGTAGAGCACCTTCTCACCCTGTTCACTATCTCTCCAAGGTTCTGGAATGCCTTCTTCACCAATACTCGGTACCCACCTCTCTTTGGTGAATACGGTTTTCATCAGAGGGACTTAGCAGCCCCCTTTTCTAGATATCCAACTTCCAGTGGCACGCTAAGTTCTTTTTTTAAATTATTATTTTTATTTTTTATATTTATTTTTATTTATTTGCCTTGGTGTTTGCCTGGAACTGGGAACTGGAACTACAGACAGTTGTGAGCTGCCATGTGGGTGCTGGGAATTGAACCCTGGTCCTCTGGAAGAACAGTCAGTGCTCTTAACTGCTGAGCCATCTCTCCAGCCCCCTTTTTTATTTTTTATTTTTTTATATTTATTTTTATTTAAGCACGCTAAGTTCTTATGTCTCTGCCTGTTGATTTTTTTTATAGCCTTTTATGGACTTTTAATCCTTTCATTGAGGAAGGTAGTCATCGTTAGGTGTCTGTCTGTCAGACACAACACTGTTGTAAATCAGAGATGTGGCCTATCATATTGGTGGCGATGGCAATGGCAGCAGCGCTAACAGTGCTTATCATGAACCATGCACTGTGTCCTAAGTACCTAACATCTAAGATACCAGCTCCTGTCACCCTTGCCCAACCCCACGAGATAGACGCTATTATTGCATTCACTTTCAGATAAAGAAACTAAAGTACAGAAAGTCTCAACGTGCCAAGGGGCACAGCCCATGAACTGTAGTAAACCTGGGCTGCTGACCTCTGCCTCTCATTCCCCAAGACTCCCAGTCAGTGCTTACACTTTCCTTCGTGGTTGGTATATCTCAAGAGTACAAAGACTGGGGAGATGATTCGGTTAGTAAATATTGGCTTCGCAAGCATAAGAAACAGTTTGATCCCCAGAAACCACTTAACAAACTGTGTGGTGGTGTGTACTTGTAATCGCAACACTGAGATGTAGAGACAGTTGGAGTCCTGAAGCTTGCTGGCTGGCTAGCTTACCCCCAAGGGCAGTGAGAGAGCATGTCTAAAAATCAAAGTGAAGAGAGGCTAAGGAATGATACCTGAGGTTGGCCTCTGGCAATCATATTCACATCCACTCCTGTGCATGAACATGTGTGGGCATGCACACACGCAATGCACACACAAGAGTACATGTTCCATTGAGTAGTACAGTTCTATGTGTGGGATATTTGTTTGTTTGGTATGTGTGTGTGTTGGGGGAAATAGGGTCTCACTATATAGCCATGGAACTTGCTATGTAGACCAAGCTGGCTTTGAACTCACAGAGATCCACCTGCCTCTGGTGCTGGGATTGAAGGTGTGCACTATCATACCTGGCTGAGTGGTATAATTCTGTTTTGGTGTCCTTGATAGACTTGGAGGAAGAATGTGGGTTCACTTGACTCTTAGGAAAAGAGCACATGCTGCTGAATGCTGTGTGGTTATGCACACATATTCATCTACTCACTTAGCAAATGGAGCCATTCATTGTAGGTGTCACTACCCAGGGTCACTTGAGTCTGGGTCTCACATGAGACCTGAAACAAGGCCTCAGTTCCAGTCTATATTGATGTTCCAACTATTTTTCCTTTTCATTTAATAAAGTATCTTTGGGGGCTGGAGACATGAGTCAGTGCTTAAGAGCATACATATACTGCTCTTCCAGAGGACCCAAGTTTGATGTTCAACATCTTTGTCAGATAGATCCAAACCTCCTGTAACCCCAGAAGGTTTGGGGTTACAAACACTTTTGGCTTCCTTAGGCAACTGCATTTACATGCTCATACCTTACACAGACATACACACATACATATGTTCAAAATTAAAAATAAATCTTAATGAAAAGTTTCACTGACATATATACACATCGATAGTGTGCAAAGCTGACAGGCTGTGATGTCACACACACACTTATGACAGCATTGTCACCAAGCCAACAGCATGTTCATCACCCCTATGAGGTCCCCCACATCCTCTTGCCAAGCATGATGCCAACCCCATCTGTCAGTGTTTGTTGCTACAGAACTGTGTGCAAAGAATCACGTTAGATATGGTTTGGTCTTTTTCACCCAGCATCAACATTTTGAGATTCATTCCTGTCCTGGGCTGTATTCCTCATCCAGGTCTCCTCAGCTTCAAGTCACAGCTATGGTATGAATAACCAGTCTGGCCATCTATTCACCTGCTAATGAACATTTGAGCAGTTTCCATGATCTTGCTACTACACACAAAGCAGTAAGAGGGATTTGGAAGTCAGAGTACACATAAAAACATATGAATTTCTTTTCTCTTAGTTGAAAAATCTAGTGCTGGGAATGCTGGATGGGGTATGTATTTTGTTCAGTGTCTTAAAAAAAGATTTATTTATGTATGTATTTATGTGTATGTATGAGTACCTGCATGCATGTATGTGCACCATGGACATGCCTGGTGTCTATGGAGGATAGAAGAGGGTGTCTGATTCCTTGGAACTGGATTTACAGGCAATTGTGAGCTGTGCTGTAGGTGCTGAGAACTGAACCCAGGTCCTCGCAAGAACAGCCAGTGTTTTGCTGAGTTATCTCCCCAGACCCTGCTGAGCTTCTAAAGAAGCCACTAACTCATTTCCCCTTCCACCAGCAATGTGTGGTTTGGTGTTTGGTGTGGTCAGCTCTCTGAATCTGGATACTCCACAGGTGTGCAGTGTAAGCATTCTCAAGGCCAGCATTCACCTGGGATGGAGTAGAGCTGCTGCCACGCCCCTGGGTGTGGCTATGCAAACATGGGCCCACCCATCCTCTTAAAGAAAGTGCTCCCACAAGATCCCTTCCCTTCTTCTCTTTCGCTTCCCTGCGTCTCTGCTTCCCTGATAATAAACTCTAGTGTGGTATTCCTGGTGTTGAGATTCTATTCACACACCAAAAACCAACATGCAGTACCACATTGAAACTGGGGAGGCTCTGGGATGGTAGCATGAGATTTAGGTACCATGTTGACTGCTCCAAAGGCTACAGATGTTGACAGTTATTTGTTTTTTATAGATCCTTTACTACACATATGTCTTCTATGGTATTTTGTTGCTCAAATCTTTTGCCAGCTTCAAAGCTTAGATCTTCATTCTCCAGGTGATTTTTGAGAGTTCTTTTTGTATAACGGATATAATTCTTTACCAAGCACATGCTTTGTGTAGGATCCCGCCTACTCCACAACTTGTGTCTATATTCTCCTAGTGTTGTCTTTTGAAGAGCGAGTCTTGGTTTTGGTCAATGCTGTGGGATACTACTCTTGTACACTGTAAAGATTTGTTGCATGTATTGGTTTAATAAAATGCTGACAGGCCAGTAGGAAATGTAGGTGGGGCTAGCAGACTGGGGGAATGCTGGGAAATTGGACAGCAGAGCAGAAATGCCAGGAGATGCACAGGAAAGAAGAGGTAGCTGCTTTCAAGCTATGCAGACTTTTTGCTAAAAACAACAGTCAGACATTTCTTCCCATTTCTCCTAAAGCTCTACTGCTTTAGAGTTTGTATTTGAACCTATGTTCTATTTTGTGTTACTTTTGTATATCTGGTGTGTGGTGTAGACTGGCATTCATATACATAGTAAGCATGGCACCGTGTGTTGAAAAGAGTCCCTTTTTCCATCTTTGTCAAGAAACAATTGTTTTTAAATTATAAACAAAAGTATTTTTTTAAATGCTTTTTCTGGGGCTATTGAGATGATATCTGAATCCTGTTGAGATAGCAATTTATCTCTTTTTATTTTAAGCTGTCAAGCTATCCTTGCATTCCTGAGATCATGGTTTTTTGTCACTGTTTTTTGTAGACTCTTGAATTCTACATTATAAAATTTTTAGTAGAATTTTTGCTTTCATGTTCACCAGGGACATTGATCTTTAGTTTTATTTGTCTGTATTTACTTTGTCTAATTTTATTTTTAGATTAATGTTGGATCCACATAATGAACTGGGAACTGTTTCTGCCTCTTTCATTTTCATTTATATATCTGGAAGGATATATAGAGCCACTATTATTTCTTCCTGAGACATTTGGTCAAATCCTCCAGTGGAATCATTTGATCTTGAAGTTCTCTGGGAGTTGGCTTTCAGAAAAATTTTTTATTTATTTAATAGAATAAGGGATAGTTAGGTGATTATTTCTTCTGGAAATGGGTTTTGAAAGGCCATGTAGTTCAAATAATTTGTCCTTTTCATCTGTGCTGTCAAATTTATTGATGTAAATGTGTTCCTAATACTCCTTTACTGCCTGTTTATGTCTGTAAAATTTGTGATGTCTTCACTCACGTGGTGACTTGATTTCCCCAAGTCCCAATCAGCCAGACTAGACGTCTCTTAATTGTTTATTAATTTCTCTCTCTCTCTCTCTCTCTCTCTCTCTCTCTCTCTCTCTCTCTCCATCTGGTATGATATTCTAACAATTTCTTTTCCACTCTGATCCCTCTTTTTTCCTGCTTTACATTAGATTAATTTGTTTATTCTTTTCTCATTTTTAAAATTTTTAAATTAAAAATTGTTATTTTGTGCATGTGTATGTGGAAATGAGTGTGTACACAGACATTCATGATATCAAGTGGCTTTCTCATTATTTTTTACAAATATTTTTTAACTATTGAGAATTTCATATGCTGTATTTTGATCAGACTCACCCTGACTTCTCCATTCAATCTTTCTCAAATCCACCCCATCCCTTTATGCTCTCTCTCTCTCTCTCTGTCTCTCTGTCTCTCTCTCTCTCTCTCTCTAATTCAACAATCCAGTAAATGCAGTTTATGTTGTCCATATATTCCCGGGTGTGTGGCCACCCACTGAAGCATGGTCAACCCAGCAGGGGACATTTAAAGAAAACAGACTCTGCCTCTCCTATAAGCTACTGTCTGCAGCTCATCAATTAGCAGTGGAGGCTCATGAACCTCTTGCCACTCCTTGCTGGAATGTTGACCCTCTTGATGAGTACAGGCAACTAAAGGTGCCGAGAGAGTTCACGAATACAGCAGTCCCATCAAACCTAACCTCTAGCCTTACAAACTTCCCACCAACCACTTCCTCCATCACTGTGGTCCTTGAGCCAGCTTATATTTGGAGACTGGGTCGCTCACTGGATCTAGAGCTCACTGACTGGCTAACAAGGTCTAGGGACTGGCTTGTTCCCAGCTCTAGGGAAGTAGGATTACAGTTGCCTGCTGCCATGTTTAACTTTTTACATAGAAGCTGGGGATCTGAACTCAGATCCTCATGTTTGCATGCTAAGTACTTTATCAACTGAGCCCTTTCCCCCAGACCTTTATTCTAGTTTAAGATCACTTACTGGAGTTCTTTCTCTCTCCCCCAATATAATTTTTAGTGCAATAAATTTCCACCTAAGTTATCGCTGTTTCCCACAAGCTTTTAACATGCTGCCTTAAGCTTTCATCTGGTCCAAACACTTTACAATTTCTTTTGGTATTTCCTTATTAATTTATTTTATCATTTAGTTTCTAAATGTTTGATTATTTTTCTAGTCATGTTTTATGTGACTGATTTCTAATTTATTTCCATTATGGCCAGAGAACTTACTTTATGTGAGTTGAATCTCTTTAAATTTGTTGAGAATTGTTGTATAATCAAAACATGGTTCTTACTAGTGAATTAGGCATTTTAACAAGTACTGTATGTCCTGCTGTTGGTGGGAAAGTATTTTACAAACATGTCAGTTAGATCAAGTTGGTTGGCAATGTTGTTCAGTCAACTTTATCTTTGCTGATGTCTGTATTTGTCTTCTACAGCTGATTAATACTGTGTTCTTAGATATTTCTCCTTATAGTGATATTATTCTTTGCTTTGTGTGGTTTGTTTTGTTTTGGAGTTTTGGTTTTTTGACACAGGGTTTCTCTGCATAATCTTAGCTATACTGGAACTCACTCTGTAGATCAGGCTGGCTTTGAACTCATGGAGATCCACCTGCCTCTGCCTCCCAAGTGCTAAGATTAAAAGAATATATTGCTGCTGCCTGGCAAAAGAATTTGTTTGTTTGCTTGCTTTTGAGGCAGGACTTCTATGTATAGTTCTGGCTGCCTTGGAATTCTCTCCAAG
The DNA here is from genome assembly GCA_004025045.1 of Sigmodon hispidus. Classification (NCBI taxonomy): domain Eukaryota; kingdom Metazoa; phylum Chordata; class Mammalia; order Rodentia; family Cricetidae; genus Sigmodon; species Sigmodon hispidus. Next base: position 37,866 of record PVIH01000131.1, read on the forward strand.
TTGGCCTCAAACTCACAGAGATCTACCTGCCTCTGCCTCCTGAGCGCTGGTATTAAAAGAGCAAGCTACCACCACCTGGCATGTTTTGTGTGTTTTTTTAATATTTATTTTTATTTTATGTGAATTGGTGTTTTGCCTGCATGTATAACTGTGTAAGGGTGTCAGATCTTGAAATTAGAGACAGTTGCTAGCTGCCATGTGGATTCTGGGAATTGAACCCCGGTCCTCTGGAAGAACAGTCAGTGCTCTCAACTGCTGAGCCATTTCCCTAGCCCCTGTTTTGTGTGTTTTAAGGCTTGGTTATTAGATTAAAAAATGTTAAGGATAATTAACCGATAAATCAACTCTATTTCCTTAAAATTTTCTTTTCTTTTTTGCCTCTGTTGTTTTACTTGTTTACTTAGAAACTGCTTGGATCAGATTGGCTTGTGGGCATGACTGGGGTGGGAGTGTCGTGATTATTAATTGATGCAGAAGGGTCCAGTCCATTGTGGGTAACATCATTCCCTAGGCAGGTGATCCTAGGTTGCATCAAAAAAAGCTAGCTAGGCAAGCAAGCCCGACAGGAACATTCCGTCCATGGCCTTTGCTTTGGTCTCCTGGACTTTCTGCCCTGAATTCCCTCAGGAAGTAAAAGCCAGATAAATTGTTTCTTCCCTTAAGTTGCTTTTGATTGGGTTGGTCACAGCAACAGAAAAGGAATTAAAACCCTATTACTCTTTTATTCCCTAGGGTTTCCAATTATACATACATTAGATGCTTAAAGTCGTACCACTATCACTGATGCCATATTCATTTTTTAAAAAATGTCTTTTCCCTGTGTGTTTCATTTTCATTGACACTTTTGACTAGGCTCAACTTCAGCAGTTCTTCTTCTGAAATGTCTAATCTGCCACCGATTCCACTCTGTGTGTTTTCTGTCTTGGCTCTTGCAATCTCCACTGAGAACTTTAATTTTTTGCTATCATATCATCCATGTTTCCACTTGACTTGCTGAGCCTCTGAAATTTAATCATAATGACTTTAATGTACTCGGCTGCTAAATCTAATATCCATGGCCATTCCTGCTAGCATTGATTTTTATCCTTATTATAGGCCCTCTCTTCCTGTGGCTTCCCATGCCTAGCAATATTCAGTTAGATGCCTGGTTTGTGATCTTCCCTGGATTGCTGTGGGATAGCTCTGTATTCCTAGATATATTCTTGACCTTTGTTCTGGGATGCAGCTAAACTACTTGGACAATTCCAGTCCTTCCATATCTGGTCCATGTGATTTGCTAGGCAGGAACACAGCAATGCATTGTGCCAAATAATTGCTCCCCACTGCTGAGTAGGGATCTGCTGCTGTTGGGTTCCCTCTGAAGCATGAGGGTTTCCAGGGTGGCAGTGGGAGTTGACATAGTTCCTGGCCCTGTGTAAGGCCCAGATACCATGCCTGGCACAGTCTGAATCTAGCTAGACCATTTCCTCTAAGGTTCTTATTCTGACCTCAAGTTGTTCTGTTCCCAAGGATGTGCCCAAAAGTTCACTGGCTGATGTCTAGGGATCAGAGGTCTTTTTCCTTTCATCACCTGCCTGGGGGCCATGAACACTACCCTCCCACTTCTGGTTCCTTCAACAAATGGTACTGGCATACCTGGATGGTAGTATGTAGAAGAATGCAAATAGATCCATATCTATCACTCTGCACAAAACTGGAATCTAAGTGGATCAAAGACCTCAACATAACCCCAGCTACAATGAACTTGATAGAAAAGAAAGTGGGAAATACCCTTGAACACATTGGCACAGGCAACCACTTCCTAAATATATCACCAGTAGCACAGACACTAAGAACAACAATTAATAAACTGGACCTCCTGAAACTGAGAAGCTTCTGTAAGGCAAAGGACACAGTCAATAAGACAAAAAGACAGCCTACATACAGAATGGGAAAAGATTTTCACCAGCCCTACATCTGACAGAGGACTGATCTCTAAAATATATAGAGAACTCAAGAAACTAGAGACCAAAACACCAAATAATCCAATTAAAAAAGGGGGTTCAGAGCTAAAAAGGGAATTCCCAACAGAAGAATTTTAAATGGCTGAAAGACACTTAAAGAATTGCTCAACATCTTTAGCCATCAGAGAAATGCAAATCAAAACAACTCTGAGATACCAACTTACACTTGTCAGAATGGCTAAGATCAAAAACACAGATGACAGCCTATGCTGGAGGGAATGTGGAGCAAGGGGAACACTCCTCCATTGCTGTGGGAGTGTAAACTTGTACAGCCACTTTGGAAAGCAGTATGGTGGTTCCTCAGAAAACAGGAAATCAATCTCCCTAATGATCCAGCAATACCACTATTGGGCATATACCCAAAGGACACACATTCTTACCCCAAGGGCATTAGCTCAACTATGTTCATAGCAGCATTATTCGTAATAGCCAGAACCTGAAAACAACCTAGATGCCCCTCAACTGAAGAATGAATTAAAACATTGTGGTCCATTTATACAATGGAGTACTAATCAGCAACAAAAAAATGACATCCTAAAATTTGTAGGCAAATGGATGGATTTGGAGAATGTTATCCTGAGTGAGGTAACATGTTCTTCAATGTTTTAAAATCTACACTCTCTTCTGAAGAGAATCATCCCTGATTCACTAATATTGCTTGCACAATTTCAAAATAAGCCAACACTTACAGATCCTAGTGTACTACTTGGGTATACACCTGAGATTCTCATTTAATTTTTAAAATGTTTGTGTGTATGAGTGTCTTGTCTGCATGTGTGTATACGTACCACGTACATGCCTGTGGCCATGGACTCCAGAGGAAGCCAATGCATCCCATAGACCTGGGGTTACGTAATGTTGTGAGCTACCACGGGTGCTGGCAAACCAATCCTGTTCTACTGTTGGAGATGCAAGTGCTCTCAATCACAAAGCAATCTCTCCAGCCCCCGAACCTGAGGTTTTATATGGCTCTTTAGGTATATACTTGACATCCTGATGATATATAGGTCCTGGTGTATAGACCCAAAAATCTGATACATCGCTTTCTTCATACTTACTCAAAATGTTGCCTAAACTCAACTATTGGGTCCATCACCAAATCTGCACTTAGATTTCATTTTGAGTCTTAGAAAATACAAAACTATGAAATCATTTGATAACATATCATTGCTCATTCCTGACATAGACACATTAGAGTTAATGAAGTCTCAATAAAATGGGTCTATCATAGAATCCTTTTTAAAAGTGTGATACTGAGAGAATGTCCTACTGTAAAGGGATTCACCTACCAGGAAGAAGTGATAAGCAAACAGAGAGCCTCCAAATACAGGAAGCAAAGTCTGGTGAAGCAGAAACCAGCTCACAGTTACGGCTGAAGACTTCAGAACCTTCCATGTAAGGACCAACAGAGTCAGGAGGGCAGACAGGAAGCTTGGTTATGAAGACCCGGGCAACGTAATTAATCAACTGGTTGTAACCAAAACAAACAGAACGCTGCACCCTTGGTAGTCCGTAGCTCAATGGTCTGAGTCCCTCTAACAGCTCACATGCTGAAATTCTCATACCCAAGGCAATGGTATAAGGAAATGGGTCCTGTGGGAGGTGTTTAGTTCACGACAGTGGATGGGAATAGAGCACTTAGGACAGGGCTCAGTGCGCTGCCTCCTGTCTCCCCCAGGTAAAGATAAAGAAGGAAACATCTATGCGACAGGAAACAGCTTATCAGTCACAGAGCCAGAGCCTGAGCCTGGGATTTCGGCCTTGCAGCTGTGAGACATGAACTCACACTGTTTATGTACAACTCAGTTTGTGATAACGTTTTTTTCTTTTTCTATTTTTTTGTGTGTACAGGTGCATATGTGTGCACGTGTGTACAAATGCACATGTGAACATGTGCATATGTGTGTACGTGTCTGTATAGGTGCATATGTGTGTACATATGTGTCCATGGGTGTACAGATGCATATGTGTGAGGGTGTGCATGGAGGCTTGAGGCTGAAATCAGAAATCATCCTCAGTTGCTTTTTTGTTTTATTCATTGAGGAAGGGTCTCTCAAAGAGTTTGCTGATATGTCTTCTTTTGCCAGCCATGTTGCTCTAGAAATTTTGTTTCCACAGATTCTGGAATTTCAGGAAGACTGCAAGACCCACTCAGCATATACCTGGGTTTTGTAGATCTAAACACTGGTCCCCATGCTCTCATAGCATATGCTTTAGCACCAAACACTCAAAAGCCTGAGCTTACTATAGCTTTCTCACAGAAGCTCAACAGGACTAAGACACCATCCAACAGCAGGTTACACTTTTATTTACCTTAAGAGCCTGCAGAAAATTCACCAAGACATGTATCCTGAGCCATTAATTTCAATAACTTTAAAATAATCAAAACGTGACAATTGTGTTTTGTGATAACAACATCATCAGACTAGAAATTCACAAGAGAAAGATGACATGGATATTTTTAAATGTCTGAAAATTAACGTGAACACCTCCAAACAACCTGGAAGAGGAAGTCACAAAACAAATTGGAAATAGACAGAACTAAATGAAAACGCAATGTATCGAGATCACAACAGAAACACGAGAAGCTGAAGGAAATTCCTAGCCCTAAAATACCCACAGCAGGGGAACGAGGAGAGGAGAGGGGTCAAAACAATAATCCAAGAGTCTTCCTCGGGAAGCCAACAAAATAATAGCAAAGAAAATGCAAAGCAAGCGAAGGAAGGAGATCATAAAACAGAAATAGCGATCAATAAAGTTCAAATTTTGAAAAGGAATAAAAAAAAATCAATGAAACCAAAAGTTGGAACTTCAGGGAAAACAATCAAATTGTCAAAACTCAGTCAGACAGATAAATACAAGGGACAGGCCCCCAGTGTGAAGAAATAAAACAGATGAGAAGAACCAGACAAATCCCACAGAAGTTACTGTCAGAACTTCACCAATAGCTTGAGGGCCACAAAATTTAATTTGTGACTTAAACTATCCCAACAAAGAAATTCCCTGCTTCAGCTGGTTTTACTGGAGGATTCTACTAAATACTTAAAGAAGAATCCATAAGCAATTTTATATAATCTCTTTTTTAAAAATGAAGTATTATTGTCTTGTTTCCGTTACTATTACCAAAACAACTAGTGAGAGAAAATAGGACTTTTATTTGGCTTACACTTTGAGATCACAGTGCATCACCAAGGGAAATCAGGGCAAGGACTCAAAGAGGAACTTGAAGCAGAAACTACAGAAAAACAGTACCTGCTGCTCACAGATCCATAAATAGCTAGTGTATCCCAGAACCACTGCCCAGGGAATGGTGCTGCCCTGAGTGGACTGTGCCCTCCTATATCAATCACCAATCCAGACATGGCCACAGGCCAATCCTAATTAAGACAAGAGGGCCACAAAGATACAGAGTTGTTTTGTATTTGAGCCCATTCCTCCAGCAGATTTTTTTTAAAACCTTTATTTATTTATTTGCCTTGGTGTTTGCCTGGAACTGGAACTACAGACAGTTGTTAGCTGCCATGTGGGTGCTGGGAATCAAACCCGGGTCCTCTGGAATAGCAGACGGTGCTCTTAACCGCTGAGCCATCTCTCCAGCCCCCCTCCAGCAGATTTTAAGCTATGCTAAGTCCTTAGTTAATTTTACTAGAAGAAGAAGGAAATGCTTCCCAATGCACTGTCACGAAGGTAGTACCACTCCAAAATACAGCAAAGCCCATCAAAAGAGGGAGAGCTACAGATGTGCATGAGTTTCAACATAAAAGTCTTCGGTACAATATTAGCAAACAAGATAAAAACTACAAAACACTTAAAACAACAACAACAAAAATCAACCAGTATGCCATAGTCATGTGAGACTGATTCCAGGTGTTCAACACAGGGAAATGCATGTTGTCATATCAACAGCTAAAGAAGAGACACTGGGGAAAACATGACAAGACCTTAATGAGTTCTGAATAGCTAAGATCAAACCAACTCCATAATGAACATCTGCCAAACTAACACTAAGATTAATGATGAGATTAAGGGTCTTTGTGCCATGGTCAGCAGCAAAGCCAAGGATGCTCAGTTACCGCTTACTAAACAGTGCTGGGCTTCCAGCTGTTCTCATAAGTAATAAGGGGACAGAGAAAAGGGGGAGAGGTAAATGTGATCCAAATACATTTTTATGTATATGAAATTTGCAAAGAGTAAATAAAAAAAAGAAATGTAAAAAAAATGGAAGGCTATGTTTTTTAAATTAGAAAATAAATTAAAGCCATAATGTAAATTACAAGTTTAGGATTAATTCAAATGAAAGAATTCACATATTTGTTAAATAAAATTGAAGTTATAATGAATAGGAATTTATGATTGCACATTACTTAATTTGTTTTTTGAAACAGGGTCTCAACTATGTAACCCTGGTTGGCCTCAAACTTGTGAGGACCAGGCCTGGCCTTGATTCATAGATTGGCTTGCCTCTGCCTCCCTAATGCTGAGACTAAAGACAGTTCTCTCCCATGCCTGCCTTCCAGCTACTTCTTTTACAAAAGAATTAAAATAAAAATCTAAGGCAAACAGATAAAAGAAAACTATTTACAGTCTGGGAATGGTGTCCCACACCTTTAATCTCAGCACTTGGGAGGCAGAGGCAGGCAGATCTCTGAGTTTGAAGCCAGCCTGGTCTACAGAGTGAGTTCCAGGACAGCCGGGGCTACACAGAAAAACCCTATTCAATCCTTTTGAAAAACCAGAAAAATAAAGTTACCATGCAAGCATTAGGACCTGAGTTTGATCCGGAGCACTCATATATAAGCCAGATACAACAACATATACCTGTAACCTTAGTGCAGGGGCCTGAGGTGTGTGGATTCCTGGAGCCCCTAGGCCAGGAATCAAGCTGAATTAATGAGCCCCATGTTCAGTGCAAAACTGTCTTACAAAATAAGTAGGAAGACCTGACAGTGTCCTCTGGCGCCACGTGCATATGCTTACACAAACACCATATGCAAAAAATATAAATAAAAAGCAAGCAAGCAAGAAAGTATGCCAAACATTTCCATGCCGTTTTCCTAAAGAAGACAGCCAAATGACCACCCGGCACATGGGAAGGGAAATGCCAATCAAAGCCAAAGGGAGTGCCACTTCCCACCCACTAGGCTATGATGACAGAGACCAGTGAGACAGCTGGGTAGGAAAGAGCACCTGCTGGGCAAGCCTGATAGCCTGAGATCAGTCCCTGGGACTCACAATGAATGAGAGAATAGACTGCCTATTATCTTCTGATCTCCATATTTGAGTTGTGGCATCTGCATGGCTCCACATACATCATACACAAACACATGCATAATTTTTACAAAAGACACAGAAAGAGATGGTCATAGCAACCCTACTCACAGGAGCAAAAATTCAGATATCAAAAGTCTGCCAAACTATAAATAGTTAAATAAAATGCAGTCTGTCCACACAAGAGGATATTTTGGCAATAAGAGGAATGGGCTTATATGTTCCAGTAGGGAAAAGTTATCACAGAGACCAGATTGCATCTGATTCCAGAAGAGGCCAACAGGATACAAATTAGTGGTTTTCAAGGAAGGAGCTGGGATAGCTGGAGACAACAGATGGTGATTGCTAATTGTGTAAGAGTTACACCACTGAGTGAGTCAACTCAGCATGTTGAAATGACACATTGAACCAGTGTGAACTGTGTCTCAACAGAGCCTCTAAAGAAAAAAAGAAAAAAAAAGGGGGCTGGAGAAATGGCTCAGCAGTTAACAGCAAGTTCTGTTCTTGCATCAGACCCAAGTTCCCAGCATCCACATTGGGTAGTTCACAATGCCTCCAAGTCTAGTTTTAGGGGATTTGATGCCCTCTTCTGGCCTTCAGAGGTACTTCACACATGTAATGCACATAAAGTCATACAGGCACACATGAAACAGAAAAATAACACAGAAAAATAGATAAATTCCTCTTTAAAAGGGGGTCAAAAGCATCACTACCAATAGTAACCCCAAGCTGAGAGCAGCCTAGATGTGGTTTTGTGGGTGAATAGTTTTGCACACTGTGGTTTACCCACAGTGCAATGCAGAATGGGATTCAACAACAAACATTAGGGATCTGCTAAGAATCCCAACAATGCAGATGCCTCTCAAGGAATCACACTAAGTGAAAAGAGCCATGCCTAAGGCAGCAGGGCAGGTATCGGATCCACAGTAAATTCTTTCTCAGTGTAATTACCATTTGTTTCTATGGGCATGCATGTGAGCACAGGTGTGTGTGTGTGTCTGTCTGTCTGTCTGTTCGTGTGCTTCAGCCAACTTGTGTGCATATGATTGAAGGGTGAGTCATGACCCCATCCCCCAAGTACTAAACTTCATGTTTGCTATGAACAGTGGTGTTCTTCACACACCAGGGCACACTTACTGCTTTTGGCAAATTTTAACAGAGACACAATTCCTTAATCTAAGATTCACACTCAACTCTTGTGAGGTAATCTAGCTCTCTCTAGTGAAGGACCCAGTTTAGGCTCAGGCACTGTGTTTTATTGCCATCTCTCCCAGCCCGTGGGAGACTTTGTCGACTGTGTTGATGATGTTCAAGGGGCACCTCTGGCAGCTCTCTTCTTTTTAAACAGAATGTAGAAACTGTTTAAATGCCTCCCAGGAGCCCTTCTGGGAGCCGTCTGCACAGCTGGGCCCGCACAGATGGAGAATTTCTAGCTCAAGCTATCTTGTATCTCATTCTCAAGCTGGTTTTTAAATAGGCTGCAGGCCTCTGTCCACTTGTATGCGCTCAGTCTTGTCCCTTTGCCAGCTGGAAGTGTGTACAAGGCTTTCCTGTTTGGAACGAGAGGTCCCCACAGCTACATAGCTTCCATTCTTATTCAGCACAACCAATAAAAGAAACCTGGAAGCATAATTATTCTGTCCACCTCCAAGTAAGAGAGTAGAGGGCCCCAGTGCCCACCCCATGACACCAATTTGAATCTGTTTCAGGGATTTAAATTCTTAGTAGACATGAAGACTCATAAGTCAGATAGCTCCTGGGATAATTGGTTGAGGGGAAATAAGAACAAATATGATTTAAAGTGGCACAAACACCGAGGGACCAGAAGGCAATCCACTTCAGAGGGAAATGAAATTTTCTGCTTTAAGGTTCTGAATAAAATGAAGAGTCAGAAAATATAAGAAATGGGTGTGGTGGCATGTACCTGCAATCCCCAACACCTGGGATGCAGAGGTAGGAGGAATTCTGGGCTTGCAGGCCAGCCAGCCTAACTGAGACTGGGTCTCAAAAAATAAGGTGGACGAGTCATAGAGGAAGACAACAGACATTGACCTCTAGCCTCGGCATGTCTATGCACATGTGTTCGTATGCACCCACACACATCCATATACAAACACGTATATAACATACACATAAACATACAATGATAAGAAACCCACTATGGGTTATTAGTGAGACCTCAAGGGGATAGATGTGTCTGAGGTACATAATCATGGAATGGTCCAGAGCCTGATGCAGAAGCATGCTGCGCAGTTTGTGAACTCATGAGGCTTCTGCAGAATTCCGTGCAGACACTCTACCTGCAGGAGGGTATGTCTGAAGCTGGGTGCAGCTGTCTACAGGCCTTGAACCCAGCATGTCCCTATGTAACTTTGCTCTTTTATTTGTTCATAAAACAACCAGTACCCTTTGAACTGTCCGCTTTCCTTCCATGATGTTTGTTTTGAAATTGTTTTCCTTTCAACTGTTTTACATCCAACCCCTCATCCTAACCTGCTTGGTAGCATCTTCCCTTCACCTCCAAACTCTGGCCATGGTGCTCCATCTATTCCACACCACAAGGGCCACATGCAGTAGGGCCAGGTTCATGGTCCTGGAGATGACTCCTGAACATTCTACTCCTGCTGTGGACAGCATGGCTCCCAGCTACCTGGGTTAGCAGCTGGGGAGCCAGAGCAAGGCTTGGTCTCACTGAAGGTCATAAATCTCCCTAAGTCTTGGATCTAAGTCAAGGTCTTCTTGACCCCACATGGTGCAGAACCTTTCCATGTAGCCCTTTGCTCATCAGGGTTTCCTACCTAGGCCCTCTGTAATCGCTCTCAACCACCTTCAGCTCTGCCCTCATCCTGACACCAGCCTCTGGGAGCCTCTTAACAGCTGAATCAGCCTCATTCAGAAGCCCCATACCACTCACACAGTTTCAAACAGGCCTCATGATGGCTACCATGGTGACTTGCATCCACTCCTGTCCTGGGACCTCTTCTCCTCCTCTCTGGGACATTACACTGTCCATTGCTCTTTGCATGAGCCTAGGTGGCCATCTGAGCTGCTAGGACAGTCTCTGATCCAGACTGCTCAGCAGGTTCTCACCTGAGTTCAACCTCACCCATCACATTTCTTTCTTTCCAGGTCCAACAGGGCTATCTCACAATGTCCCAGACCCAGCTGACCCAAGCTAAATTTGCTTTTCCCAGTACATTTTTCCTCTTGTAACCTTCCCTGGTCCTAAACTCAGCCACTGTGCCCACAATCCCACTCCCCTTGTACTAGAGATGAAATTTTGTGTTTGGGGTTTACTGATGTACCCCTGGGGCACAGAAAGATGCCTGACACAGAGGAACTCAAAGAATATTTGAATGCATATCCCCCCTTTTCATTCTCCTTTGCAAATTCAATCCTCTGGCCAATGTAAGACACTTAGAGCTCACCAGACACATCACTTGCTTTCAGCCTCCACACTTCCCCCAATTCCTTTGACTTGAAACATCACTCATTCTTATACATTTGAGGGCACTCAAATATCTCTCTTCTCAAAAGCCTCCCGATGATGCCCAGGCTGGAAAAGCCACTCCCTGAGTTACCATAGCTCCATTCTTAGGCCCTGACTGATGACCTACCTACGACCTGCCCACATGAACAGTAGCAGCTCATTGAGCAGACTTGTCTACCTTCTCCCACTCCTACACAACATCGTCATTTCATAGTTATTCATCAATAGCTATAAAATGAACTGCATACCGGTGCTAATGTCTGAACAATGCTCCCTGACATGCTAAGCGATGAGGCTATGGGAGGGGCCTGGCCAAAGATAACACAAGTTTTAAAAGGACAGAGCTGACTTCAGGGCAAAGCCTTTCTTAAAGAAACAGATGACTGTCACCTAAATTGATGAGAACACTATGGGAACAGAAGCAGCTGTTTAAGAAAAGCATGAAACTACAGTGTGGTGGCACATACCCCCAGGGGGCAGAGGCAGGCAGATCTCTTGAGTCTGTGGCTAGTCTGATCTACATAGCAAGTACCAGGCTAGCCATAGTGAGACCCTGTCTAAAACAAAAAAGAAAAACATAATGATAATTTCTACTACAAGATTCTTTATAGGTGCTATATTAGTCAGGGCTCTCTAAAAGAACACAATTGATAAAATCTCTCTCTCTCTCTCTCTCTCTCTCTCTCTCTCTCTCTCTCTCTCTCTCTCTCCCTACTTACCTATTATAAAGGGACTTAGGAGAGTGGCTTACAGGCATGATCTGAGTAGTCTAACAAGGCTACCTCCAGACAAAAAGGCCAGGAATCTAGTTATTGTTCAGTCCATGAGACTCAGTGTCTCGGCAGTACCAATATGGTGCTACAGTCCCAGGGATTTCCTAGAGAGCTTAGTCTTCACTCTGGCTGGCAAGACCATCTATCCTGTTACTAAGGCATTTCTTTGTAGTTATTAGAACCTGCTTCTTCAGATTTTAATGCAGACTGAAAACTAAGCAGGCACAAATCAAAGGCATCTTTCTTCCATGAGCTTTTGTGTGTGTGGGGCCACCACTAGACGGTGTGGCTCAGATTTAGGGTGGGTCTTCCTGATTCAAATAATCTATTCAAAAACATACTTCACATCTAGTGTGCCCAGATGCTTGGGTTTTAGTTGATTCCAGAGGTAGTAGGTTGACAACCAAGAATAGCCATAACAGGCATCTTGGTACTTGCTGGAAAGAGACATGTTTAAGGTGCTCCTGGCCATTGAAAGCATCAACAACCAATTGTGTAGGATCCACACTACCCAACTAAACAAGGATATGGTTGATGGTCAATGTCAGTATCCTAATATATCACACAGGGCTTTTCTTAAGAGGATAGCATCTTTCCAAAGCCAAGTGGTACCTTTCCATGAACATAGTACACCCATCTATGTACTCAGTTTATGATTTGGTTTGCTTTTCTGTTGCTGTGATAAACATCACAGCCAAAAGCAACTTGGGAAAGAAAAAGGTTTATTTCATCACTTCCAAGTCACAAAGTCCATCATGGGGGAAAGTCAGGCAGAAACTGAAGCAGGAACCACAGAGAAATGCTGCTTGCTGGTTCACTCTCGGGCTTGCTCAGCTAGCTTCCTTATACACTCTAGACTCACCTGCCTAGGGATGCTGCCACACAATGGGCTGGACCCTTTCACATCAACCATTAACCAAGACAATCTCTCATACATTCCAATAGCCCAACTTGACCAGTTCCCCTCTTCCCAAGTGGCTTTGGGTTGTAACAAGTTGACAGTAAAAACTAACCAGGACAATCCATACTTAATTTCCTCTAATAATATCATCAAGTTTCTTAGCAAAGGCCTCAAGTGTCTTTCTCAAATTTATTCCTAGGTATATGATAGATGCATTTAGTTTTTAATTCATTGTTGCAATGTGTCTTAAGGTTTATAGAAAATTTGTGCAAAACAATGTCTTCCATACACCAATTCAGTTCTGACTAGTTCCCCTATCACTAAGGTCTTGCACTGGGGAGACAGATTGGTTACCTTGCTGATGAGCCAATATCAGCATACTATTCACTGAAGTCCCTAGTTATTATGGGCAATCACTCTCTGTAGGACTGAACATATTTTGCGGCTTTTGACAGCTGTGTTGGAATGATATCAGCATCACAATATAACACAGAGAAGTCTCACTGTTTCCAAAATGTCCTATCCATGTTCACTGACTCACTTCTTCCATCTCTAAGGTCACTGTGGGATAATGCCCCTGTAAACTGTAAAAATTTGTTACTCATACTGGTTTAATAAAATGCTCATTGGTCAGTAGTCAGGCAGGAAGTATAGGCAGGGTGATCAGACTAGGTGAATCCTGGGAAGAGGAAAGACAGAGAAGCAGACACAAGTCAGATGCAGAGGAAGCAAGATGAGAATGCTGCACTGAATAAAGGTACCAAGCCACATGGCTAAACATAGATAGAACTACGGGTTAACTTAACTTAAAGTATAAGAGTTAGTAAGTAATAACCCTGTGTCATAGGCCAAACAGCTTGTAGTTAATATTAAGCCTCTGAGTCAATCATATAAGAAGTAGCTGCTGGGTATTTGAGAGTTTCTGGCATGAGAGAAACTTCAGATTACAAATGGCACTCCAAAATGGTATGCATATTCATATAAAGCCTGAAATAGCTTTGAAACGGGGTTCTAGAAAACAGAAATGAAGCTAAAAACAGCTTCCTAGTTTTATTTCTTAAGTGGGCCATGGTACAGAGATGCTGTGCCATTCAAGCCTGAGCTAAAATATGGCAGGTTTCCGACTCTCACAGGAGCCTCAATACAAGCACAAGCAGCATATGACAAATTTAAGGTTACTGCTCATACAGTCAAAAAGGGAACAGAGTCAAGCATAGCTTCTTGGTAGCAGCATTTTCTCGGGTGGGTTCTGTTTGCTGATGGCAAGCAGAGGAGCGACTGGCTTCATTTAGAGAGGTTTGCTGGCAGTGTTAGCAGCAAAAACCAAGAGGCCCTGCTGCCAAACTCTTAAATGAGGTTTATGAGCAGTAGGTATAAGTGGCCGACTAGGTGGTAGTGTGGACTCTGTCACCACCCTATAGTTTGAGTGGTAAATGTGGCCCTTGCCAGTACCTCTGCTATGAAGCTAAGCTCTCACAGATCAAGGAGCTGGCTGGGGCCAGCCGCCATAGCCAAGGCTTTAATCCTAGATACAAGGCTTTTATTTTAGCCACACCACTTAGCAGATTAAAGGTATGGCCAGGAAAAGATAGAGATACACAGTAAAGACAGATTCAGATTGGGGGAAAAGAAACCTCTAAATGGTTTACAGTGTGCTTTTAGAATATACATAGGATTGGGGGAGTAAAGAAAGTCTTTGAAAAAGAAATAGAAAAAATAAGTCATGTAAAAATGGAAATTACAGAGAGAGTCTGGATACCATATGTTATTATGTTGTCTTTGAGTTTTTTGACATTTGATTATAAAAGCTGCTGGATTAATCCAACCTATATATTTTAAAAATACCTTGACTTCAAATTTTAAATCAAAAGATATATTACTTTGGAGAGAAGGCTATGCATTTATTTCCACAGAAAATGACAGGCTCTAGATTCATTCCATTTTAAGAAAAATCAGGTTTGATCAAAGAAGATCCTCTGAAAAATCTCAGATGGGAACAAATGACCCAGATGATTCAATGTTTCAGTGTATCTCTGTTGTAGTTTCCTCTGAGTTTTGTACCTAGAACTCAGCTCCAAGGCTGCTGGATAAAATAGTCCAGCCTTACAGACTACTCCACTCAGGATTTGTCCATAATCCTAAATTTTCTTTGGGTCCTCATAAGATTACCAGGGCCACCAATCAGCAGGAAGTACTCTAGAGAACTATGTCCACACTCCCCCCTCAATGGATTATAAATGTTTGTCTTTGTTTAGAATATTGGTTATTATGAAATATAAGTTGCTATGAAAAACAATCAGAAAAAAAGCTAAAGAAAGGAGATTAGACTCAGGGTTTTTGTTAAAAAGAAAAGAAAGGAGAAATGTGGGATAATGTTCTTATACACTGTAAATATTTGTTACTTGAATTAGTTTAATAAAACACTGATTGGTCAATAGCCAGGTAGGAAGTATAGGCAGGACAACCAAACTAGAAGAATTCTGGGAGGAGGAAAGGCAGAGAAGCTAAAGCAGATGCCAGCCAGATGCAGAGGAAGCAAGATGAGACTGCTGCTCTGAGCAAAGGTACCAAGCCATGTGAATAAACATAGATAAGAATTAAGGGATAACTTAAATGTAAGAGCTAAATAGTAATATGCTTGAGCTACTGTCCCAGAAGTTACTATATTAAGCCTTCAAGTCAATTATTTGGGAATCAGCTGATGGTTATTGAATATTTGAAGGTTTCCAGTGGGACGGAAACTGCTGACTGTAGGCCACTTTGCTTTTTACTGGATCTATAATTTTGACTTTTTCATCATGCCATTGTAGTCACATAATATATCACCAGTTCAGAGCTATAACATGTATGACTGTAGTCTAAGAGATGCCACTGGCTACAGTACTGTCCAAAGGGACTGCTCTTCATTGCCATCAGCAATGAATGAGATTCCTCCTCCCCCATGATACACAGTTGGCCAGTCTGTCTATTACCACCTGGTCCAGTAGGAGAGTCACAGTCCCTCTGTCCTTGGTAAAAGCTAGTACAACTCCCTTGCTTTCCCCAACAGTCTAAGGATGCAAGACACCTCCCATATGCCTTCTTCCCATCTACTTAAGAACATGGCCTTTGTTCATGAATTAGTCAACTCTTTCCCCATTTAAAATTGGACCTTCCTCTTACTGGCTTATAAAAGCTCTTTGTATATTTCTGGGGAAAGTTTTTTTCTCATACATGCTTTATGATTTTGTTCTTCCCATCTGGGGCTTCACTTTTCATTTTCTTAAGTGTCTTTTGATAAGCAAAAGTTGACAATATTTCCTCAGCATGTATAAGTTTTATTTTTCTTGTCCTAATATGTCTAATATCACAAAGCTGAAGGCAACTACATGATAAATCTGTGGCTAATTTTAAAGAGCACTGAGCATTCACTGTTAGATGGGAAGTATTTCAGAGATCCTTTCTCAGATTTCTCTTTCCATTTTTCTCTTTGGAATTTTGTTCAGTGCTTTAACTGTAGTACAACTTTTTCCTTACCCCATCAATTATGAATTACAATTATCTTCATCCCATCAATTCTTTGAGATTCATAGATCAAATTTTTACTTTTTCAAATATTTTCCAAATATTTAATTGGTCAACTTGTATTCTCATTGGCTCCCTGACCATGTGGTTAAAATATATCATACTTCTGCATACTGCTACATTTAATTTGCTAATATTTGGATATGATTTTTAGTTCCTTACTCTTCTTTCTTTCTTTGCTTTATTTATTTTTGCTTTATGTGCATGAGCATTTTACCTGCATGTAAGTCTGTGCATCATGTGCATGCAATGCTTATATAGGTCAGAAGAGGGCGCTGAATCATCCAGAACTGGGGTAAAAAGACAGTTGTGAGCCACCATATGGGTACTGGGAACAAAACCTGAGTCTTCTGGAAGAACAGCCAATGCTCATAACCACGGATTGATTCATTTCTCCAGCCCTACTCTCCTTTAAAACACACACACACACACACACACACACACACACACAAAACCCTGGTAATTGGAAGTGTAAAGTGGCTGCCTTCTCACTGAGTGAGCATTTTTTTTTCTGTGCCACACAAATCATCAAATTCATTTTGATGTCTGGACTTGCTAATAATACATTATCCTTTGCACTACCCCCTTTTCAGTTTCATGTATATGTGGTGTGCATGTGCATACATGCATATGTATGCTTTTGCATGCATGTTGGTGCATGTATGTGCATGCATGTGTGCGTGTGTTTTTGCATATGTGTGCGTCCACATGTGTGCATGTACGTGGAAGCCCAATATGCAAGTCGTCTTCAATTGCTCCTCCACCTTATTCACTGAAGCAAGGTCTCCCAATCAAACTCAGAGCTCACCAATATGGTTAGCCTCACTCGCTGGATTACTCTCCACTTTCTGAGGCTAGAATGACAGGTGGGCTGCCACACACTGGGTACTGATGTGGGTCCAGGGGCTGGTGCTGCCATCCTCACAGCAGGGCAAGTCCTTTGACCACTGGGCACCTCCTCAGACACTACCCTTTGCTCTTCTGAGGTCACAAATGGCTTTGTGAATGAATCCCTTTTGGCTTCACATTTCAGTCACTTTACAGTTTGTGAGAGAAGGGGACCTCAGCACAACTGGAAGTTTTTCCACTGTTCCTTCCATGATCCACACTGGTTTCCTCTCTTCTCATTCGCTTGTGGCGCATATATCTCCCTGGGACACCTCCTCTATTGCTTATTTTATTATTATATTTAGTTAGTGAACAAAATACTGGGCTTCATTAACACTTTCCACTCACATGTGATTATACTTTGCTTATTTTCTTTTCACTACACTTTTCACACTCACTTGTCCCTTCCTCTGTTTTACATCATGTATGTACTTAGGATATTTTGTAGTGGGATTATGGTCTGTTGTAAATAATTGTCCCGTCTACAGGTTTAATAAAAATGCTGATTGGCCAAAGGCAGACAGAAAATGTGGGCGGGGCTACCAGACTAAGGAAACTGTGGGAACATCTCAGAGCAGAGAGGATAGATACCATGGGGATGCGCCACAGACACGAAGAGATGGCAGCAGACACAGAGGGAAGAAGCTGAAATGATACTCTGAAAAAAGGTATTGAGCTGCATGGCTGAACAAGACAAGAATTATGGGTTGAGTTAAGATGAAGGAGTTAGCAAGTTATATGCCTGAGCCCTAGGTCAATCAACATAAATTAATGTAAGCGTCTGTGTGATTCTGTGTCTCTGTGGGACTGTGAGTCAGAACCTTGAAGCTAGGCCCGAAAGTTTGGGCCAGAAACCTATTACAACAATATTTTGTCTTTTTAATTTCTATTGTTCTCCGGCATTCCCTTTCAACCTCATCCTCTTCCTCAGTGTTCCTCCTAACTTCCATGTCATGTATATATGTATGTTTTTAAGACTAGACCACTCATCAGAGAAACATGTAGGTTCCTGTGTCTCATTTCATTTACACGATGATTTTTTTAGTTCCATACATTTTCCAATAAATGAGAAGATTCCACTCATCTTTGTGACTAAATAAAGCTCCTTTGTCTACCCACATTTCTTTACCTACCTATTAGCTAGTAGGCCACTTAGATGATTGCTTATCTTGGCTGCTGTAAATAGTGCCAAAGTAAACATGGCTGTCCAAATGTGTCTGAGGTATAATCCCTGACAGTCCTTTCAGTATATGGCTGGACCATGCAGTAGTTCTATTTTTAGCTTTGGAGACACCTCCAGATTGGCTCCCTCAATGGCTGCACCAGTCTACATTTCCACAACTTTGCCAACAAAACCACTCTGACTGGGACAAGACAGAAATTCAGTGCAATCCTGATTTACGTTTCCCTGATGGCTAAGGATGGTGGACAGGTTTTGTATATTTATGGCCAGTTCCTCTTTCACATTTCCAGTTTTATAAAGCATTGTGTACATTTATCACTAGAACATTAGATGACCATGCAACTGAATGTTTGCTGTCTGTGTGTGTTCTCAAGGAGAGGAGCCCAGATCCAGTCACAGGGTGACTTTGAGACTGGACAAGAATCATGAGCATGACCATACTATATCTCTTTCCTCTTCAGAGCCCAAGAGCTGTGACAACCCCAGATGACCCCTGCCTCTGTGTGCCATGCCTTCTCCACATATTCACACTCTAAGCAAAGAGGATATTAGCTTTCCCCTCACACCAGCCTCATGCAGGGAAGGGGCAACCACACTGAGCTATCACATCAAACTTAAACCTCTCATCATCTGTGTGCTGTGTGAGGCCACTGTGGTCAACACTACATCAGCCCCACAGCATGACCAGTCACAGCCTGTTACCTTGACCATCACTAGCTCCTCCTGCCAGGTCCACATTTAAGGACGAACAATTGAGAGGCCTCAGTGTTCCACACCTCCTTGAGTGAGGGTCGGACACTAAAACACTGTGCACTTGAAGGCAGGAGCCATGAATGTCCATGGAATGGTGGCTCCAGAGCTGCTCATGCATTGCAGCTTGCTCTCTCCCATGACAAAGGGTTCTGGAGTGAGTTGATACAGAACTCACTTGTGATAAGTCGACCTGTGCTCCTCATAGAATTTTCTATTTCAACTCACCATACCTCAGAGATAGAGGTTATTAGCAAATGAGTCACCAACGATAAAGTCAAAGTGAGTTTACAGTGGTGTAGGTTAGGCCTAAGGCAAAGTGACAGACATATTTATCAGAAAGGGGAAATAAGGGTCTGGGAAGACAGCTCAGCAGGTCGACAGGTTAACTGTACAAGCCTGATGACCGGAAGTGCGATCCTCAGAACTGACATAAAACGCTGGATGCAGTGGGCCTGTCACTCATGCTAGTGCTCCTATGGTGAAGGAGGTGGAGACAACAGCCTCTGCATAGCTTTCAGGCCAGCTAGGACATAGAGGCACCAAGAAGGGAAACGCTGTCTCCACAAAGTGGAAGGCCAGAACTGATTCTCAAAACCTTGTCCCCTGACCTCCACACGTGCGTCCGCACACACATTAACGTGCACATACACGAACATGCAGACACACTAAATAACATTAAAGCGGAAATGTGACCACAGACGTATGTGGGAGAAGATGCACCGTGAAGCCAAAGCAGACGCAGCAGGGCCACGACGATGGGCTGTGGAACACAAGGACTGTGGCCATCATGGATACTAGAAAGACAAGGCTGGGCTCTGCCCAGAACTTTTACAGGTGTGCGGGTCTGCCGGCTGATACAGACTTCTGCCTCCAAAGCCAGGAGAAATGTCTGTCCTTGTTTTTTAGTTCTAGCCTCTTAGAAAAGGACTACAAGGATGCTGCTGGTGGGTCATCCTGAGACCTAGGGTGGAACCAAGGGGCCCACTTGAGATCTAACTTCTGCTGGCTGGAATCAGAGACACTGTAGAAGAGATGGGTCCTTACCTTTGAAGGTAGAGGAATGCCAGGAACAGGTGACGTGACACAGAGCACCACCATGTGAGAGGGGCAGGTGTCAGTGACCACAGGGGGTCACAAAAAACATATAAAAAAACCTTAGCTGACATCTAGCAAGAAATCAGGGATCTGATAGGTTTCTCACACCTGGCAGAACTATAGACTGAAGACAGGTGGCGTTCATTGTATGTAAATGACATGCAGTAATTTATTTGGCATGGGAGGAGGTTAGATAGAGTTCCTGGCTGTCCTAGAACTTATTCTGGAGACCAGGCTGGCCTCAAACTCAGAGATTTACCTGCTTCTGCCTCCCAAGGACATATGGTAATTTCAACAACCTGATTTAAAAAAAAAACTAAAACCCTCAAAGCCATCTCACTACCTGGGTTCCCATGCATAACGGAGGTTGGACTGGGTTTCCTATCCAGAAGCATCAGGGGCCAGCTTGGCTCCCACCTAATGAGCTCACAATCCCCAGGTGTCCTCCCCATCCCTCAAACCCACCAGGCGGATCAGGGGATAGCCTGGGCTCACACTTATTTTAGATTCTTCTAGCCAACAGGCTCAAATGAGAGACTTATATTTGTCTAGGGAACAATTTACCTCATGCAGGCCAATTGAATTGAATAGCGTGGTGCCCACTGCATCTGGGAACCTGCTTTTACCCTCCCAGACTCCAGCTCAGGTGAAGACTATCACTGCTCTGAAGCTGCTGGACCCATCCTGAACAGGAAGGGGATGGGCAGGCGTGGCGATTAAATGGACAATGCTTCCTGAATATCGGTCATTAGATTCCTGATTGGAGTTAATAATCACCTAAGATGAGATCCTGCTGGCCGATGTGAGTCAAGAGCGGAAAGACTTCTGTGGATTCATGAATTTTAGTGAGTCTTACTTTTCCTTCAACTTCTTTCCTTTAGCAAAGGGAAATTCCGAATTCTTAGAACAAAATGTGCTCCAAGATGCACATTGAAGTCACTGTTAAGCCCTGTGCATACACCCTTAGAGGGACACTGGACCCTCTATGCAGGGTCCTTCCACACAGTGCTTCATGACCTGGAGAGAGACTACAAAAGAGAAACTATGGAAAGGAAAGGTGGTGGTCCTGGGGCTTCTCACTGCTTGTACCAGAGTCTGGCACCCACTGGGATGCAATAAATATCTGTTGAATAAATAAATGTGCCTAGGAATGAGTGGCTGGTAGACTCCAAGAGCAGGCAGAATGAATAGAAGCAGAGATTCCAATTGTCTCTGGGCATGTGATGGGCAAAAGTTTTATATCCAGAGCTGGGAAAAGGCTTGGGCGATAAAGTGTCTGCCACACAGGAATGAGGACTGGAATTTGGATGTGCAGCTCGGAGTACATAACAAATCTAGGCACAGAGGTGTGTATCTGCAGTCCAGCCCTAGAGGGCCAGAGACACATGGATTCCTAAAGCACACTGGTTTGTCAGCTTCATCCAGTCAATAAGCTCTGGGTACAGAGAGACCTGATCTCAAAACATAAGGTAGAGAGGGCTAGAGAGATGGCTCAGTAGCTCAGAGTGTTTCCCGGCATCCACATTAGGCAGCTTGCAACTACCCATAACTCTAGCTCCAGAGAATTCAGTGCCTCTGGCCTCTGGATGTACTTGTACATGGATGGTGTATGTGCGTATGTGTGTGTGTATATTTTTTAAAAAGGTTTATATATTCATTATGTATACAGTATACAAAAGAGGGTACCAGATGTCATCACAGATGGTTGTGAGCCACAGTTGTGAGCCACCATGTGGTTGCTGGGAATTGAACTCAGGACCTCTGAAAGAACGGTCAGTGCTCTTAACCTTTGAACTATCTCTCCAGCCCCATGCGTGTGCTATTAAAAGCAAAATAAATCCTTTAAAGAAAAAGAAGGAAGGTGGAAAACAATAGTGAAAGATATTAGATGTTGAACTCTGGCTTCTGTATGTATGCACACACGTGCGCACACACAAACACCCCCCATGCACACACACACACACACACACACACACACTTGCACCTTGTTTCACGGAGAGTCATAAAGACTTCATGAAGTGGCATTGGATGCCACCTTGAAGAAATCTCGGAGTGTACCTGCTGCTACTGAGCCGTGAGTGGAATGAGAGCAAGCTGTACAAGGCTTCTTGCAGCTGCTGTGTCTCAGGGAGAGTCACCTTCAAATCATATGTGAATAGACATATCACACATACGCCTGCTTTGACAGGAAGCAACCCAGCATTCTGTTGGCATCCATGTCAGAAACCTCCAACCAAGGGAGGCTCTGGGAGGAATCTAAGAAGGAAGTCTTCAGCTGAGATGGGACGGAGAGAGACTATCGGACAAGCGAAGTCGTGAGTCAGGGAGAAGAGTACATGCCATCTTCATCCGTGGAAGAAGCAAAGAGCGGGGAAAGAATATAAGATGCCAGGGTGGGAAATGTCAGCCCCGGGGCATCAGGCTGTGCCTTTCTGGTCATCACTGAAACTCATGAGTGTCAGACACATGAGCTGATGGATAGTGGGAGAGTTAATAAGGCAACCATCTACAGAGTTCTTACAGCCTGCCAGGCAGGGCTGTCTATGAAAAGCACTGGTATTCATCCCATTTATGGTCAAGGAAACTGAAGCACAGGCCAGTGAAAAACCTGAGTCTGAGGGCTGCTAAGTGATAGGCAAGGACTCTGTCACTTGTTCTGACCCCAAGGTCCCCCACTCCAGGCCTTGTGGGGGTCAGTAAGTGAGGCGGGAGAAGTGAGATGGGATAACAGTACAGGATAGCTCAGAACACACAGAACTTGAAAGTCACGGCTAGATCACAGGTGATGTGTAGACTTGGAGTCAGAGACAGATGGCAAAGTGTAGGGGCCTGACAGGGGGTGGAGGGGCTGGCTGGGTCCAGGGAACTGGCTCTGAGGATTCTGAGAAACAGGAAGTCCATATTAACTGGCGCTTTGGTAATTTGCCTTTATGTGTCTGAATACAAAGCTCTCAAAATAAATGGAGTGTAGATGTGTTCACTTTATGTTACAATGCATATTATCCTCTCTTGAGCTCTACTTTTATCTGAGGCTTCCCTCTTAGAGTCTCTGCTAAACTTTCCAAACATGGGAAGGTAGCATTTTTGAAGTGTCTACCAGAAAATGTTGTCTCATATCAGGAAAGCCCCTTCTAAAGTCATTCATTTCTCCAAAGGGTTCCAGTTCATTGTAGGGTTGTGTTCACTTAGGGGAGTCCTCGATGCAGTTTTCCTTCGGGTTCCCATTTTTCCCAGCCTGTGTCTCTACTGCTATTGAGATTATCAGCTGCCCTTGAATGTGGTTAAACATTCACCTCCCTTAGACTTCTGCCCTAGACACTAAAAGCTACCTTTATTGGATTCATCCAAGTAGAGAATAGGGCAAAGGAAAAGCCGATATTATTTGGTCTCCAGAGTAAAAGAAAGCCGCTCACTGTTCCTTCTGATCCTGATAAGTCCCCGCCCACTCTCTGCGTACAGGACCCTGCTAGGAGGCTTTACTGCTCTTAGTGGGGAGCTGTCCACCAGACGCTTCCTCCCTCCCTACTGCTGTCCCCTTGGCTGAGAACTGCAACTTTCTTCTTGGACTCCGCATACCAGCCCAGATGCACCTTCTCCACTCCTTTCTCAGGGTCCCATCAGGATTCCAGGTTCAGTGGCAAGTGTGGGTGCGCTTTGTCCACCATCTTTAATCTACCCCTCCCTTTAATCACTGTCCCCAGGTGCTTCTTTTCAATGTCTCCATATTTGTTATGATGCCTTCATGCATCTAAAATCCTCTCTGCTTCAGAGAAAGGCACCAGGTACCAACCTTGCCACTCTACGTTCCCTCGGGTGTTGTTGGGCCCAGGCTATTCTAGAACTTGTGGCAATTTTTCTGCCTTAGATTCTCAAGTGTGAATTATAGGCATGTGACATCACACGTGGCTTCACCCTACATTCACGACTACCACCTGTCACATGGGTCCTCCCAACTCTGTATTTCAAAGAGCACTGTCTTGGGGCACATTTAGACAAGAAGACCCCTTTCTTGACTGCATGCCTACTTTTCAAGGGTTCTTCCGTACAAATCACTTCCTGTATCATGCACACTTACATATCTTTGCATATTTGAATCTCTTTTAAAAACTGACTTTCCTATGTCAATACTCCACACTGAGTATAGCATATCAGGCTTTTTTTTTTTTTCATGATTGCAAAACAACAGCAATAGAATGTTTTTTCCTAACGGGAAACACATTGGACAAAGTGACTTTTTTGAAGGAGGTCACACTGTGTAATTTCAAGTACTTTAGTCTCCTGCTTACAAAGTAGCAGGCAGGAAAGGTAAACCAAGCCTTCCCTGTCTTCATCTGGTGACATCTGCAGTATTTTTCAAAGTGAAAAACAAGGCAATGCTAATACTTGAGCAAAATGCTTCCCTAAACTGCAAAGTCCAAGGGCACGGCAACCACACACTGCTGGGCTGATTTCCATTGTCAATAACTTTCACCTACTCAGACATGACCCCATCGCAGCCAAAGTTCAAAGTTCCCAGAACAGGTTTTACTTTGTAGCATCATTCTTTATGCACAAGAACAGAAAGTGAGTGGATGGTGAACAAAACCCTTCCCCTGTAACCAAACTATGCCATAAAGCAGTCTGATCTGTGACTAGTGCCTGGAATGCATCAGAGCAGCTTGGCTGGCGGTTCTAGACAGAGAGGAGAGGGCTCTGCTGTTGGCAAACCATAGATATCACTTTGACCAATCAGAAAAGCCACCTAGAGAAAAAAAAAATAGGCAGCTAAAACTTCTTCCAGTAAAAACTGTCTGCATTTAGCACGGAGAGAATATAGAAACACCTGCTTGGGGGCCACTAAGATTTGCCCCCTTCTGTGTGACTTAATGTTGCACTTTTACACGCCATCCTGTTTCACCATAAATGCTCACATAAAGCTGGCTGCTAATGCCTTGGTGTGCTTCAGAATGGGCACACCGAGGCATCCACCTCTAATTACTAGGGCTCTCTCCCTTTGACACTTATTGCTTGTCACCTCAGAGTAGTTATCACACAGCCACAGACTTGTTCAGTTACAAATGGCTGTCGAGAGCCAGGGGGCCCCCACGCTTTTGACCCTACCCTAATCTTGAATTGTTCACAACAAATTTCAATAACCTTTGGGGCAATTAACCATTCTGTGCTCTACCCCTGACTTTTAGGATTCAGACTGATGCTTTTTCAAAGGCTTCCTTGTGTTTTCCGAGCAGGAAATGTCAAGTAAGTGGATCTAATTAAAAATGCTCGCTTCTTTTTTATTTCCAAATCTCTTAAAATCCAGCAGAATAAGAGAGCAGCCTAAGGGGTGATACCTGCAGAGGCATTTAATTTCTCCAATTTCTCCAAAGAACATATGTCCCATGCAAGACCCTTAGCCCATTAAATACTTAAGGCCTGGGAAATGGCTTAGTACTTAAAACATTGACTGCTGTTCCAGAGGACTTGGGTTTGATTCCCAGGACCCACAAGGCAGCTCACAACCTTCCAGGAGGTCCAATGCTCTTTTCTGCCCTCCATGGACACTAGGCATGCATGTGGTATACAGACATACATGCAGGGAAAACACTCAGACATTTAAAATTTTTTAAATTAATGCTACATGTTCTGACTCACAAAACTTTAACCACATTTCTTTCTCAGTCAGGTATTTGGCATTTGAGTCCAAAGAAAAAAATACAGCATTTTGTTTAAACAGATCTTCAGAGTCTATAATGTTTTTAAAAAATGTCTGTTTCATACACATTTCATACACTAACTCCCTCATTTAGTGATAATTACAAACACACTGCTTTGTCTGCCAACCAGCACAACTTAACCCCACTGCCACAGGAATGACATCCTGGGCACGAGGAGAGCTGCTAACTGGCAAGAGGTGCCCCACAGTAGAAACAAGAGTGTAGCACTTGCCAGCTCAGAGATACCTGCCCTTTCACATACATGTTCCTATGCACAAGGGTATTATACGGCAGTGAGTTCCTGCTGATCTCAACTCTGCCAGTCATTTATGTATTCAACGAGAGTCTACAAGTTACCACAAAATCTATGGTGCTAGCAGGTCAATAGTGAACAGATTCCAACCCCTGGCCCTTCATCCCCAACACCTCACCCCCACCCGTGGTCTCTGTGATCTAGACTCAGTAGGAATGGCAGACTCTCCAGAACCATGGTACCAGGTGACACCTAGACATGGGTCCCAGTAAGCTGCAGGAGGCTGCCTTTTAGGAGGTCCCCCCATTAATGGTATGGTCTAATGAGTACCCGACCTTTTGACATTGCACTGTTATATCATCTACAAATGCACTGGGTCACACGCACACCTATCCTGGGACACACATAGACTGCAGGCCATAGGCTGGATACCTCTGGAGATGCAATGGAGTAAGGACACATGCAGGACTTGTCTGTCACCACCAAGACCTGGAGTCCCATTTACATTCTAAGCTAACAGGAACCACTTAGAGTATACTATTGTGTTCCTTCTGATAGAGGCCTCTGTTCTCTGCTTTACCTGTTTCAAACTGAAATCTGATGAGAGAGGATGGGAGGGCAGTGAGAAAATATCTTTCTCAAAGTCTCTGAGAGTTCAAAAAGCTGTGACAGCAATAAATTGGCAGGTGAGCAACATAGGTAGCCCAGAGCCTGAGCTGCCCTAACAGCTATTCCGATGGGCATGGTTGGTTTTGACTGCTGTTTCTCGGTGTCACAATCCTTCAAAGTGATCTAGACAAGAAATGTATTTTCTGTTGAAAAAGGCAGCTCAGGGAGGTAGACAGAAGTCTGTGGCCTAGCAAGTGGTAGCTGAGAGGCGGGGACCCAAATCATAATGAGTGACATTACACCTGCCATAACTGGGTGCTTCTCCAATGCAATCTCTCCAGTGCCCTTTCCTTTACACTGTGAAGACCCCAAACCAGCTGAGCTCAACTAGGAAGACTTCACCCAGGAGCGAGGGCCTCACCATATGACATGCACAATCTTATAAGACACTGCAGTCACCATCTCTTGACACTCAGCTATTGAAGGCTGCAGAGGCAAAGTGGGTGTACATACACACACACACACACACACACACACACACACACACACACACACACCTTTTGAAGAACAAGTAAATCCATAGAACAGTCTGGAAAGCCACATGCATGGTGTTCCTTTCCACCAGAAGCCCAATGCACATATGAAACATATGCACATATGAAATGCTCTCATGTTAAACAGCATAGGCTTCTCTCAGAAAACTCCTACTGAGAACCCAACCACTTCTGGGGATGTGCACTTCTGAGCACAGCACGTGCTGTGAACTTGCAACCCTGGACTTGATGTTCAACAGCTAAAACCAAAACAGAAACCTCACAAAACCCAAAAACAGTAACAAAAATCCTCTTATCGCCAAGTTGGAGATTTAAATTCTGTGTCTAATATTCTCTAAGCCCATGGCCCTAGATGATCTAGCTTATTCTGTGCATTACAAAGGCTAAAGACAGAGATAACAAATGTTTGTCCCGTACACAGAAACTATAGCTTATTTATTTATTTATTTATTTATTTATTTATTTATCTATCTATCTATCTATCTATCTATTTATTTATTTATTAGAGTATGGTCTCTCTGTATAATCCTAGTTAGTCTAGAATGAATTATATAGATCAGGCGCTGGAACTCGCAGAGAGAGAGAGAGCTGTCTGCCAATACCTCCCATGTGCTGAGATTAAAGGCATATACCACCATACCATTCAAACTGTATCTTTCAAAACAGTGCCTATCAAGGTGACAAAATCAGGAATAAAGACAGAGCCTCTCTCCCTTCTGCCACCAAAAGCAGACATTCAACAGGTCACAACCTTGGCTGCAATGCCACAAAGTGAGGACAAACATTGGCCACCAAGAACATCACCAGCCCACACAGAGGCTGCAGGAGTAAACAGGGAGAAGGGGATTCATTGTAGTTAAAATGTGTTTATCTCAAGCAAAGAGACTTTTTGAAATAAAATCCTTACAAACAATATTATAAAACCACAAATAATCATGACATTTTTAAAAAGGCACAAAGGTCTAAGATATTCCATTCTCTCTCTACCTTCCAGTTTCTTCATATTTTAACCATTATAATGATAGTTATAAATTTCTTTTTTTTGTTTGCCTGCTTGTTATCTTGATTATTGTTTGCTTATTTTATTTTTTACGAGAGGGTCTTTCTGTTTAGCACTGTCTGGTCTAACACTGTGTGTAGATCAAGATGGCCTTGAACTCACAGAGATCCTCCTGCCTTTGCCTGACTACAGGGATTAAAGAAATGTGTCACCATGTCTGACTACTTGTTTGCTTTTGAGACAAGGTCCCAAATAGCCCAGACTAGCCTCAAACTCATCATACATTTTTGATAATCCTGCTTCTATGTCCTCAGTTCTGACATTACAGGCATGCACCACCACACTTGGTTTATATAGTGCTGAGGATCAAATCCAGAGTCTTGGGCATGCCAGGCAAGCACTACACCAACTGAGCTCCAGCTGTCAGTTACTTATATTCTGGGATGAAAATCAGTTTCATAAACAAGCCCATGGCTGTCTTGTTCATGAATGACACAGTAGCACCCAGTAGCTACACAGTAAGCATGAATCAAAAGAATAAATTATATACTCATATATATTAATATATGCACTGGCTAAATACTGTATCTAAACCTAGTGAGATATTATACAGGCATTTTAAATGAAGCAAAAATACTTTTCTCAACCTAATAGCTAATAAAGAAAATTATTTTTAAAAATCTATGTAGAAGAAACATATTTTTTCTCTCACTTTTTACCCCTTAAACACACACACACACACACACACACACACACACACACACATTTTAGAACTCTGTTTAAAGGCTTGGCAGACATAAGTTACAAAGAACAACTTCAGCTTTCAGTACTTAGGAGATTGAGACAGGAATATAAAGAATTCAAGGATAGCCTCTGCTACATCGAAAGATTCCGGCAAGCATGGACTATATAGGTGGATCCTGCCCTACAAGCAAACACTGTGAGTCTGGTGTTTCCATACATATTTAAGAGGCAGGAAAAGAAACACTTTTCATTTATCACCAGGCCCATTGTCTCTGGGCTTTTATATGGCCATTAAGGAACGTTCACCTGACTGTTTCCTGAGGTCATCCCTGATGATGAAATTCACCTTCCGTGCAGTCAAATTTATCTGAAAACAGCAGGTGAGTCTTACTAGTCAGTTTTTATAACCAGTCAGTAAGACATTTCTAAAGCAATACCACCTCCTTGTAATTAGCACCAAATCAGCCTGCCAAAAAGAAATGAAATTCCCAGGAAACAGACACACTCAGAAATGAAACATGGCTCCATCCATTTGCCTGGCTTTAGAAGCCCTGAAACCGCATTTATTATTTTACCAGAAAATAATCTACCCTACTCTCCTGGCCCCTGCTAGTCTGAAGTGTAACCAAGGGCAGCATTTACAATATTCCAGTCTGGAAGATCCATGAACCTTCTTTACCTGTGACGACAACGTCTTGCTCCTGGACTTGACTTGCTCCACCGGGAAGACAGGGCCTTGAACTTCAGCCTTGGCTGTAGGACATTAAGGAAGGAACCAGTTACGATATGTTCTCTGGATCCCCCCCAACTCTCCACCACCTTGGGAAAGTCACTGTGACCCTGCTGCCTGCAACTACTACAGTGTTCCAGGGTCGCCCAAGGAAGTTCTGAGAGCCTCCCCAAAGAAGTGCTAGGAGGGGAGGGGCCGTTCTGTTTCCTTAGAAGAAAAGAGTGGGTTGGGGTTGGTGTGGGTGAGAAAACCCCAGAGTAGCAGAGTGCCCCTCAAAAACTAAGACTTCATAACACTATGGGTTTTCTTAAAGAATCAACTTTGGAGAAACACTTTCCTTTAAATTTAAAAAAAAAAAAAAATTGGGGAAAGGAGGGGTGCAGTGATTCCAGGCTAGTTGGAGCGGGCACTGGAGTAGGGTCACCCTCCAGACGGCACTCCGGGCTCCCTTCGTCTCTAGAAGACTGGCTGCGCATTCAGTTCGCAGAGGAAACTCAAGTCCCCATACAGGACCCTCTGTGGCACTGGGCTCTGGAGAGGCAGGGACATAGGGTAGCTTTGGCAGAGCCTCTACCCTACTGCTGGGGCCTGCCCTACATCTCCCCACTACGGTCAGGCACAATGTAGGAACTGGTGCTCTGGGAGGGTCGGCTACTGGTGACACGAACCCACTGGCGTTTCTCCAGATCCACAGAAGTGGCGGGGCTCAGTGATCCCAGGATCAGACTGTCAGGTCCTCAGGTTACCTCGCCTCTGAGATCCTTGAGGGTCTCAGGAAACGCCCCCCGGTGGGTGACGCCCAAATGCACCGCGCCGTAGGAAGGGTGCGCCCCGATGTCCCCGCCCGTGGGCCCTCCCCTCCAGGGGACAAGCAGAGGACCCAGTGTCGCTCCAATTCAAGAACTCCACGGAGTCCCCAGCCCCACTACCAGCTGCGAACACCAGAGTTCGGAGCCGGCGCTCGGAGCTTGCGGTGACCCGAAGTAGCTGACAGTCCCGCGGGCCCCAAGAGTCGCACGCGTTCCCAGTCTGTGCCCTCGCTGGTGCCTGTGGGTCTCCAGACCCGCGCCCCTGGTTCGCGCGCATGCGCCACCGAGCCCCTCCTCTCCCTGTCCACCCACTTCACTGTCCCAGGACAGGGGACGCCTGGCTCCCGCCCCCGCGCGCGCCCTCTCGCCCCTGGGCACCTGAGGCTGCACTCCGCCTGCGGGTCCGCGGGACCAGCGCGCCCGGGGAGGCGGCGCCAGGCGGGGCGCGAGCGGCTGCCTCCGCCCCGTCACCCCTGTCGTGGGGCCGCCGCGTCCCGGGCCCCGGCCCGGCACCGCCTCCGTGCACCCGTGCCAGCCGCGCCCCCACGACACGCGCCGCCCCTCGGACGTCCCCTGCGGGGTCCCGCGGCGAGGTGACCGCCCCGGAAACCCCGCCCCCTAGGCCTGGGCCGCGGCTCGGGACGAGACACACCCCCCGGATAGCAGCTCTTGATTGGCTGCTGCGGGGCGGGGCGGGGCCGAAGAAGCAGTGGCAGCTCTCCCTACGGGCATTTAGTGTCTGTCTCCCCCGCCCCCTGCATCTCTGGGTAAACTGAGGATGGTTAGGTGTAGGTATTGCCCAAGGTCACCCGACGGGCGAGAAAGCCCTGCGGAAAGGGTTCACCCCGACGCGCGGGTGCTCCAGCTCTCAGCCTGGCGCGCCAGCCCGAACTGAAGTTCAAGGATGCGGGTTGGGTACAGCTTCCGGCCGTGTGCCCTCGGTGAGCTGGTGTAGACCACCACCGAGCGCACCCCTAGAGTCCCGAGAGTTTGTGGCTGGAGGAAGAGATCTGATCTTTAGGGCCTTAGGATGAGAAATGGGGAGAAAGGAAGAACGAGCCGGGGCACGCGGCAACAGGTGGCCAAGGTGCTAGGGTGGGTGTGGCGGGCGGGGGAACTAAGAGGCTGAAGGGCATCGGGGACAGTGGCAGGGAGGTGCTGCCGCTCCGACCCTCCGCCCCTGCCCCGCCCCGGGCTGCGCCCCCTCTGCGTACACTGGGGGATTGAGGGGTTGACTGTACCCAGCTAAGGCGCTGGGGCTCTGCCAATGGCCAGTGCGGGGCGGGGGCGCGCGGAGCGGCGCAGCCGCTTTGTTTGCGTCCGCCTCTGGATCTCTGCTCACGGAATGCACACGGTCCCCCGGGTGCCAACGCATTAGACTACCGCTCCTTTGGGAACGAAATGTGTGCTATGCCAGCCCTCCTCTGTGTCCTCACGCTGCGCCTGCCACTATGCTATTTGTGGCGATGAGCACCGGGGAGAACCTACTTGGGAAAGGAAACTTTAAGCACACGTCTCTCTCTTGACTCTGGAACCTGGGGACCCGACCAAACTGGCACATTCACGAACTTCTCTTAAACCCACCCCTTGCTGATTAGCCTCATACCTGTGGTGAACTTTGCCCCACCCTCTAGACACCCACAGAACATTCCCTACGTGTCTACTGGCAAACCCTCCTGGTCTTACATTGGCCAAGGAAATTGCTACTATTTGTATAATGCTTCAAAGCTTGCAAAATTGGGACCCTGGAGATGGCTGAGTGGGTAAAGGTGCTCGCTTGCCCTCAATCGTGATGACTTGAATTTGAACCTGGGGACCCACATGGTAGAAGAAAAGAGACAAGTCCTGAAAGCTGTCTCTGAAGGACACCCTCCCTAGCGTACCAGGTGGCCAGGGTGGCCACTGTAAAAAGAGATCTTGGTTACCAGGTGTACAGCAGGCCCCAGGCTTCAAGGACCAGAGTCCACATGCAGGGATGTTGCTTTCTTTCTAACAGGTGTTTGAAATGATCTGGAAAGAATGGTTATAAATGAGAACTAAGGCTATGTGAGAGAGCAGCAGATTCACTATGAACACAGAGAACACAGACAAGCAATAATAGTTGGGGTCCTTGGAGCTCCCAAGGTTTTAAAAAAAGAAAACTTGTTTTTTTGTTTGTTTGTTTTTGATTTTGTTTTTTAACTACATGTCCAGAGGAACCCACTTTTGAACAAAAGGCTTCCATCTGGCCTCCCTTAGACATGTGGAACATCTCTTCCTCTGTCACTTGTCCCAGAGGACAGTGAATTTTGAACTTTGTTTCAGAGACTGCAGAGAGAGAGAGAGAGAGAGAGAGAGAGAGAGAGAGATTGATTCAATTGTCCTATGTCCACCATGAGATCTCAGAGGGTGCCGTGCACACTTGACTCTGGGATGCCTCTGCAGTCTCTCTCCTTGCTTCCTAGGATGTTTGGTGGGAGTGCAGAGACACTCCCTGTGCAGGGCTCAGTAGAACCATGTAATCAATGCTCTTGTGCCCCCTAGTTGGCATGTTAGTAACCCCACTGGGAGTTTTGGGCATGCGCCTTAGTTTTCTCTGGGACATCTTTTGAGATTGCAACGTGCAAATGTGTTGGGTCACATTTATAGCTACCCTGGGACATATGTGGCCCACAGGATGCAGGTTAAACACACCGGTCCCTTCCGTGGTCACATTTCCTGACCAGTTGCAGGTCCGGGAGAGAAAGCCAGTCTGTGATGCTCCTGCAGCACACACCCACCTGAAGGTGAATGAAAGACATGCCTGTAGGGAGGTTTCTGCAGAAGCATACCGACAGTATGCTAGAGTGCAGTGCAGGAAGCATAGGAATACCGCTATCTGCTGTGCTCTAGTACTTGGAGATTCTCCCATGGGTCTGTGGTCCAGGCCCATCTGTATTTACCTTGCAGCTTATGCAAGTCCTTTCCAGGAACCACCCAGGGCCTCTGAGGGTCACTGGTTTGCCCTCTGCTGATCTGCAAAGTCCTCCTATCATATGTCCTTTGCCAGGACAATGGCCTCTGATCTTCTGGAAGCCTGCCTTCAATCAGGTGGTGGGAGTCCACCAGGGCAAGAGAAGCAGGTATTTGCTGATGGAAAATGGGAAGCTGCAGGTGGCCAGAGGTGGACCTTGGATGCTACCCAAGGACTGGCACTCACCATCCAGGAAACAAAATATGTTCACCTTAGAAATGAGACTCCTTGCAGTAGCCCTGGAAGGCAGCTACACCTACTCCGATGGGGAAATCAAGGGCAGGAGTCACCTAGAGGCAGCGGGGGTGAGCTAAGACCTCAGGTCCATTCTACGATCTTCACTCATCCGGAACAGAGGCCACCTGCTGGCTTTGACACTTCAGACTTTGGCAAACCTTGGAGCTTGGTGCTCTGGACAGTCAGTCCTGGCTCTGATACTCTTGGGGTTGGCATCAGATTCAAAAGCCATGGTGAGAAGGGGTAATAGCTCAAGGCATGAGAGTGTGGAAGTAATCAAAGGTGGGCAGAGGTGACAGAGCCCTATCCAGGAAAGGCCAAGTAGCTGGGAAGGAGGATAGGGGGATATGGAGGTCTGAGATTTGTCCTGAGGTTTATGAGAAGTCAGCCATGGAAGGTTTTAAGCAGGGCTGCAATCCCATCTGATCAACAGTTTAGAAGAAAGCTATGTCAGCTACTAGTAGTTACCCAGGCAGTGGAGATAGGTAAAGCTATACATTCATTGGAGGGCTGCAGGATTTGGAACTTTCTGCCCATAAACTGCTGTGTCATGGACACTCTACCCTTTTTGATAACTAACCCATTTCCAGCCTAAGTTTACAGACTGCCTTTGCTCACCAAGAGTCAGATGTCTGTATTTGTAAGTCTCTGAAGGTCAAAACAGCCCGCCCACAGTAATTCTGCTCTTTGCCCCTCTCCCCTTCCAGGGCATCCAAATACTCTCCTTGTGGACACATGTGACTACATCCCCAGTGGGTTATGTCTTGGGACACTGGGTCATAGGTGCCTTTTATCCAGTCCAGAGCACAGACTTGTAGACTGACCCACTGTGTACTGTGAGAGTCTCAGTACAGAGTCAAGCAGACAGATTCAGTTCCAAAAGGATATCTGTTCTGACCTGGACAGGAGGTAGGGCTACATTTCTGTGAGTGGGCAAGGGTCAGGAGCGTGGAGATAAGGCATAGTGTGATAGTTACAAATGCATGCCAGGTGTGGTAGCCCGTGCACCTGGCAGGTAGAAGGAGGTGGATTTCTGTGAGTTTGAGGCCAGCCTGATCCACAAGCAAGTTCCAGGGCAGTCGGGGCTGCATAATAGAAGAGACCCAATTTCAAACAAAAACAAAATGTGCTTTGTTTTCAAGAACTTGTAGTCAAATTCAGTCTGAAAGTACTAAAGATAAATAACATTTTACATATTTTAAATAATGTTTATTACAGTGTATCATTCTTTATTCTGTTTGTTTGCTAATCTCTCATTGTGCCTGCTATATAAATTAAACTTTATCCTGGGCCTGAATGATTAGGAAAATCCCAGGTTTTTCTAGGTTTTCTCCTTAGGATCTGGTACTGAGTTTCACCATCTGCTGGGGCTTGGGAGTATGCATACTGCCTCTTCTGGGGATATGCTTCTCTCATCCCCCTTAGTGCAGAGTCTGCTCTACCCAACAGTCACTCTGTAATTCTGGCATTGGACTTGAGTCCCATAGGAGCTCCCCCATCTAGCAAGCAGGGCTGTTGTGTTTTTCCTGGAGTCCTGGTAAGAGAATGAGAAAGTCTCTTGTGTGACCCCTCTGAGAGGCAGGCCACAGTCTTCTTGACATCTGTCTCATGACCAAGATGCCTTGTGTTACTGTCTCTCCTTCCATATACCATGCAGCTAGCTCAGTTCCCCACTCACAGTTTCTGGTTACCCTTTGTGGCTATCATTCAGCACAGATGATCGGACGCCCTCACTCCTGATGACGCCATGGCTGCATGCCTCCCCCTCCACTCTGTTGCCTTCTATTGAAGAAGGTCTCCTGTCCGGAGAAGCATGCAGGCCCCAGGCTCCAGAACTCTCTGTAGAAGAGGCTGCAGCATGTCCTCAGAGCTCAGGAAGGCTGCCCTTGTAGATAAGACCAGCTGGGTGACCCTGGGTTTTACTAAAATGTAGAATTGGACTGTTCCCCGCGCCTGGATCCCTAGAAGAGGACAGGTCATGTTTAACAAAGCTTTTGTTTTGCTTTGTTTAGTAAATCTTCAGCAAAGTGGAGGAAAAAGATGTGTTTCAGTTTGAGCTGTTACTAGTAGATTTAAAGAAATGCACTTTTTCCCTCCTGAGTGTCCTTTGTAATCTATTATGGTTGAAAATATCCTTTCTTAATGAAAATTCCTTAAGTAATACGCTAGTGTTATCAGGAAGGGATGAATTTGTTCTGGCTTGGCCTCATCAAGGGCTGGCAACCCCATGATGCGTCTCCAAGTGGGTTAAAAAACAGTTCTCTGCTGCAGCTCCCCACCTCTGGCCTGAAAGAAAGGCTGTTTACAGATCCATACAAGGTGAGCAGCAAAGACTTCTTAACATGGTTCTGGACTTTCCATGCCCAGCCCTTCCCCTCCCCTCCCCCCCGGCCTTATTTGTGATATTTATTTTTCAAGTCAACACACTGGCTTATGTTGAGACTTGCAGCATGAAATACAAGATTCTATGCAAGGGCTTGATTCTGATCTTGCAGGAGGCCAAGGAGCAGGGTGTGGGCGGTATACCCTGCAGGAGTTTTGTACACATGGGCCCTGGCACAAGGCATTGGGCACCCTCCCAGGGCTCAGATTGGAGAGGCATGTTCCCTCTGTTGGAAGCCTTGGAGGGTCCCTAGGCGGCAAGAAAGAGAGCTTCATGCCTCATGGTATAATAGGCAACCCATTTCTCTGGAAAAGGCCTGAGGTGGTGAGGGACATGGGGTCAGGCCCTATAAGAATGACGGATTTGTGTTTAGCTGGCAGGGGACCATGGGAACTGGAGCCCCATCCTCACATTTTCCGGGTGGAAGACTGGGATGGATGAGGTCTCTTGTCAAGGACTAGTACTGAGTTTCACTTTTAAAACCACCCTAAACCTACGTGGCAGTGCTAAACGGGAGCCAAGGGCTAAGTGGGTGCTTTCCAAGCACAATTCCCATCTTGCTGCAAACAGGCAGCAAGCTGGGATCTGGGATCTTACCCAGTTGCTGAACCGCATCTCGACACTCCTTGGTTAACTTGGGCTCCAATGTCCTAGGCTGGCCATGCACTGTCTAGCCTTATTACTGTTCCTGGCACCTGTCTTCACAGTCCCCTAGCGCCTTGGAGAAACCTCAGTCTATGGCTTACTGGGTCATTTTCTGGCTTGCATCCCTCTTCAGTTGGGGATGAGTCTGCCTTCACTAGCTGTGTGGCCTTGGCACCCAAAGGGATCCCCACAGAAGGCTGTATGCTGACTCATGGTTTCTCTTTCTGTTGGATGGGATGGTGTTGGCCACATGTTGTCCACCTGGAAGCAAGTGCTAGTTCTCTAGCCCCTCGGTCTAGAGGTATGGCTGCAAAATCATCCTGCTGAGACACAGAGAGTCTTGGAATGTGTGTGGGGGGGGGGCTTGGTCTTACAGGTGATGGGCAGCCAAGAGGGATGCCAAGCAGCCATAGACTCAAGCACAGGGACTTTCCTGCCTACTTGTCCTAACCTGCCCCCACCCATGCCCAGGAGAAGTAGAGGTCAGTGTGCAGAGATGGCACACACAGGGAACAATGGAACTCTGCTGTTGAGTTAGCCAGAGGTTCTTCTGTCTTGACACAGAAAAGCAGATGTCCTGGAGGAGTTGGGGGGTGGGTAGAGGATTCATTGCTGCAATTAACAGAATCGGGCAGAAGTGGTGAATCCTAAAATTCAGCAGTAAGCATGCTGCTTACAGGGGTGACTTAAATGACTTTGGAGATTTGAATTCCAAGCTATTAGCATTTCCCAGGTAAGTCTGTGAAATTGCAAGCAAAATTAGAAAGAAAATGATCCTGGAAAAAACAGCCAGTTTTTTTCAGAGTGGAGGGACTTTGCTTTACCACCCATACAGAAGTGACCCTTGAATAGATCTGTTTCCAGTGTGTGTGTGTGTGTAAGTGCGTGTGGTGTGTTCCTGTGGGCATGGGTGCAAATGTATGTGTGCAGATGGACATCCCCCAGTACTGTGCTTCAGGTATCATCCACTTTTTCCTGTTGAGACAGAGTCTCTCACTGGCCTAGAACTTCTCAAGCAGGTTATAGGCTGGCTGGCCAGTGAGCTCCAGGGATCTGTCTGTCTCTACATCCTCAGGACTAGGATTACAAGTGTGTACTACAGTGCTTGACTTCTTTTACATGGGTTTGAACTCAGTTTCTATCTTATAAGGTGTTACGGACAGAACTATTCCGTATACGTGCTTACACTTGAAACAATTTCATTTTGCATTTGTAAAAATGTGTTTGGGGGAGGTGCACACATGTGGAAAACAAAGAAAAACTTGTGAGAGTCGTTCTCTCTTTTTACCACGTAGGTTTCAAGGATCAAAGTCAGTGTTAGTATTTCTCTCGTGAAAGAACTCACCAGCACAATGCCAAGGGAGCCATATTAGGTTGATTAAGGGGGGGGGGGAGAGGAGAGAAAGAGAGAAAGTCTCCCATGTGGTTGGAGATTTTAAAGGGTAGGCACACCTATGTCAGAGGCTTTGGGGCCCCTGCAGGTGGGGGTGTGGCCACAGCAATGTGACAACCTAGCAGTCAGGTCATCCAGCTTGGGGGCAAGTGCTTTTGTCCTTTGAGCCATACCTCCAGCCCCTTGTTTATACTTAATTTATTAAGAGCAAATCTGTCTCTTCCTGTCTGCCATACATTGAGGTACAAGACACAGTCAGGGTATACCATCTCTCTGCCTCTGCCATAGCCACCTACCTGCAGCCACATGCACACCTGTGACTCTCTGGACAGGACAGGATTCTTTTTTTTTTTTAACTTTATTTATTTATTTATTTGCCTTGGTGTTTGCCTGGAACTGGAACTACAGACAGTTGTTAGCTGCCATGTGGGTGCTGTGAATCGAACCCGGGTCCTTTGGAAGAGCAGACGGTGCTCTTAACCACTGAGCCATCTCTCCAGCCCCCCAGGACAGGATTCTTGAGGAAAGCTGAGGTGTGCCATGTGCTGGGACTGAATGTGGTCATCTCTATGTGATTCTAATAGAGTATAGCATCCAAAGGCCACGTAAGTGGCTGCCGCTCAGTCTGCAGCTCTTGGGTTGAGGCTGAGTCTTGCTCTACAGCTCAGGCTGCCCTAGAACTCTTGATAACCCTCCTTGCCTTAGCCTCCTGACTGCTGGGATTGCAGGCATACATGCTATGCCAGGCTTCCTCTGTCTGTGAGCTCTCCCTGGTGGCGTTTTGGTTACAGAGGTTTTGTTTGTTTGTTTGTTTTGGTGTGCGCCCCCCACTGCATTTCTAGGCCTTTGAGTCAATCTTTGCTGGTTTTCATGAGACTGAAGGTAGAGGTTCCTTCTAATAACAATTTCTGTTTACTTACACATTTACCATCTCAGATCATTTGAAGCCAGGTTCATATCCTGAAGTCCTCTGGGCCACCTAGTGATGAGAGGCAGGATGCCAAGCCTGCAGGCCACAGACTTTATGATTGTCTATTATTCTTTCCCTTTTTCCTCCTTGGGATGCTAAGAAAGTCTTCCTTCAGGATTGCTAGAAGTTGAAGTGAGAATCTGGTCAGCTCTGCTTCATTCTTACCTGAGTGAGGCTCTAGACCCTGCTGACTGGGGGGGTCCTTGACCTCTGTCTGTATACCCATTCCCCACTCCAAGATAAAAACCATTCTCCAGACTGGTGGGTGTTAGTGTTTTGTGTGTGAAAAGAATTCACCTGTACACTGCCAAGGGAGCCATATTAGGTTTATTAAGGAGGGGGAGGGGAAAGAGGAGGGAGAGACTGAGAACAGGGAACAGAGAAGAGAAAAAGAGAATGTCTTCCACGTGATTGGAGATTTTAAAGGGTAGGCACGAACTTATATCAGAGGCTTTGGAGCGAGCCCCTGCAGGTGGGGGCATGGCCACAGTAACAACCTAACAGTGGATGCCTCAGAGCAAAAGGCTGTGCCACCTCATCTGGGTCTTTCTCCCTTGTACAGGGAGGGTCTGTTCTGGCATCTTTTCCACGCTTTCAACATACTCTTGGAAGATTATTTTACTTACAGCTTATATATTTCCAATTCCCGGAGTAGGGGTTGATCTGAGTACCTAGCATGCTATTACTGCACTGTCTGGGCCTTTTATTTTATAGTGTGGATGGGTGGGGTATATAGATGTGTGCACGCAGGAGTGTATGCATACATGTTCATGTGAAGGCCGGAAGTTAAATTTAGTAGACACTCTATTGTTCCTCATCTTATTGTTTGAGGCAAGGTCTGCCCTTGAACCTGGAGCTCACAGATTCAGGTAGGCTGGCTGGCTGGCTGGCACTGGGACTTTTCTTTTCCCACTAGAACTGAGGTCAGTCACAGCCTTGTGTAGCCAGATCTAACTTTTCCGTGATTGAGTTTCAAACTCAGGTCCTCAAGCTTGTGCGGTGGGTACTTTACTGACTGAGCCATCCCTCAGTCTCTGGAGGCCTTATGTAAGTCCACATGCCAGATGTTAAGTAACTGGAGATGGTATCTGCCCTTATACATGCGATCCATGACTTCCCTGGTGCAGGAAGGTAGTCACCAGGCAGAGATTTTGACCACAATTCTGAAGGATGTCACTGATCCAGAAGAAAGAGAGTCAAACGGCCCAGAGCTAACCCCGCCCCCAACTTCACTGCTTAGAGAGCTAAGGGGTGATACCTCAGGGGGGCCTCCTCAGCTGCTCAGCTGCCTGTTTCCAGCAGTACAGGCCTGACCCAGATGCATGGAGGCCCTAATCACAGGTCCTCATTTTTTTCTACTGTTCCCCATGTTCCCTCCTGGGCTCTGTGACCTTGGCCTCCTGGCAGCCTGTTTCTAGCTGTAAGACGAGAGGCTAGGTTAGCTGATCAGAAACGCCCCTGCCAGCCTGGGATCCTGTGTAGCATCTGGAGGTGTGACTGTGACAGGCCCCAGAAAGCAAGTGCCAGGGAGGTGTGTCCTGCGTGGGGGTGGGGGTGGGGGATAGGCAACCACACGACCTTCCAGACTGAGCCTCATAGTAAATTCCATTCAGTGTCTCGTGCTCTGTGCTTTGGAAATGCATTCAGGACTAGTCCAGGCCTAGAATTAACCCCAAGCCCATGGCTCTGGGGACTTGATTCCCTTCAGTGAATCCAGCCAGGCCAAAGCAGACCAGCTGAAGGTCATTACCCAAGTCCATCCCCGGGCAGGGATGATGTGTGTTTGTACCCTTGTGAGCAGCGGCTGTCTCGGTTCCTCTGAGTCCTGACACTGTCCCACGCTGTGGCTTTGGTCTGTAAACGAACACATCATGCTGGGAGCCGAAAGAAAGAAATGCCAGGAGAGCTCGCTCTGGCAAATTCTCAAAATAGCAGACCCAAAGCCTCACTCCCAGGCATGCCTGGCTCCTCTCAGTCCAGGACAGGGATGCTCAGACCCCAAAGCTAAGAGAAGAAAGCCAGGGCTGCACCTCTTTGCCTGGTCACCCTTGCCTCTCTTGGGAGGAAGTCCAACAAGTAGGCTAGGACAGACCTGGCAAGACCCAAGGTCGACAAGAACTCTCTAAGCTGAGTGGGAGGACCCCATGGAGTATTCCCTAGGTTTCGGGGAGGTGCAGAAGGCTCGTCCACTGAAGGAAAAGGCTCTCTCTCTAAAAACCCATTTGTTCTGAGTCCCAACACTAATTCTCACTTGCTCCTCAGGGTGAGTTTGGTTTCACTTCTTTGGGACTTGTTTTTTTGTTTGTTTGTTTGGTTGGTTTTCTTGTTGTGGTGGTGGTTGTTTTTGAGACAGGGCTTCTTTTTTTAGGTGAATTAGTGTTTTTGCCTGCATGTACAACAATTCAGATCTTGGAATTAGATAGTTGTTAGCTGCCATGTGGATGCCAGGATTCAAACTCAGGTCCTCTGGAAGAACAGTCAGTGCTCTTAACCACTGAGCCATCTCTCCAGCCCCCAAACAGGGTTTCTCTGTGTAGAACTTGCTCTGTAGATCAGGCTGGCCTTGAACTCACAGAGCACTGCTTGCCTCTGCCTCCTGACTTAAAGGCATGTGCCTCCACAGGCCTGCTGGATTCGGCTTTTCAGTCCCTGAAAGGAGCTTCAGGAGGGCAGAGGTGATGAAGGGTAAGAACAGGGATTCTTCCTCTACTTTGTGACTCTATCTGCTCATGTCCCACCTGACTGATTCTATAGGCCGTCTCTGGCCACTTGCACAGCCTCATTTCTGTCTACACCCCTACACTATGGCAGCCAGAAGTCCTGGAGAGTCCTGTGACCCACCTCAGGAATCAGCACCAGCCACATCTCACCAGTCACTGCACTTAAGTTCTACTGCTTCCTGCTAATTTTTTCTCTTCTAGGGCATCTCTGCTGCTTACCTCTACTTTTCCTTTAAAGTCTCACTTCAGGTACCAGCTCCTCCAGGAAGGCTTCCCTGATTTCGCCTCTCTGTGTCCTGCTACACACAGCCTCCATTCCTGTGCCCCTCACTGTTACCGTTTTACTAAATTGTCCACGTCTTATCTGTCTTTTTCACTAGACTAGAAATCCCTTGGGAATTAGAAAGTCTTCTGAGATTAATGATAAAAAGTAATAAAATGGAATGGAAAAGTCATTTAACTATTGCGACAATGGAACAGAGCAAAGAATCACCCATGGATACTAGGATAAGTGGGTGAAATTTTAACCCAGTATTTATGGTCTCAAAGTTTCTCCTCCAGAGAACACAAGGACATGGAATGAATGTAGCAGGGCAGTAACTACAGAAGGAAATCTGTAACTTTTGAGAGCATTCAGCTGACTCCACACTTCTCCAGGGGTTTCTGGCTTGGGAAACATGGATAAGGACACAAATTCCTCAGGCACTCTTGCTAGGAAGGTGTGGCTTGGGTCTTATTATGACTGACATCCTATCCAATCAATGGGGTGTGTTCTTCAGGCTCACCAGTGGTATGAAATAACCACACACTTGGGCAGAGGTGCCGTTCCAGATGAAAAGCAGTGTGCATGTATGTGTACATGTGAGCATGCATGCATTCATGCTTTTATGGACACGTTCTGGTTTGTTGGCTTGCTCCTGTCTGTGTGGGTGCATTTGTGTAAACTTGTGTTTGAATGTATGCACACACTTTTTGTTTGCTCTCTCGAGTACAAGAGACAGCTGAGAACAGCAGCTGCCCTGAACTTAGTCCCACAGTCTCTTCACAGCCGGAAAGGCCCTGAGACCTTGAATTCCACCAAGCCAAGGTCGGTAGGTAGGGGCAGGCTGCTTCTTCGGATGTAGTTAACAACAGCTTTAAAGCTGTTCCCCAATTTCTCCCCCTCCAAAGCAAGTAGCCTCTCCTGACTGAAGGTCATTCAGCTGAGATGCCCTGGTGGTTTCTCCCTCTTCCTGCTGAGTCCCCCCACAATGGTGGGGGTGCAGCCTGGCCTGGATCTTTCTAGTTAAAGCTCCACAGAAATTTGAAGGGCTGTCTCTTCTTCAGCATTTGCTTCATTAGAGGAACAAAGATAGAATTGTAATAGCTTACAGGAAAGGGCTACAGAGAATTGATTTCTTTCTTTCCTGATTTGAGCTTGGGAATTTAGTCATAGCTTCTGGAAATGGGGCAGGCAGTATGGATGGCCGTCTGGGCAGAGTGCCC
This sequence comes from Sigmodon hispidus, assembly GCA_004025045.1. NCBI lineage: Eukaryota > Metazoa > Chordata > Mammalia > Rodentia > Cricetidae > Sigmodon > Sigmodon hispidus. Next base: position 81,001 of record PVIH01000131.1, read on the forward strand.
CAGGCTATCTAGTTTGTCCTGTATTGTTCATGCTGGGCCCATGTGTGTGCTTAGAACTATCTTTTGTTTTATTTTTATTTTTTGAGACAGACTTTTTATGTATAGTCCTGGCTATCCTGGAACTCCCTTTGTAGACCTCTGATATTCCAGGCTGATTTTATTAAATATAAAATATATCACTACACCTGGCAAGGCTCTGTACTCCATCTTTTTCTGCCATAGATGGTATCCTCTTCTGCTAAGGGTTTCTCCCAGAGTCCTGTGCCCCAGACATGACCAGACCTACCTGCTCCAGTGTTTAGGGGGAGGGGTATTGTTTGTACTCACAGATTAGGCCACAAATTTTATCTATCCAGAAGCCATGGTCCTAGATTCTTGAAGACTCCTCTTATGTCATGAGTGAAGGAGTGAGACCTGACTTCAGAGAGGACTCATACCAGGACTGCTCGGAGCTAGGTTTGTCCTGCGTGTAGAGGGACTCTACAATAGGCTTACCTACAGTCATGGGCCCGTGAGGCCAACTTCTCTCAAGGTGACAGGGATAGGGATAAAGAATTATGGGGTGACCCATTTCTCCCCTAAATCCAGGTCAGCAGGGAAAACCCCTGCAGGCCAGAACCCCCCATTAAAACTCCTATTTGTTGAACACCCCCCCCTCTACAGATCCCACCCCAAACCCCAATCTGTCCTATCATCTGGCAACTTCAGAGACTACCTGAGGCCCACAGTGTGTCACCACCTATTGGAGCAAGAGATGAGTGACACTTCATCCAGCCCAGCAAGAGAGCCTAGGCCTCAGGGCACAACCCTTAGAACACCCCCCATTGCTCCCCTAATCCCAGCAGACCAGAACTCCTCATTAACACAACTCTTTTTATGAGGCTACAGTCAGGTTGGAACCGCACAAAGATCCAACAAAGAAAGAGAATTATAGACCAATCTTTCTCAAGAACACTAATGCAAAAATACTCAATAAAATACTGGCAAACTGAATCCAAGAACATATCAAAAAAAAAATCATCCACCATGAACAAGTAGGCTTCATCCCAGAGATGCAGAGATGGTTCAACATATGAAAAACTGTCAATTTCATCCATCACATGAATAACCTGAAAAAAAATTACATGATCATCTCATTAGATGCTGAAAAAGCCTTTGACACAATCCAACACTTCTTCATGATAAAAGTCCTAGAGACATCAGGAATACAGGGGAAATACCTAAACACAATAAAGGCGATTTACAGCAAGCCATCAGCCAACATCAAACTAAATGGAGGAATACTCAAAGCAATCCCACTAAGATCAGGAATAAGTCAAGGCTGACCACTTTCTCCATTATCTATTCAATATAGTTCTTAAAGTTTTAGCTAGAGCAATAAGACAACAAAAGGAGATTAAGGGGATAAAAATTGGAAAGGAAGAAGTCAAACTATCACCTTTTTCAGACAATATGATAGTATACATAAGTGACCCCCCAAAATTCTACCAGGGAACTTTCTATAGCTGATAAACACCTTCAGCAATGCAGCAGGGTACAAGATTAACTCAAAAAAATTAATAGCCCTCCTATACACAAATGATAAAGGGGCTGAAAAAAAAATCAGGGCAACATTATCCTTTATAATAGCTGCAAATAGCATTAAATATCTTGGGGTAATTCTAACCAAAGAAGTGAAAGACCTATAGGACAAGAACTTTAAGTCATTGAAGAAAGAAACTGAAGAAAATATCAGAAAATACAAAGATCTCCCATGCTCTTAGATAGGTAGGATCAACATAGTAAAAAATGGCAATCTTACCAGCAATCTACAGATTTAATGCAATTCCCATCACAATCCCAACACAATTCTTCACAGACCTCAAAAGAGCAATACTCTACTTCATATGGAATAACAAAAACCTCAGGATTGCCAAAACAATCCTGTTCAATAATAGAACTTCAGGAGGCATGATCATCCCTGACTTCAAGATCTACAATAAAGCTATAGTAATAGAAACAGCTTGGTAATGGCATAAAAACAGACTTGTGAATCAATGGAATTGAATCAAAGACCTGGCCGTTAATCCATACACCACACCTGATTTTTGACAAAGAGGCCAAAAATATACATTGGATAAAAGGATAGCATCTTCAACAAATTATGCTGCCATAACTGGATGGTGGTAGGTAGAGCAATGCAAATAGGTTCCTATGCAAGTCCAAGTGGCTGAAAGACCTCAAAATAAACCCAGTTATAATGGACCTGATAGAAAAAAGGTTGGAAATAATCTTGAATGCATTGGCACTGGAGACCAGTTCCTAAATATAACACCAGTATCACAGACACTGAGTACAACAATTAATAAATGGGATTTCCTGAAACCGAGAAGCTTCTGTAAGGCAAGGACACAGTCAATAAGACAAAACAATAGCCTACAGAATGGGAAAAGATCTTCACCAACACTACATTGGACAGAGGACTAGTCTCTAAAATATATAGAGAACTCAAAAATCTAGAGGTCAAAAACCAAAAAACTCAATTGGAAAATGGGGTACAGATCTAAGAGTAGGGAAGTTTCAACAGAAGTCAAGATGGCTGAAAAACACTTAAAGAATTGCTCAACATCCTTTGCCAGCAGAGAAATGCAAATCGAAGCAACTCTGAGATACCATCTAACACTGTATGGCAATTTCTCAGAAAACTGGGAATCAATCTACCCAATGATTTAGTAATACCACTGTTGGGCATATACCCAAAAGATACACATTCTTACTCCAAGAGCATTAGTTCAACTATGTTTATAGCAGCATTATTCATAATAGTCAGAACCTGGAAACAACCTAGATGCCCTTCAACTGAAGAATGGATTAAAAAATTGTAGTACATTGATACAATGGAGTATTGTACAGCAGTAAAAAAAAAAATGACATCCTGAAATTTGTAGGCAAATGGATCTGAGGTAACACAGACCCAGAAAGATAGACATGGTATGTACCCACTCATAAGTGGATTTTAGATGTAAAACAAAGGATAACTAGGATACAATCCAAAACCCCACCACCCTACCCCACCCCTGAACAGCCAGGTAACAGGAGGAGGTTAAGAGAGATATCCATAGATTCCCCCTGGGAAGGGAACATAGAGAAGATCTCCTGAGTAAATTGGGATCATGGTGGGGGGGAGTAAGGGGCCGTGGGAAGAGAACATGAGAGAGTGGGATGGTTGAGTCGGGGAAAGAGCAGAGAGGGAGAACAGGGAAGTGGATATTCTGATAGATGGAGCTATTGTGGGATTAGAGAGAAACCTGGTACTAGGGAATACCCAAGAACCCACAAGATGAGCCCAGCTAGGACTCCAAGCATTAGTGGAGAGGGTATCTAAACTGGATTTTCCCTATTATCAAATGAAAGAGCACCCTAATTGCCATTATAGAACCTTCATTCAGCAGCTGATGGAGATAGATGCAGAGACCAATAGCTGAACACTGGGTTGAGCTATGATCTAGCTGAAGAGAGGGAAGAGAGATTGCATAAGTGGAGGGATCAGGATCTCAATGGGGAGACTGATTGAGTAGGCTGTCTAGTGCTTTTGGGAGCTCACTGACTCTGAAATGACAGCTAATGAGCCTTCATGGAATGGTTCTGAACCCTCTGAAAGTAGATGACAGTCAAACAGCATGGGCAATGTGTGGAGCCTCTTGCACTCAGACCAGAGTTTATTCCTGGTACAAGAATTGACATCTCGTAGTTCATTCCCTACAGAGGAACACATTTCTCAGCCTTGATACTTGGGGAACAGGATGACGACTCAGTCCTATCTCAACTGGATATGCCAGACTGAATTAACTCACTTCAGGAATCCTTGCTCTCTCAGAGGAGTGAATGGTGGGGTCGGGGGAGAAGCTTGGGGAGGACTGGAAGGAGCGGGAAGGGGAGCAGTGGTGGGTATGAAAAATACATTTTTAAAATTATTTATTTATTCATTTATTATGTATACAGGATACAGAAGAAGGTACCAGATCATCATAGATGGTCATGAGCCACCATGTGGTTACTGGGAATTGAACTCAGGTCCTCTGGAAGAGCAGCCAGTGCTCTTAACCTCTGAGCTATCTCTCCAGCCCATAAAAAATACTTTTAATTAAAAGAAAGAATTATGGATTAGGGACAACAGAAGCAGAGGCCAAGGACTTTGGGTCCAGGGCAGAGTGTGGAGCCAGGCCAGGGTCCATGGAGGAGACTTCCACCATATGGACCATTCTGCAGAGGTTCCCAGCATCCACAAAGCTAGTAGGCAGCTATGGTGGGGGTGGGCAAAAGTGAAAGCACTGAACAGGGTGTGGCCAGGAGAGTTTTGGTCTTAGACATTTGAGATGAAGGTTGTAGGGGAGGGTTCAGAGTCTGGGGCTTGACAGACAGGTGATCCTCCATCTCAGGCAAGCTTATACCTAGCATAGGCTTGAGGGCTGTTAACTGTCTCAAGAGAAATAGGGTGAGGCCCATCTTAGGACTGGTAAAAACAAACATCTTCAGTCTCCATGCTGATTCCCTGGCATGGTAAAATAATCTCTGTTCTGATGACAAAGATAAGGGGCCAATGAGCCAGGACAGGGATTGAACTCTTCCTGTGATCTGGCTAATAAAAGACAGAGGCGAAGAATGGGTAGAGAGGCCACAGGTAAACAGAGGTGTCCAGGCTGGGCCAGGGTCTTTGCTTTGGGTCCTGAAGTGATCTATAGGATCTTCGCATTGGAAGAAGGATGAAGACAGAGATTTGGGGTGAATAAGTGAGCAGAGGTGCAACCATAGCGAGAGGCAGGAAGGCAGAAGCCTAGCTGGTGCTCACAGGGGCCCCAGAACCCCCTTTGGCATTAGGGTTCATGTGATCTGGACCCCTGTGGCCATACTGTCTTTGGGGCAGAAACCTGAACTGACTGCTAAACGAGTATCATGCTCTTCCAAAGACCAAGCAATCAGATACCTTGCCTAACTCCCCAGTGGCTCTGTAAGGGCCACTGTAAGGTTTTCACAACATGCTGGCCATTTATTCCTTGAGTCATGGTCAAGTTCAAAGTCTTAGTAAGCTGGCAGTGTCAGCAGCCTTGCCAGAAGCCCCAGGTCACCTCTCTATAACTCCAGATCCCACTAGGGATCCAGGCTCAGAAGCTGATGTATCCTGGAACTGGCTCACTCAAGGATGGAAGTAAATTATAGCCCATTCATCCTTTTGCTGAGTACCACAGAGAAGGGAGCTGAAGACCTGACTGCCATCTTGGATGCCTGGCCATGGTCTGACCTTGGCCTAGCCTTTGGATTCTTGGAGCCCTGCCACACTGTCATAGGGTTTCTACTACTGAGACAAAATACCATGACCATTATCACTAAAGGAAGTCAGGACAGGAACTCAAATAGAGCAGGATCCCAGAGGCAGGAGCTGATGCAGAGGCCATGGATGGGTGTTGCTTACTGGTTTACTCCCCATGGTTTGCTCAGCCCACCTTCTTAGAGAACCCAGGACCAACAGCCCAGGGATGGCACCTCCCACCATGGGCTGGGCCCTCCCGCATTGATCACTAGTTAAGAAAATGCCTTACAGAATTTCAAGGGGACATTTCCTCAGCTGAGGCTCCTCCCTCTGATGACACACAAAACCACTCCACCAGAGACACTGAAGGAGAAGGTCTGTCTTAGGGTTTTTATTACTGTGAAGAGAAACCATGACTACAGCAACTCTCATCAAGGATAACATTTAATTAAGTTGGCTTACAATTTCAGAGGTTTAGTCCATTATCACCATGGCAGGCCATGATAGCATTCAGGCAGACATGGTGCTGGAGAAGGAGCCGAGAGTTCCATATCTTAATCTACAGGAAATAGGAAGTGAACTGAGTTTAGCTTGAGCATACAAGACCTCAAAGCCCACCCCCACAGTGACACACTTCCTTTAAAAGGCCACACCTTCTAATAGTGTACAATTCCTTTTGTGGACTATTTTCCTTCAAACCAACACACTCCACTTCCTGGCCCCCCAAGGCTTGTAGCCATATCATAATGCAAACATTCATTCAGTCCAAAGTCTCCACAGTCTGTAACAGTCTCAAACTTATTTATAAGTCTCAAGTTCAAAGTCTCTTCTGAGGTTCATTCAATCTTCTAACTGTAATCCTCTGTAAAATCAAAACCAGAATCAGATCATATACTTCCAACATAAAATGACGCATAAAGAAGAGAACATAGTGAGGAAATACTGGACCAAAGCAAGACTGAAAATCAGCCGAGCAAACTCCAAACTCTGCATCTCCATGTCTAATGTCAAAATGCTCTTCAGATCTCCAACTCCATTCAGCTTTGTTGACTGCAGCTCACTTCTTTCCCTTGGGCTGGTCACACTCCCTGTTATCAGCTCTCCTTAGCAGGTATCCCGTGACTCTGGTCTCTCCAACATCTTGGGATCTCCAAAGTAATCCAAGCTTCAATTTCACAGCTTCATGCAGTGGCCTTTCTAGGCCTCCATTCAGGGACACCCCTGACACATGCCTGGCCTCCGTGGCTTTTTTAAGTTGCTTCTTAACTCTAATGCTGGAAGCACATGGCCAAAGCTGCCAAGTTCTGTTGCTTACTGGGGCTGGACCATGGCCCCCTTGTTCAATTACATCTTTACCTGCTTCCTGTTTTCCATGGTTTCCTTCACTGCCTCAGCTTGGTTCCTTTGGAACTTGCTCTGTAGACCAGGCTGATGTCAAACATGAAGATCCATTATCCTCTGCCTTCCCTGTGCTTGTGTACCATTACCCAGCTCTAAACTTTAATTCCTTTTTAAAAGTTAGAAACTTAGCTGGGTGAGATCTTGACCTTAGGACACCTCTCCTTTTATTCCATTTCTTAATGTGTTTAATCTCCTTGGACACAGGACTTAGTTCCATTCCACTTCCTGGTACTCCTTTTCTCCTCAAATTATACATTTTGTACTTTTTATGTGCGCTGCTTGCTTCTTTTTATTATAAATCTTCATTATAGTTAACACTAATAACCATACAACAGAGTCTTTTGAGACTAGGGTCTTTTGAGATATCCTCTGCCAAAGGAATTAATATAAACTTTTCAATTTAGCCTCAGGCAGACTTTTCAGACAAGGGCAAAAAGCAGCCACATTCTTTACCAAAATATCGCAAGGACATCTCTAGGCAACATACTAAAATTCTTCTCTAAAAACCTCTTGAGCCAGGCCCCTACAGTTCATCAACTCACCCTAGCACCGCTGTCTTCCATGCTCCTACTATGATGGCCCATTAAGCACCGCTTAAAGCATTTGACTGCTTTTCTAATCCACAGTCTCAAGGTCCTTATTCCTTTAAATAAAAGCACGGTTAGGTCTATCACAACAATACTTAGTTCCTGGTACCAACTTCTATCTTAGTTAGGGTTTCTATGGCTGTGAAGAGACACCGTAACCACAGAAACTTTTTATAAAAGAAAACATTTAATTGGGGCAGTTTACAGTTTAGAGGTTTAGTTCATTATCATCATAGTGGGATATAGCAGCATGAAGGCAGATAAGGTGACTGAGAAGGAGCTGAGAGTGCTACATCTTTATCTGCAGGCAACAGGAAGTGAACTTTAACACTGGCATAACTTGAGCGTAGGAGACCTCAAAGCCCATTCCTACTGCGACATGTTTCTTCCAACGAGGCCACACCTTCTAATAGTGCTACTCCCTTTGGGGGACTTTTTCTTTCAAACCACCACAAGGCCCTTCCACCTAGTGGCTCTCAGGACATCTATCCTTATCACTCCACAATTCTTGCCATTGCTTATTCCCGGTATCCTCAGATACCAAAGGAAAGAGCTACCCAGTGCTGAAGGCAGAGGATCACCATCCAGCTGAGGTGATTGTACCCATAGCTGGACCACATAGTGTCTTTCCACTCCTACAGATGGCTGGTATCATTGCTCTGCCTATCATATAGACAGTATTAATGGCTGTCTTAGCTGAATCTTCCTGGAAGGCATCGGAGAACTCTAGATGCATGCACACAATTCCATAGGTGATGTGATGACCGAAAGTTCAGCATGAGGACATGCAATCATACTGTCTACTGGGGCCTGGAATCAGGATGGGCACAGCAAATGTGGGTACTGACAATGAACTAGGAGTCCACATTAAAATAGTTCCCTGCCCTCACATCCACCTGTGGACCCTGCCCTATCCCTATCCTGACCCTCATCACCCCTGACTCCATCAGAGGACCCTGACAAATGCTTCTGAGAGCCCTGTCCAAGCCACAGCTTGTAAATAAGGATTACTGTAGGGGGCAGCCTTATACAGCTCTGTCAGTACCTGCCGACATCGGCATATCACTCACTCCCTGTACCTGTCCCCCAAACCCTCTCCACAGTCAGTATTGTGTCCACCAAACCACTGGGCCCTGGCCTCAGCCATATTCTAAGGACCCATTAGATGCCAGAACAGGCAAATTTCTGCTAGGGAAACAAAGTTCTTGGTGTTCTCTAGAGTCAGTTCCAGAGGAAGGGGAAGGGGCTTGGGGCCAAGGTGACGAGTTTTATTGAGCTTTGGTATCTCTACAGTATTTGAAGCCAGAGTCTCTGAGTGCATGCGTGTGTGCGTGCGTGCGTGCGTGTGTGTGTGTGTGTGTGTGTGTGTGTGTGTGTGTGTGTGTAGGGTGAATACTCAGTCCAGTTTCAGTGGCCCGCTGGCCTCACAGCCTCAAGAGCTATTCACACATATCTGCTCTGGATGCAGGGACTCTTGGGATATGTGATACCTGTGTGAGAATTTATGGCATAATGTTTCTGTAATGGTCTGACTCTGGCCCTCATCACAAAGGATGGGAAGGTCCCTTCTCCCCGTCTGTAGCTCAGATTCTCCATAGGTGTGTAGCCCTGACTGCACATGGCATGAAGCTGGCCACTACCTATAGCCCCTCTCCCATCACACCGACTTGAGCTTGTCACTAGGAAAGCCAGTGGGGGCTTCAAGGGGAGCAGCCTATGAGCACAGCCTCCCAAGCCCATGATCAGCATTTCAGCCTGACCAGAGTAAGGTAGGGATATGGAAGGGTACTCCTGAGTGGCTTCAGGTGGCTACATAAAATAGCATGTCATTACTACAAGGTTGGGCAGTTGGGTGTTCCGCTTCCAATGACTGTCTTGAGCCCAGTCCTATGCACATCTGAGTTCCAACATGGGGCAGCCTGACCAAGACCTGTTCTCAAGAAGCTATATAGGATCTGTTAGAAAGAAGGATGGAGGACAGAAGCCAGAGAGAAAGGATTGTATCTTAGCAGGTGGGTGATGGTGGGGGACATGGCAAGGTGGTCAGGTTCCCAAGAAGAAGAGGGACCAGTGGAGGGAGGGCTCAGTTAGAGGGAGGTGCAGGATGTGGGGAGGTGGGGAAGCTTGATGAACAACAGGACCAGACACCTCTGAAGAAGGATGACAGGCATAGGTCAGGGAGGCATGAGATGTTCTGGGGTATACAGGTGGGCTGCCAGCTCATAAATAACAACACAGGGACTTATTGCTAATTATGAAATCTTGGCCTTAGCTCTTATAACTTAATCCATTTATTTTAGTCTGTGTTGTTGCGTGGCTCATTACCTCATCTCTCCACACTGCCCATGATGCTTCCTCCACATCTGGCTGGCGACTCTGCCTTCTTCCCAGAATTCTCTTTCTCTGCGCAGAAGTCCTGCCTATACCTTCTGCCTAGCTATTGGCCATTCAGCTTTTCTATTACACCAATCACAGCAATACATTTCCATACAGTGTACAAATGTCCCACAACAGTGGTAGTGGATAATGCCAGATGTGGTCAAGGTGTGGCAAAATGTGTATGTGTTTGTGTGTGTGTGTGTGTGTGCGCACACACACACACACGTGAGAAAGAAAGAGAGATTGGGGGGTAACTCAGCAGGGCCCCTCATCAATGCAGGCATGGCTATGGATGATCTTGTTTTCCTTACAAAGGACCTTGTTGGAGAGAGTCCTCCTAAGGGGCAGGAAGAGTCTAGGGGATGAGTGGAGCTGCTGGGCTGGGGGTGGGTGGGTGTGATACACCTTACCCATGCAACTGCAGCCCTGACTGTGCAAATATTCTGTGTAAGGACCTCTGGTCTCCATCCCAAAGTTGGCTTCAGGGCAGGGATGGGGATTCCCCACCTGACCCATTCCAGATTTGCTCCGGGTGGGGGATGGGAGGTGGTTACATCACTTTTACATCTCTTGGCCTAGGTGGCCTTTTCTGTCTAATAAGCATTATCCAGCTGGCTGAGGGGAGAACTGGGGGTGGGTTGGGAAGTCTTCCAGTGCTCAGGAGGGTCGAGGCTGAGGAAAACAGGAGACAGAAAGACGGAAGTTAGAGCAGGCATAAACAGAGTGGCTCTGGACCGACCAGAATCCATTTCCCCTCCTGATAGATCAGCCTCAACCCCTCTGCCTATTCCATGTGTCCTTGTTACTCACCCACACAGTACTTCCTACCCTCACTCAGGCCTTTACTTCTCTGCCTTCTACTCAAGACACTAAGGGAGACCTCACTTTCCTGAGCTCACTTAGTGTCAACTCTGTGTTAAGGGTGGGGTTGAGGCAGTCAACCCAGTTCCAGCCAGTCTACTGTAGGCATGGGTCTCTCCTTGGCTTTCGCCACCTATGTCCTTGCCTCATTGTCCAATGGGCCTCCCCTGAGACCATTTGGCTTGTGACAACACTAGACGCACCCAGAAGGTGGGGGGAGGGGAGATCTGGAGCAGATGGGGCTCTCAGTGCCACGTTCTGGTCTCCCTGGGTAGGGGGTACCATCCCCTTTCTCCTGAGGTGGTGGCGAGGGCATATGACTACACCCTTACCCTGTGAGTTACACACGTATGGCTGGCTCCCCTCTGTCCCAGTAACCCACAAGCATCCTAGGTGCCAGGACTTGTGGACATCTGGGTATAAGAGCTGGAGCAGAAATGAGAGATAGAATCCAGGAAAGCTCCCTAGAGATGAGAAGTCACCCTGCAGGGCAGGTGGTGACAGCCAGGGTTCATGTAATACTGAGCCACAAGGGCTTTTGACATGAATCTTCCAGACCATAGACTCATATCCCACACCCCACACCCCTCAGGGTTCTCACCCTTAAACTGGAAGAGTGTAAACATCAGGATGTGGAAACAGATGCAGTACCCAACAGCTCCCCTACAAGTGGGTTAGGTTAGTGCTCACAAAGGCTGAGGGTGGAGGAAAGGTAAAGCTGGCCAGAGAATGGCCTAGTGTGAGCTGAGGCTGGACACTTGAGGGGCAAGCATTCCCCTGTGGTGGAGAAGGCCAAAGGGAGAGGGTCACGCTGACCCCGGAAGCGAACACTTTAATGAGAGAGAATGAATTGAGCTCGGAAGCAGGTGGGAGACACACAATGCTGTTACTCTCCCTAACCCTAGCTGTTTCCCTGGGCATCAGATTCTGTCTTCTTCAGAACAGAAAATGGCACTGCCCATCACCCTAGACAAGGCACTCTGTCTGAAATTTGCCCCAGCCACCAGAGTCTGGGACCTGGTCCCTATAATCCCAGCTTCCTTCAGTGCTGGGCCAGCAGCTGCCTTTGTCCATGTCTATGGGGGGAATTCACCTGCTGGCCACCAGCCCTTCATTGGGACAGGGTCCAGCCAGGTTGCATAAGCTGCCAGAACCTGTCTGTGTCACATGGCTGTCCTTGAATTGACTCCCTTCCCTACGACAGCATCCCTTGGTGCCTAGTGACCCTCTTGGAGATCAGTAGCCCTGAGGCTCACATAATGACATATCCAGGGTTACCCACGGTGATTAGTCATGTTGACAACCACAATTCTCATGTTGGGCTCAAGATCAGAGATCATCTAAGGAACACTTCTATGTGACCCTTGAAGTGGCATTGGCTTCTCTGTATTGATGGCCTCATCTGGGAAAAGCAGGTGAGAGCCAGCCTCTATCTCCGTGCTGGGACCACTTCCCATCCACTACAGCAGTGGTTCTCAACCTTCCTGACGCTACAGCCCTTTAACACCTCATGCTGTGGTGACCCCCTGACCATAAAATTATTCCACTGCTACTTCATAACTGTAATTTTGCGGCTGTTATGAATCATAAAGTAAATACTTGTGTTTTCTGATGGTCTTAGGTGACCCCTGTGAAGGGGTTATTCAACCCTCAAGGGGGTTGCTAACTACAGCTTGAGAATCATTGTAATACTGGGACCAGTGGCCAATAGGTTTTCCCTTCTCTTAACCATTTCACCTGAGTGTGACCTTGGACCACATGACCTGTCGACAGCCTAACCCAGAGGATCCTCCACTTCTCAGGACATTGATATCTGTAGGGGCTGGCACATGGGAAATTAGGGGAGAAGATAGTGCTGGATAGAGGGGTTAGGCAGACTTTCTTTTGGGCAATGGTCAGTCTTAATGAACTAGGTAAGAGTGGGATATTTATTTACAATTCAGAGAGGCAGAGCACTATGGTTAACTCGGGTGGACGTGGAGTTGGAGCCCATGAACCTACAAAAGAGCTTTGGAGGCAGGGATCCACGTGCCTCCAAACCAGGCTGGCACTGAGGCTATTCTGCCCAAGCCTCCATCCCCGCACTCTTGTCAGAGGCTGCCACACCTGAAGACCGTATAGGAACCATATGGTCTCATCTACAGTGAAGCAGCTAAGGACAGCACCCAAACTGCCAGCCTTTTACTATGGGCGTATTTGCCAGTGCAGGGCGCCACCTGGTGGACAGGCTAGGAACTGCCTAGGAGGGAACCTCAATTGAGAAAATGCCTCCATCAAACTGGCCTGGAGGCAAGTCTGCAGGGCCTTTTCTTAATTAATGATTAGTGTAGCAGGGCCCAGCCCACTATGAATATGTCACCTCTAGGGAGGTGGTTATGGGTTGTATAAGAAAAGTGGATTGTGCAAGCCATAGAGAACAAGCCAGTAAGCAGTACTGCTCATGACCTTCAGTTCCTGCCCCCAGGTTCCTGCCCTGGCCTCCCTATGTGATGGAATGTCATCTGGAAGCACAAGACAAAAGAAAGGCTTTTTTTCCTTTAAGTGGCTTTTGGTCATGGTGTTGATCATGGTAATAGAAAGCATCTCTGCATCTCTGTTGTAGTGAGGAGACTGAAGCTGTTACAAGAGCAGACAGCCTTCCAAACTCCTGAAGCTCATAATGTCCCTTTAGCTCATGCTTTACTGGGTGACCAGGGAAAAGTGCCTTGAGGATAAAGAGGCCACTGGCCCAGTCATCCAAGGGCTGTGGACCCCTGTCCCAAGCCTGCATAGTCTTGGCTCCCGGTCCTGCCTGATCAAACTGTAGCTGAGAAACACACTATTCCCAGCATCCTTAGCGAAGCCAGCCAGGACCAGGAGCAGATGGGCCACACCTCTGCACCTCCGAAGTCCTATGTGCAAGAAAACAGGGCAGCATTGATAGTTAAGGGCCTTACCTGAAATGTCCAGGACCATACCTCACCTTCTGTCTCTGGAGTTCCTGCCTTGGGGGCTAACTTAGGACACTTTGTATCCCCCTGACTCTGAGCCCATCCTGGGGTTCTGTGGACCCAGGTATGCACGTGTCCAGTCCCCCTTCCCTCTGCTACTCCCAAGCTTGCCCAAGACTGGATTCCTACAGGATAGGCTACTACCTAGGGCCAAGCAGCCTGAGATTCTCCCTGGAGGGCCAAGTAGGGTGGGAAGGGTGAGGGCTGCAGCCCCACGGGTGACATCTAGCATCTCACTGGTGGCCACTCTGTCATGCTTTGCATTGGTCCACGTTGGTCTGAGGCCCACCGGCTGCCACCATGCCAAGACTCCCACTTGAGGGTTTTGTTGACTAAAGCCACTGACATGGTTCCTGCCCTGTGGGACAGCCACTAACATGAGTGAACCAAACCATATGGGCCTGCTTCCTCCTTCACAGACCTTGTGGGTCACTACTGCACAACTCCAAAAGAGGATATGGGGGCAGAACTGTAGACCTTAGGAAGGACTTATCGCTTTCCTGTACCACTAGGAATCCTCACAATAAAATCCATTACAAGAGCCTCAGCCTGTCCCAGGCTCCCACCAACCTGCAGCAGCCTCTCCCGAATTCTCCGCTGACCCCTGGCACATTCACTTTAATCTACTCACTGTTCTAATCTGATTTCTTGCTGTGACGAAACACCGACCACAGCTATCTTGGAGAGGATAAATGTTATGGAGTATTAGTTGCAGATGTGTTACATTTGTTTATGTGTGGAACATTTGTTTAATGATGCAAAGATGTGTTGCATTCTTTTATGTTGCATTTGTTGAACTCTGTAAAGCTGTGCTACTTTGCCTGTCTAAAACACCTGATGGTCTAATGAGGAGTCGAATGGCCAGTAGTTAGTTAGGAGAGAGGGATGGGTGGGGCTGCCAGACAGAGAGAATAAACAGGAGATAGGGAGGATGGAGAAAAGGAGAAGAGGACACCAGGGGCCAGCCATGTAGCCACTCAGCCACTTAGCCAGGGATGGAGTAAGAAATAAAGAAAAACATATGGAACGGAGAAAGATAAAAGCCCAGAAACAAAAGGTAGATGGGAAAATTCAAGAAAAGCTGGTTAGAAATGCCAAGCTAAGTCTGGGCATTCAGAAGAAAGAATAAGTCTTCATATGATTATATGGGAGCTGGGTGGTGGACCCCCAAAGAGCTAAGAGTAAAAAAAAAATTCCAGCTTATTTTTAACTTAACATTAACTTAATATTAGGAGAAGCCAGGGCAGGCTCAAGGCAGGAACCTGGAAGGAGTAACTGAAGCAGAGACCATGGAGGACCACTCTGCTAGCTTGCTCTCCATAGCTTGTTCAGCCTCTTTTCTTACAGGCCCAGCTGTCCATGGGTGGTACTACCCTCAGTAGGCTGTGTCTTCTCCCATCAATCATTAATCAAGGAAATGCCCCAAGTTTGCCCACAGGCATTTTCTCAGTGGTTCCCTCTTCTCAGGTGGCTATTTTGTATCAAGTCAACAAAAACTATCATTTATTCACTTAATGCCAAGCAGAGAAACAGATGTGAAAGATCCCAGAGCTCTAGGGGACTCTTGAGGGGTAGACCATATACTCGGGGCATAGGACAAGTTGAAGTGGGTATATAAGGGCTGAGAATGAGGAGGCATTGCAGCAGCTGGATGTGGCTTGACAACAGGACAGCCTGGGTGTCCTCTTAAAACCCTAGGTGGGAGCCACAGCCTGTAATGAGTCAGGACAAGATGATACCTACAAGTTCTGTCTGAGCACAGACAGCATCATGAACAATGTCCACGCTTCGGAATGCTCCCCACTCCTGAGCAGCTAGGAGATGCCCACAGCTGGTCTCACACTAGGCAGCTGGCCTCTTGTAGCCCACCTCCCAAGAGGCTCCATGAGCAGAACACTCATTCCTCAGACCCTTTCCATACCTGTTTTTCTGATACTACCATGGGACCACATGGCTTCCTAAGCTAGTGGACTTTGCCAATATTATATGCTCAGAGTATATCCAATCCACAGGACGGGGGCTCTGTCAACTCCACCTGACTCCTCAAAGGTTCCCTCACATTTACTGGGGCACCTTCCTTGGGACCTCCTCCCCACACCACCCTGGCCGACATCCAGTACTGTTTGCTGGCCTCTGTGGCTGCTCCTGTTTTCAAACCCACATTCCTTCCTCTCGTGGAGGCACTTCCCAGGCTTCAGAGCCTCACACATTCCTGGTATACCCTTCCCCAACCTCCAACATCTTCACACCCCAGAGCCCTGCTCAGCTGCAGACTATTACAGTTTAACAAATCCAGAAGCAAGCAGTGTCTCCTTAGAAGGCCCAGTTCTTGCCGTGACCTTGAATTCAGGAGGAGAGTCACTTTGACTTCCAGAGACCACAAGAAGGCAGTTGTCCCCTCTCATGCTGACAGGTTATCACTCACCACGGGTGTGGTCATGGCTAGGGTATGTCTGATGCCTAGAGCTGGGGGAAGGGGCAGAACGTCCAAGGCGGGCCATCTCCTCATCCCAGTTCAAAACCAGGACAGTCATCCGTTCTTGGAAAGCCAGACTGGTGAGCAATGGCCAACTTCCTCTTGCTGAGAAGAAGGCAGCTGTGGGCAGTTCAGAAAGGGCCCTGTGCAGGTTCCTTAGTCCCTCCCTCTGCCCGTCCCTTTCCCAGCTTTCAGTGGCTGAGAAGGCAAGCCAGCTGTAGATGCGGGTGAATAGACATGGCCCCTTACATCGGCTCTACTTAGTCTGCTGTGCAGCCTTGAGAAAATTGTTCCATCTCTCTGTTCCATGTCCATGAAGCTGTCTTGGAGATATAGCCTCTAGGGCTTATATTGAAGACTGAAATCAGGCACCCCAAAGGAGTGTCTCTGTCTCCCAGTCCCAGGAAGCTACCCCTACAGAATAGAGCAATGGCTTCTCCCTTTGGAGCAGAGAAGCTGGAGTTCTAGGCTGGATCCTGGTTGGGCAGGAAGAAGCTGGGTTGGCAAGAGTGTACATAATGAACTTGGGCATCTGGCTGCACCAAGTGGGGTGACTGGTGGTCCCACCTGCCTTTGGACTGAGGTTTGAGCCCAAAGACACTCCGTGTCCTGACCTATCCTGGTCTCAGGCTATCCCAGGTCTGACTTGTGTAGTTCATCTGCTTCCATCTTGTCCCATTCCTGAGAGAATGGAGCGCTGGTCAGCTGCATTCACCAGCTGCCATAGGGACTTCTCCGGTGCCACACACAGTCCATCTCATCAGGTGACCCCAGAGACACATACCCACTGAATGCTACAGGACAGGTATGCGTCTGCCAGGGGATCATGGGCACACATGCATGTGCAAATAGCCAAGGCTCAGCCATAAGAGCTATCTCCCAAGCTGGGCCTCCTCCCAGCCAGCTCAGGGCCATCAGAAAGGGCTCCAGCTCCATCTCTGAATTATCTCTAAACTCAATGTTAGTATAGCCCAGAACAGCTCCCTCCCCTGTTCCTCCTCACATCATAACCTCAGTGGAGCTGAGGGTGGGTGGGGCTTGGTGATCTCAGTTCACAGTTGCCATAGTCTCATGCTGCCACAAGGTGTCGCTGCTGGGAAGCACACCACCCAGTGGAGGAGGTGGATCAGCCCAGTTAGCGCCCTCTTACTGGCTGGTCAGAAGGGTGGCTGTGTGGGATGAACAGGCTAATATGGCAGAGACTGAAACAGGGCAGGCCCCAGAAATACACCCTTGGCCCTAAGCACCTAACCATTCTATAGCCTTCTGCATGAAAGAATTTCCCCAGTACATGCTTGACAAGAGTGGTGTAGATAGATGTATATAACCCCATATGGATTCATGCTGGGTCACACTCTATAGGATTGTATATCTTTCTTTTGTAAAATGGTGAATGAGTGCTTGTATTCATTCTATGTGACACCTTCTGAATCGTTATACTATATCTGTCATTCATTATATACTATATACCTGATATTTTTATTCAATTTTGCTTTTAATTTTTAAAGGAGGTCAAACTGTCTGGGGAGCATTAACAGCCTTGTAGGTCTCAGTTCCAAGCCCTTGGCCTATGGCTCTGTAACTCCTGAGCCCCCAGTATTGATGGCTTCTGTGATACGGCTGTGCCTGTCACACTTGGGTGATATTCCCCTCCCCCATCCATGGTGAATCATCCCAGGAGGAACAAGGATGTGCAGGTCTTGTTCCTGTATGACTCAGCTGTGCTTCTTCATGTTGCCTGGGCTTTGAGCAGCTTTGTGGAACCTGATTTCCTTGCGTTGAGGCCAACTGAATTCCATTCTGTTTTCTTCCCTGGTCTTGAACTAGCTTTGTGTCGAAGTCACTGTCCTACATCCTGATTATAGTCGCACTGGATGGGTGTATCCTAGGATCTCCAGCCTGAGGAATCCCTTTTGCCCCTGAACAGTATCCCCCCACCCCTCAGCCCATCGTCATACCCAGGTACAAGGGCCAGCCCAGAATTCACTTCTCAGATCGGACGGCAGGTGGCAGCAGGTGGCAGGCCAGGGACCATGTACTTTCCCTGAGCTACTGTCATTTAGGATGTCTTGGAATACTGACTCCACCCTTTCGAGTGGGGCCGCTGTTGCTCCCTTGATAGGATGTGTAAGTAGGGGAGTAAGTACAGGGTCTCCCTGGGTTGAAGCCTCTAGAACGTCTATTCTGCAGAATTCTGGGTAGCTCCCACATACACTCCTATCTCTAAGTGACAGCCGAATGTCAGAGAAGAGCCAATAGAATGTAGAGGGGGACACGTGACAGGGTAGTTGTCATCTCCCAGGAAGCTATCCTGACTGCAGAGCTCCTGGGGGGCTCTCAGATGCCCCCCCAAGCTGCCTCGGCAGATGGCTGCTGTGTGTCCTTGTCTGTGTCCCGAGTAGAGCCCTAACTGACTCCCACCGTAGTTAGTACAGGAGACAGGAAGTGGATGTGACTTGTCTACATGTCAGTTTGCTTATAAGACGCAGCTGGCTGTGGGAGCCAGAGGTTGGGCCTGTGTGAGGATGAAGAGGTGGGGTGGTAGGCTGAGCAGGAAGAGTATGGAGGGTGAGCAAGGCTAAGTCAGTGGCTAGAGATGTGCTCAGGGAAGGGCAGGGAGGACTCACCCCCCAGATCCTGAGGCCTGGCAAGGGTGGATGGACGGAAGTGACATTCAGAGGACAAGAATGGACAGACTTGACCAATCAACCAACCACAGGATGAAGTGAGGCAAAAAGATAACCATCCACCATGGCCCCCCAAAATAGCGGGGAGGGGATAAGACACTCCATGGAGTGTCTAGCTGCCAACTCCTACACAGTCATCAAGACCCAGCTCAAATAGCCCTACTTTGAGATGTCTTCCCTATTGCTTAAGTTCCCCTGGGTACTCTCAGCCCTGGGTCCAGTATAGCATGGGATCTTCAGGAGTGGCAGGTTATGTTTGAGAGGCCCGGGAGCCGAGGATGGATGTAGATGAGTATTGCCCATGCAGATGTGTGGGTTCCCAGAGCTGCGGCAAATCAGGACTCAGGGTGGAAGACGAGACTAAGGTCACTTATCATAAGGAGAAAGTAAGGACACCAGGGTCAAGGTATCAGCCCAGTCATGCCACTCACAAGAGAGGGCTCTTGGCATCTGGTCAGGTAAGAAAAAAACAGGACTCCACATTCCGAAGCTAACCTTAGCTGAGGCTTGACCTCTCCCCCAGGAGCTGCCTGAATGAAGGCTTAGAGCCCCTGGTAGAAAAAATGGATAGAAAGGTTCATTCAGGGCCACACCAATACTGATCAGATGGAGGCAGGCCCAAAAGGACTGCAACTTTTTGGATCTGGTCGGGACCGTGGGCTGAGGTACACTGGAAACCAGCCTGGGGTGCACTCTGAGTACTGACCGGGAGTCACAGGGTTGGTTGTCTGTTGCTCCAATGGTGTAGAGGCCAAGCGCAATGTGAGGTTGCAGAGGGGCATATGCAATGTGAGGGATGGTCACTACCCTGAGGATCCTTACTGACAATGCTCTGCCCACACAAACATGCCAACACTGTGGCCAGTGCCCTCATGCCCTCTACCACCAGTCTCCATATTTCCATAATGACCAAGGACCAAGTTGTAAATTCATGTCAGAACAGCCTTTATTTTTACACAGGCCCCATGTGCAGTCCCCACCCAATCTGTAACATAGGCTCTATGTGAGGCTTGCTGAGCAGGGGGCCTCCAGATGGATGTGTCAGGGCTCCTCAGGGAAGGCAGTAGGTTGTATAGTTATCTTCTAAGGGGCAACATCACTGCCCTGAAACCACACAACCTACTACCTCACCCTGCGGTGTCCACGTTCTGGAGGAGGTCCAGCCGCTCCCCACCCACCCTAGCCACAGGCCACCAGAGCCATAGGGCATGGCTGGCACAGGGCAGGGAGGGAGGTGGAGAGAATGAGAGAATAAGAAAGGTCTGTGCCCACCAGAGGGATCAAAGAAGTCTCCAGTGTCTGAACCCATCATCAGGGATGGTGGCCTACATGGTTCAGTTGCATGGTTGTTGCCCACAGGGTGCCCAGGCATAAGAATGCTCATCTCATTTCTTTCATGGAAAAGACACCCTGTGTCTATGTAGATGGAGATGCTACCATTCATCAGAGGCCTGACTCTGAGCTGCAAATCTTGGGCATGTGCCTGGCCTGGAGGGTGTGGCAACTCTGGAATAGAGCTGAAGGTCCAGTCCAGACCCTTTCCTCAGGGAGGTCTGTAAGCCCAGGCCTAATGTGATGAGGTCAGGGGAAGAAAATCCCCTTCTGTGTGGCCAAGGGAGAAGAGATACCCTGGAAATGCCATGTCTGCCTCCACCATCATGCCCCAAACCTTATGTAGATGAGTAATAGACCAGAGAGGTCAAGGGATTGTCCAAGGCCCCTGGTAGACTTCCTTTGCGCATCGCAGCTACCACGCCCTGTATCTCCCTCAGCCTCCCAAGCCAGGGCTGGCGTTGTATCCACTGCAGATATTGCGGCCACTTCAGGAAAGACAGTAGATTGTATAGTTACCGCAGAGCGGGGCAGAGCCCAAAACCATACAACCTACTACCTCACCCCAAAGGCCGTCAGTCAGTCTTGGTGAAGAGCTGGATGCTGTGGCTTCTCTGGATGTCTCCTGGAGGAAGAAGAGCTGGGAACACAGTGAGGGGGGCCCAACATGGTCAGCTTGGTGCTAAGGGTATCGGCCAGCAGCAGACCAAGATTCCCCCAAAGTGGGCCGGGACACTGAAACAAAATCATCAAGCAGAGAAAATGAAGGAAGTGGGAGGGAGGAACCGACCAGTCACTAGGCGGGAATGGCCACAGTGGGGGAAGGGTGTCACCTGTCAAAGGCCAGCCAGGTCCAGGGAGCGTCTAGTGTCTGCTGGCTGAGCCCCAGTCTCTATACTCAGCTCCAGCACAAGCGGAGTTGGAGGCACCAGGACTCCAGCTAGGCAGCGGCCTTGGACATGACCCTTCTTCTCGTCTTACACAGGAAGGACCCCTCCTGGTTCTCCCCAGGGTGGCCTGAGCTGACCTTGCTGCAGAAGGCTCAAAACCATTATTTTTTCCTTGTGGGAGGCAGCCTAGCTCCCCATGGTGGCCAGCTGGGCGGAAGTGCAGACCCTGGCTGGACACTGATGGCCAGTCTGTCCTTGGCGACTAGCCCTTCCTGAAGCCAGCAGGGGCCCTGTGCTTAGCTCTGAGCTTAGGGCTCAGCAGATCCCAGCAGGAGGATGCCCTGGTAGGGACAGACAGCCTGCCCTGGTAGGGACAGACAGCCTGGTGTGCTGCCCACTGTGTAGTAGGACAGGTAAGGCCCACTCCCGGGCAACAATCAGCCTGTACACACTGCTTACAGCCACTAGCCTGCTGGGGGAAACTTGGGCAAGTGTATTATAAGTAATGCCTACAGCATCCACGGCTGAGCAGAGTGCTGGAACGTTCTTCCCACCTTGTAAGACGCCTCTGTAGCTCTCTGCTCCCTGGTATCAACATAGACTTGGAGACTCCACTCCAGACCTCTCTTTCCACAGTTTTCCCAGGCAGGCACCAGGCTAGGCAGAGTCAGCTGTGAGGTGAGGTTACTGTGAAGAAACTGAGGCTCAAAAGGCCGAGTCTCTAGCCTCAGGTGGCCCTGCTCTCAGAAGGAAAGGGGCAGCTTCTTCCAGACCACAGACAGGTTTGCCCAGCAATGCAGAGAGAAGCTCTGTGCCTAGTTCCAGGAAGCCAGGCAGATTTTGTTATCTTCATGAGCCCTGGCACCTGATGCCACGCCTCCCTCCCTCCTGCCAAGGGTCACAGGAGCAAGTCCGAGGACCCTGAGTTAAAATAGAGCCATTAGGCTTAAGTCCACAGTGCGTACCCAGATCTGGAGTCTATGAGGCAGGGTGGATTGGAAACAAGGCCCCAGAGTGCTAGTGTGGCCTGGCCCTTGGTGTGCAGGCATCGTCCAGCCCCAGAAGGATAGCTGTATGAACTGGGGTGCCATCCCCTGCCTCAAGCCAGGACCCTTTCACTAACAGGTCAAATATCCCCAAGGATGGTCCAAGCAGAGCCAGGCAGCAAGATACATGGGAAGAAAGTGATTCAAGGCCCCTTTCTATATCTGGTCCATCTATAATGAATGGGGTAGATGGGAAGATGGAGGGGTGTCACTGACTGGCCATAATTAACCCTGTTGGTTTCCAAGATGCATCTGGATGTGGTAATATGACTAGAGGCCACTTTGACCATCTCCATCCAAGTCCCTCAGAAGTATCTTGAAGGAGAGAAGGCATACCTTGACACAGGCCTCTGAACACTGGGTTCTGCCCCTGGCTGGCAAGATAGAGTATTGTGAGCAGGTCTGCCTGAAAGATCTAGGCTGTCTCCTCACTGGATGACTCTAGACACACCATGCATTTCTTGGGGACCCCTTTAGCTGGCCTTTGGGGATTCTCAGCAGCTCCTTGGCTACTTTAGTTAGCAATCAGCAGGAGACTGGTATGCCACCATGACAGCCCCAAAGTGTCTGTCCTGCCCCTGTCTATGCTCCTTGAGTTTGGGCTTCATTGTAATACAAGCTACACAGAGCCCAAGCTGTGGGAGAGAAATAATAGAAGACAAGTATCCTGGTCCTGCCTTGCCTGTGGCTACCACCTTAGTCCTTAATCCAACCTGGGAATAAGTGTGATTCTGTGTCCCTCATCTGTTTTTTTTTTTTTTGTTGTTGTTTCCTTATTACAGGCATGACTCTTCTGGAAGGTCTTCCACCAATGCTGGGATGGGGGTATTAGGATCTCACTGGAGGCTGACTGATGGCGGTGGGGGACAGAGAGAAGAGGTCTGCCTTTGAGGTCCCCAGAGGGCTCTCAAGGCTGGTGGCCTGGAGGGTGTGAGCCTGAGGACAGTGTATCCTCAGAGTAGGGACAAGGTAGGCTGTACCTTGTCCCATCAGAGCCAGTAATTAATGGAACTGCAGCTCTGTTAAACCATGTCCAGCCTGTGTAGGCCAACATGGGGTCAAAGATCATCATATTATGGGGCATTCTGGGTAGACGAGATGAATCATCTGGAGGTAGTCTGCTGATGTGAGGCACAGTCCTGGGGGAATGAACATAGGCTTCCAGGTAAACTGAGGCACTGGAGTAGTGGTATGGATATGGTTCTAACCCTAGCCTTTCTTCCTCTGAGGTGTCCCATGACTCCCTGCATTCTCAAGGAAGGACAGTGGGGCCCCACTCACCACAGAGAAGTTAGCCACAAGCTGCAGAAGCTCCTGTTTGGCACCACTTCCTGGCCTGCTTGGGTTTAGGAACAAAAGCAATGATTCTCAGCTTCTGAAGGGTCCTGATATACTTGCCCTGGCTGCACCCTGATAGCCCACAACACAATGACATTTTCATTCAGACTCTGTCTGCTGCCTGGTGACACTCTGTATGCAAAGACTCAGATGGAATGGCCTCTAAAACCAGCCCTGTGCTGGGCATGCTGGTCACAGACTATGACTCAAACTTCATCCATGGTGGCTGAGCATATATCTATGTGGGTGGCCAGTGGCTCACCTGGTCACCGTGAGGCCTGAGGGAAGGAGGTGAGGCCTGAGGGAAGGAGGAAGCACGGGGCTCATACTCTCCGTCAGTACACTGTGGTAGTTAACTGGACCCTGGGAGGAGAGTTAATCCTTTCAGAGGTTGTTGGTGAGATGCAGCTTCCCTAGGACAAGTGACACCCGAACTCTCTCCCTCACTGGACCACAGGCTTGCTCCATGTATCAAGTCACAATCTACCTCCTGTGGGCCCATTCTGGTCTAGGCATCATGGCAGAGCCAGAAAAAAGATAGAAGACCAGGCAGAACTCTGGGGGTGAAGCCTGACCAGCTGAAGGGCTCTGGAGCCGAGCCTGGGGTGTGAAATACAGAGACATTCTGCTTGGGATCTGCCCAGTTCTGTCCATCATGCAAGAATAGTTTGTTACAAGCCTTGTTATTCCTGCACAGCTCAAGGAAAGGAAGATGAAGCCATTGGCTAGTGAGGGTCTGGTGAGGACATGGTAGGAAAGCCCTCTCCCTGACTACCAGTCTTGTCTGTACCCCTAAGATGGCCAAGCTATCCATCACACGACACCCTTTCTCTGATACTTTCCATCAGCCCTGCCCCCAACCCACAAAGTAGCAAAATGCCCTGGGCAAGCCTCCTCTGCCCTCCTTGGCCATCTCCCAGGCCCTCCCCACCTCCTGGCTTTTGCCCTGGTCTGTCCCTCTGCCAGGAACCGCTGACCTGTTCTTCCTGTTTCTTTCTACAAGGCTCCTGCTCTCCAGGGGGCCTCGCTCTGCCCAGTGCTTGGGTCTGGTGAGGCTGACTCACAAGTGCCTGACTTGTACCCAGTCTCTCCATGCTCTAATACAGGCATGGCGACCATGGTCTTCTTAGTTCTTATGCAGCTCTGCCCTACACAGGGGTTCCACAAGACTTCAGGATCTGTGGTCATCTTTTCTTGGTCTCCAGAGTCATTCGAGATTGAGTGAAGAAAAGTTAGTTCCACACTTGTGGAGTGTTTAGATATGCCAGGCTTACTTGTGTAACAGTTAGGTAGGCCTTGACCACTGGATTCAGTCCTGAGGGTTGGGACCCACATATATGCTTCCTTTCTCAAGGGGTAATGGAGAAGGGGTCCTGAAACAAACCAATGGGACCCAGTGGGGCGAGGCTGGAGGAGGGTCAGCAGCAGGGCGGGCAGTGCACATGAATGGCGATCCTAAACAGGTCGCCAGGGAGTGAGCAGTCAGCAGACACCCCGCCATCTGCCAGCTGCCATCTCCTAACCTCACCCCAGTCCTGCAGTGTCTGCCCATGGGCAGGGTGCCTGGGGGAGGAGCCAGGCTGGCCAGGACAGGTGTGCTGAAGGCCTAGGCAGGCAGGTGGCCCTTTCATGGCTGGGCGGATGTCTGGAGGGAGAGAGGCAGACAGACGGTGTCACCCTGAAGTCACCTCAGGCTTGGCTTGGGGCCACCAAGAGCCAGACCCCCCATGGCAGCCCCCCCTCTCCTGGCCTCCCTGATTAGGTTTCTCCCATAAAGCGACCAGTGTCTCTGCTCAGTAGGCCGTGCCAACAGCAAGTCTGGGAACGATGGGAGGGGTGGTATCCGGCTGGGCAGAGGCGGGTCTCCTTGTGAACACAGCCCATAAAGTTAACAAGATGCATGCCCACTGACTAGGCCTGGGTCGGTGTGCCCAGAGGCGGGCCATGCCCACTGAGAACCATTTTGGGTCTGGCTAAGACAGGCATGTTAGGAGTGACCAAAATCTCAGAGTCACCAAGACAAGTAATGCCTTTGTGTGAAGAAATAACTAATGCAAATGCCCCCAAGACATTACAAGATCATATCTGAGTGAAGATGACCCAGGTTGGCTCAGTGTCCCCTGACTTTAGACTATACTGCTCTGGCAGATATGTGGGGAGTGTCCCATAGGCCTGAACACCCTCTTCCAAAAGTGTACCACAGGGATGCAAGGTCAAACCTGGAGGTAGCATCTAAATGCCTTGGTCCTAGCTCTTTCTAGCCCTACATACCCCATGCTGATCCCCAGATGGATCTGACATGCAGTGGGCTTTGGGTAGACTTGATGCCTGTAGTACCTGGTGCCATGTCCATCCCTAGAACAGAGATAATGAACCCTGTGACTATAACAAAACTCAGGAGAAAAAAGGAAAGATTCAGAGTCTAGAGCTGGCAGGGGAGGTCCAGATTAGAGTCTAACTCTCTTCAGCTAGGGTCTGAGACAAAGTCAGTTGGCTGGAGAGTTAGTGAGATGGCTGTGTGGTATGAAAGGAATGAGATTCACAAGGGAGCCATTGGCTTAAGCCTAGGGCACAGCACAGATGGCCTGTTACACACTGGGGAAAGGCTACTGTGTGGGGTCCTCCTGATCCCTGGGCTCAGCCCATGGCTGGACATTTAGGCTACAGGTTACCACCTCTGACCAGCACGGTATGTACTCATCTGTCACATTCTCCACTCAAGCATCGTCTGAGTCATAGGAAGGTACGTGGAAATGACCACAGATGCCACATTGTGGAGCATGTACTCTGCCCTCTCTTTGACAGACCCCTCTATCAACTCCCTCAGGGCCTAGCTCTTCCTTGAGAAATGTTTCCTGTTCTAGGAAGCCTATACTCCAGCACCTCACAGGTTCTATCCTGTCCTGGCACATGGGAAGGTATTGGTCTTGGCAGGTGGGCTTTGGATATTCTGCTGGGTCTCCCTCAAGGGAGGGCACAGCCTGAGCAAGCATCACTTCAGGGTGACAGAACGTTCTCCCTTGGAGCTGTGGGAAAGAAGTCTGGGGCCGGCATCCAGCTAGCTTCTTAGATGAGACAGTGTGACTCTGCTGTCTACACATGGATTCTTGCTATCCTGGCAGAGAACTCGGGGACAGGCAGGGCCATGGAGCAACCCCATGCTTCTCAGGAAGATTCATAGGCATTTTATCCCATTATCTCCTTCATGGGGAACTACCTCCCAGCTTCTTTTATGGACCCCCATCACAAGGGTGGAAGGGCTGTCTGGCCACTCCCGGCTCCTACAGTCTGCCCTGTTAGTCCTACCTTGGAAAGCCGGAATGCATTATGAGTATGATGATGACCCGGGGCTGCTGGGGGTGCTGTGGGCCTGGATGGCATCACTCTGGGATGTGTTATTTCTGATCTCTGGGAAGGTAGAGGAACAATGTGATCGGGAAAAGCTTCATATACCTCAGAGCCTCAGTGGCCTGGTGGATGGCCTTGTTCTGGGAGCCAAGCAGTCTCCTCTAGTAAGTACCTGGTAATGTCATAGACTGCCCAGGCCAGGAGACAGTCTGGCCACCATGAAACCCTAGTATTCTATAGCACAGTCAGCGAAGGAGCCCCATGGTCCCTGGGCAGGTCAGGGGTATAAGGGACATTTGGAGGTTGGAGGCTTTCCTCCCCAGGGGACCTAACTCAAATCTACACTTGTTGATGGTTCTGCTCAGGAACGTAGTACCACAGTATGGACACTATTTTCAAAACCATCCAAGCTAACCCCCTCCCTGCCATGGACTCCCTCTAAAAGTATAGTATTAGCGGCAGGCTTTCCAGATTCTGATGTGCAGCCTCGTTCTCTATTTGCTTGGTAGGTAGCAATAAGTGGAGCTGGGTAAGGGGCCAGCACTCGCAGGCTGCCTTGCCAAGCAACTGGCTGTGCCAAGCCCAGGGCAGCCATGGCCAAAGCCAAGTAGGGTGGGGGCTGGTCCTGGGCTCTGTCCAGGCCATTCAGGGCAGACAGAAAGCAGGGGTCTCTTCCTCTCCAATGCAATTGCTTGTTTCAATTACAAAATGGCGGAGGGCTGTGTCGGCCATTTTGTGGCACCCTTGGAAGACAAAGGCCGTGAAAGCCAGTGGATGCCTGGCAGGAAGGAGGAAGAACCACGTGATGAAACAAGGCTCTGCCCAGTGTTGAGGCCTGAGACGGTCTAGTGGGAGAAAGTGGGTCAAGGAGTCTCCCTCCAGAGCCTTCCTCTTGCCCATGCTCCAATCATGCTCAGGCTTCCAGCAATTGCCATACTTCCCTTCAAGGGACTCCAGGTGACCCAGGGTGTGTCTGTCAAAACACACTGTATGGTGACGGTCCCACAGGCCATGAGGCTTCCGGGCCCTGATTCTTCTGGGTTACAATTATCTGCCCTAGAGTCTCTGCAGACAATGTCCTTGTCTGCCCAGGTTCAGGAGGTCCAGGGGACTGAAGGACCATCCTGTGCTCCAGGAATTAATAGGCTAGATAGCTCCTTCTTCTCTGGGGCCAATAGGTCAGGGGATCAGTTGCCAAAGCGGTCATCAACAGGATCCCAGGAGGACTTTCTTCAGGAGCATACAGCTATGTCCTATCCATACTTCCTATGGATCCAGCTAGGATGGCCCTAGAGATCAACATCTGTTCACATCTCCCTTTCTGAGCTCTGGCCAGGCATTCCACCGTCCCCTTACCATGGTTGATCTCCAAGCCTGTCTAAGCAGAGGGCACTCAGTGACCAGCCACAGAGCCTCACAGAGGCTTTATGCCCCTCTAGCAACCTACTCTCTATTTGATTCAGAATTCAGTTACAAACTAGGGGCAAAGAGGTCCCACCTCTGGGGGGAGGTGGGTATAGGTCTCATTTCAGGCTGCCTGCTTTTGGCCTGTGCAGAGCAATATTCTGGGTAGAGAACATTTCCACTTTATAGGTAGCTAGCCTGGGGCAGGAATATTGCCGTCACAGAAGCCACCTTACAGGGTGGCTAGGGCATAGGAGAGATGAAACTCACATAACCAAGGGCTCGGGCCTCTGACAGGGACCAGTCGACATGAATCCAGGGCAGGGCCTGTGATAAAACAAACAAACACAAGTTTTTTTTAAGATTAAATGGAGTCCGCATCATCCTCGCAGGGTAAAACTGCCATGGTGACATGGTAAAGATAGGTGCCACCAGTCATCACTGTATAACCATAGTAGTCCTGACAACTCTAGAGCATTAAGGGACTCTTAGGGATTCTCCTCAGTGGGAAGCTGTATGGTTCTGGTTTCAAGTCCCTATCCACTCAAGAGTCCTGTAAACTCATGAGTCAGTGCTGGGTACACACAAAGAACCTATAGATATAAACACAGTTTGAGGGGAAGGTACTGAGGACTGAACCTGGGCCTCCACTACTAAGTGACGTCTCTAACCCTTCACAGATTTTATTTTGAGGGTCTTGCAAAGTTTCCCAGGCTGACCTTGAATCAGCTCAGGCTCAGGCTGGCCTCAAATTTTAAATTTTCCCACGTAACTAGGATCACAGGCCTTTGCCACAGGGCCCAGCAAATGTGAGCGGTTTTTGTATCAGTGTGCCTGGCACTGATAAGTCCCTCACAACTAGGGTTCACTTTGTCCTTTTGGTAACATGATTCTTAGCTAAATGGTGGAGCATAAAAATGGTGTGATTCTGCCCTCCACCCTCACCTCCATCCCCAGCCATACAGCATTGTTTTAGGGTTGAGGAAATAAAAAATTCAGTTATATTGTGAGAGGTCACAAAGTTGTTCAGAGTGATCAGAACCCCTCCAGAAAGCTCTACATCATGGAAGGCCAACTGTGCCTTCCCCAGGGTCTTTTAGATTCCCAGGAACATTTCTCCAGAATTATCCTCACTGGGCCTGGCTGGAAGAGGATCCCTGGGAAGCCTGGAGTATCACATGGAGACAGAGCTGGTGCTGGACCAAGGCTGGGATTGTGTGGGTTATCAACTGCACTGGTCCAATGACCAAATGCAAACTATTTGTAAGACTAAATAAAAAGTATCCTGGGGCTGGAGCAATGGCTCAGCAGTTAACGTTTTGCTCTTTCAGAGGACCCTGGCTCTATCTCCAATATCATGTGGCAGTTTACAATCATTGTAATGCCAGTTCCAGATCCACTGTCATCTTCCAGGCTCTGAGGCCACCGGGCACAAATGTGGCACAGACACACATGGAGGCAAAACACTGATACACATTAATTTTTTTTTTAAAAAAAAATCCTTTTTTTGTTTGTTTTTTTCAAGACAGAGCTTCTCTGTGTAGGCTTGGCTGTCCTAGAACTTGCTCTGTAGACCAGGCTGGCCTTGAACTCACAGAGAGGCCCCTGCCTCTGCCTCCCAAGTGCTGGGATTAAAAGCATGTGCCACCAACACCTGGCTAAAAGTTGGCTATTTGGCTACTTGCTGGAGCCAACACTATGAGCATGATGGGGGCTCATGGCTGATTAAAAATCTTGGGTAAGGCACAAGGCCAGGGGCTTGTCTGTGCTCAGACCTCCCAGACCCCAGATCCAGTCTGACAGATTTCACAAGGTGCAATTCCAGCTTTGCCAACTGAATCCTAGAGCCCCAAAATTTCCATGTCCCTCCAGTCTAAGCAGGTATCTCAAAGACCACGTGTCCCAATGTCCTCAGGTCACAGGTAAGATGGGGCTAACTCTCTCTACCCGTTTCTCTCTCTACCCGTTTCTCTCTCCTCTGGAAAGGAGAATGAGATGGTAAGTCCCATATTGTGTATGGGGATATCTGTCTGCACTGGCTAACTAACATTCCTGACCCCAAGTGCAGTACAGAGACCAGGGTAGTGTGTGTGGCAGCTCATACATACCAATGCACAGATAGCAGAGGAGTCCCAGGCCCAAACACATGTTGCTCTGACTTATACAAGATGGTGTGGGGCCCTGCCTGTAGCCTGACAGATGAGACTTCTCCTAACCTTGGCCACACCAATTCCCTGGATCTAGATTCATCTAGGTGAATCCAAAGTTGTTCCTTGGGGCCAGGGACAAATGAGCACAGCTCCCGGACTGGTCACCACTTCTGAGCACAAGAGATCCCAAATGTACAGGTTCCCAGTTATACCTGCAAGATTATCTGTGGTAGAGGAAGTGAGGACCTTTACCGCTGAGCCCTGAGTGACACTATAGCAATGCACATGTCCTGATGTCATCTCATTGTTCTATCACCCTCTTGATGGCCAGGGCACAAAGATGGCACAGTCTAATGTCCCAGTACACCTGGATATGCCCAGACATCCTAGAGTCCCAGAAAGAGGCTAGCAGAAGTAGAGACTGCCCAGCCAAGCCCCAGAATATGCAAACTTCCAGGCCTGCATGAACCCACAGCAGTATCCAGAAGAGTTGGGTTAGGTGATCCTGAGTTCCATAAACAATCCAAATGTTGCACTGACCTGGGTTGGACATGGATGGTCCTCGAGCTTCAGGGGTCACCTGGTGGAACTGTCAAGGAAAGGCTGGAGCCTAGAAAGAAAGAGACACTAGTTAGGTGTTGGGGTACATCCATGAGCACTCTTTGTGCATTTATATTGTTTCCTATGAATACCAACCGGTAAGGGCCCCCAAGAGGCCTCAGCACAGCTTAGAAGCTTCCTGGAACTCAGGGTAGCTCATGGTCAAGAGACTATCCATGTGGTCCCACGGCCAAATGTTGGAGCTCAAATCTCATGAAGTCCTGAGTCTACAAGGACCTAGTCACCAAGGACCTAGAGGCTGCAAAGATGAGCCATACACAAGAATTGTCCCTGGGGGTAATGACACTGCTGGCGAACCAGCAATTCTGGCCAAACTGCTGCCACTGAACCTCTGGTGGGTGGCATACAGGGCCTGCCAAGGTCAGAGTGGGTGCCCTGACCTACCTAAGTGATGTATGTGTAGCAGGTCCAGGCCTCCAAGTGGCTAGTTCTTACGCACCCTCCTCCAGAGTAACTTGAAGCCAAGGAGCTCTACAGGTCTAGGCTCCTGGATACAGGGCCCTTCTCAGCCATATCATGAGAGAAGCCATGATACGGAGGCAGACACAGTGCCTCAACCTACCCTCCTGAGTAGCATGCACAGACTCCAACTGGATGGCTCTGAGTAATGGATAGCTGATACTGAACATACTGAGGCTGGCTGAGGGGAGGCTAGGGAGAGCTAGAACAGGGACCAGACTCTGGTCTAGTGTATTAACATAGTCTGCCACCTCAGAGATCCTACAGTTTCCAAAGACTGACTGTCTAGCTCCCTGGGTCTTTCCCCTGAGCTATAGGTATCCAGCAGTCACTGTTATAGCCCCTGATCTCCAACAGCAGGTATCCCTGCCATTTTTGTGGACCAGGACACTGAGGCTTAACCACGGATGGAGTCTGTCTGGATGGAGGACAGGTAGCAAGGGTGCTGGAGGATGGGACTGGGTATGCCTACTACTGCATGACTAGGCTGCAAGAAGCTGCCTCAGAGCTAATTCTGCCCTCCACCACAGGCAATCTGTCCCTGCCGGATTCCATCTGCTTCAAAAGGACAAGTAAGGCCACCACAGCCTGCAGGGCAGAAGGCAGGGCTGCAGCAGGGACCTGGAATCCTTGGCACTGTCCCCTGCCCTGTGCTGGGCAAGGATCTCTCCTACTGGTTGGAGGCCAATCCAAGCCCCTGAGGGGCTGGGGGCAGGGCAGGCCTGGCACCAGGTTAAAGCCTCTGAGGAGAGGGCTGACTCTGGCTTCTCTGAAAGAGCAACTGTGGACTCTTGTCTGCAAGTACACTATCATTTCCATGACCATTCCTGATGGAGTGAGACCTCTGTCCAAGTGGGGCAGGCAGCTACCTGGGTATGAGGTCCTACTGGATTTTCTGAGACACATGACAGGCTTTCATTTTCCTGGGAGGGGGCCCTCTGGAGCAGCCATGTTCTGCAAGACACAAGGAAACCAAAACAGAGGTGTCAACATGGCAGATTATGTGGCTTGGACACAGTGTGGCCTTCCCTTCCTTGGTCACTCCCCAGCCATCTCTAAATAAGAAGATCCACACACTCTTCACTGTGGCCTTAGCACCAGAGGCCTGGAATTTCAGGTCACAAGAGACAGGCACAGAGAGCTATGCCTGGCTTTAACCAGTTCCAGCCGGCCAGGAGCCACATTCCAAACCAACTTCCTGCCATGGCTCCTAGGCAGCCAAATCACAGAAAAGACTAAACCCCTACCCTAGAGTCCCCTGTGACCATAGAGGAAGGCTTCATGGGGTTGGCTTCATGGGGTTCATGGGGTGCCTGGCTCAGACCCTCCCTTCGCTCCAGCCCCACTGTGGCACCCACAATTCCATGGCCAGAATGTTCTCCCACAACCACGATCACCCACCACAGTTCACCCCTGCCTGCACTGTCAGCACTATCATTGGGGAGTCCCTCCAGCTCATACCTCACGATGTCTCTACTGCCCCTGAAGACTTGGGATCTTTGACACAAAGATATTCTTCAATTAGTATAGTTATCCCTGGGCCTAGCTGCGCCTGGCATTCACAAGTGTCTCATCATTTGCCCTACTCTGGGAATGACACTTGATATCTGGGGTTTATGAGGTACAAACAGGGCTTTGGAGCATTATAAGGAGTAACTTCAATAGTCATTATGAGCCAGGAACTGGGACAGGCCAGGACTGACAATTGGATACCAAGACCAGGAGGTTTTCTTGGCCAGAATGGCTCCCAAGCTCTTCCCGCCCCCTTTTATATGTTGGGTGTTTGGGGCCTTGGGCGGAATTGAATACTTCTCTCTTGCCCTCTGAGCCCACCATGGTTCAGGCATTCACAGTTCCTTCCATGAGCTCTAGGTTGTAAGGCTTGGCGCATCCTCTTAGGATTGTGGCCTTCTCCAAGATTGGTTACCATAGGACCAGGGGCTACTCTCCCGTGTGGGTTGTAGCCAAAAGCAGTGCGGGTTGCTACGTCACTCTGCTAACAGTACCATCTTCAGAGAATGTTTTTTCATTGAACTCTTGAGGACCCAGAGACTAGAGAGATTTGCTGAGGGCCCCTTACTGATGTGCTAGACCCTGAAGCCCACTAGGGACTATTTGCCTCCCTCCATCTCCTGAAGCTGCTAGCATCTGCAGAGGGAAATGGATGTCCACAAGAGCTTCATGCTGTTTATCTACACAGGACTATGAAGGTCCCAGAGAAGCTGGTGGGCAAGAGGAAAAAGCCCGGGGTTGGGGCTACTAAGTCCAACCATCTGACCCTCTCTCTTGAGGGAATGTCCCGTGTCCATTCCATCCTTACCTGACAGCTGGACCCCTCCCTTCTCTCCTTTTGGCCTGGACCAAAAGTAAAACCCCCTCCACTTCTGGGCCTGTGATGTACAGATTACCCAATTTCATGATCTTAGAACAGCTGCCTGCTGCTCAGCTACTGCAGCCTGAATAGGTAATCCTGTGTCCTGACCTCACCAGAGGGACATGGGTTGGACCCATTTCTTGGGCTCCAAGGCCTCCCTAGGAAAAGAATCTCAGTGGTATTGAAACCAGCAAAGTTTGTATCTGCTTGGGCTCTAAGAGTGGAATTTGTACAAGCAAGATGGCTGGGTACCCACAGAACCAGCAGAAGAGCCTCCTGCTCTCTAGATAACACAACTTCATGTTGTTAACACAGTCACTGGTTCAAGGCTAGGTGATACAGGATGATGACGTACAGCCATGGGCAACAGAAATGTTGACCAGACCCATGATAAGGGCTGAGCACGGCCCTAGGGGAGTCAGTGGCTGAAGCTACACAAGTCACCTCAGGCCTACTTAGGACACAAGAAGGCACACAATTCCATGCTGACAGTACAGTTCCTGTCTGCACTCTGAGCTGATGCTGCCCAAGGGAGGCCTCAGCAGTAGAGGGCTTTGCTGAGGCCCCTCAAACTTCAGACATCGGCCCTATGTCTTTTCATCCACTCTGACCATGGCAATAATAAAATAGCAGAGCCGAGTGATCTCCAGGGACTTGGACAGGGAACCCCACTGGGATCCAAGGATGGATAGATACATTATCTGCCATAAGGACCTCTGAATAAATCAGAGGTATACTGCTCCCTCTCAGGCTGATGATTTCCCAAAGCTTTCCCCTAGAGCTTATGCTCCATGGGATAGTTACTGGTGTGATGAGATCACCTTAGGCCATTTTCCTGGTTCATGGTCCATCAAGGTAGTGCTTGAATTTGTCAGATCAAACACAGGCAGAAAGTCCTAGAAGCCCAGTTCAGCTATACCTCAGCCTCATTCCTACCCAGACTCCCAATCAGATAATTAGGTGTATCTGCAGGGTCCAGCAGGGCCCTGACATCCATCTAGGTTGGCAGAATGATTGTCCCTGGGAGAAGTTTGGCTCTATCCAAATCCAAGTAGCCAAGCAGAATCTCCCAGGCTGTATAGCCTTCAGGAGCCTGTTTTCTTTGGCCATACTTTTGTATCTAAGAGCAGCCACTTATACCTACTACATACATGAATTTCATAAATGAGTGAGAGCTTTCTATCCATCTACCAGGAACTCTCAGTGGAGTCTCTCACTAGCAACTTCCAGCTCCCACTAATGTCCATCCAGCCATTTCTAAAAATCAAGTGCCACTACACACAAGGCCATCTGTACTCCCACCTGAAATATTTAGGTAAGTTTCACAAATGATGCCAGTGTCTGTGACGTCAACATAACAGGCCTCAGTTCCAGGGAAAATCAGTTCTGGTTTCTTTTCAGATGCTGTTTTCAGATAAGACTCAGAACATTCTAGCACACAAGGGTCCTGCCCTAAAGTGGTACCATTGTTTGTGGTCATTAGCACTCTGGACAAGGTGTATCCTGTCCTGGTCTCCCACAGTCACTGGTTTCCTGCATGCTGGCAGATGGTGCTGTCCCCTTCCATGTCACACACATTTTGGGAATGTCTCTGTTTGGGGGATGAACCCGTAGTGGTAACTTAGACAGGGTCAGTTTCTCTCTGGGCAGGTGGCTAATTTTGTCACTTCAATTTTTTTTTTTTTTTAAGTACAAAAGGAATGGGCATTGATAAACCAAAAAAATCTAGGACAAAAAAGAAAAGAGAAAGCAGAGGCCATGTCTGGCTTGGCATACAACCCAGCTTTGTGTGTGTGTGTGTGTGTGTGTGTGTGTGTACCTGCCCCCCATAGTGGTTCCCATGTACTAGGAACCTGGTAGGCTGGACTAGGCTGGGCACTTCGTGAGTGCCCACCGGGTGTCTGCACCATAGCACCTAGCCTGGGGAAATGGGTAGTTGTTCCTAGTGTCTGACCTATACAATAGATACATACCTACAGCTTTGTGGGTCAGTCCTCTAGGTCTCCAGGGAGACGTCAGAAGAAGGGTCCCAGGTTAAAACCCAGGTATCCCTTTCAAGACAGCTGCTTCAAACCTGGACTCTAGAACCTTCCAATGACCCACCAATATTAGAGCTAACGTGAGGCAGACAGAGACTCTGTGGCCCAAGGCTGATGAGGAATGGGCCCCGGAACACACAGCTCTCACCTACTGGTAGACAATAAGCTCCATGGCACACTTGTTATACAGCTATAACCAAGCTACAGTATACCCGCTTCACTGGACAAAGACATACTGTATCTGTTGATCACAGGCCCCAGAAGGTAAATGATGAACAGGAAGACAAGCAATGAGGTAGCTACAATGGGATTGTCTTCTCTGCAGGAACACTCAGGTCTGTCTGAATGTTTGGAAACCACGTTTATTGAGCTGTGGTTTCACGCATGTGGATCAGCTCTAGAGGGCGCTGTGCTTTATGGCACTGGAAAAAAGTCCCCTGAGAAGCCCCAGTCAGATGTCTTACATGGAGACATGAAGGACCTTCTTTCCAGTTTCTTCACTCAGAATGTTCTCCCCAAACACAGCTGAGCCAGGCATAAGACCATGAGTGGTTATGGTCATCCTGCCCAAGGAACTCCCGGAGTAGACAAAGGAATGAAAGGGCCATTGGGTTCTAATTCCACAGTATAGGTGGTGAGTAGAAGGTAAGGAGGCACTCCTAGGTGGTGACACAGGGTCCTAAAAAAGTCAGGCCTCACCAAGACTTGGACATTGTAGCACATGCTCTTAATCCCGGGACTCCAGGATAGAAGCAGGTGGGTCTCTCTGTGAGTTCAAGGCTCACCTGGTCTACATAGAACATACCAGGCTAGCTAGGACTACACTGTGAGACTCGTCTCTGAACAAATCTTAATCGATGTTCCACTAAGGAATATGACCTTCGATTGAGAATGGATCGGAGCCCTCTTTCAGATGGGAGGGACATTTATGATTTGCTTTTTTAGCCCTTTACTAAGGTCCTTGCAACTGTGAACAGAGGTACAGGCTAGGGTGATGTCTGTGAGGGCCTGATCTCATAGCCCTTTATCCTCAGTCTATAGACAGATGCTGGGTCAGGTCGGTGTTCTCTGAGACCACCCGGATGCCAGATGTCTGAGCGGGGAACAGAGTGACGCTTCCCTTCCATGGTGCCTCCAGCAAGAGCATTTAGAACCTAACTCCAGGAGACAATGTGGAGGCTGGGCATGGGGGGGGGTGCCCACTGCCTCTCTGCCTTCCCCATAGCTGGCCTCTAGGGCATGGGGGGCCCAGAAGGACAGGCAGTGGAGGCAGGCAGAGGAGCCAGCCCGCCTGGCGGTAAATCATCGGCCATGCTTTGTAATTATCTAGGCACTTCAGCTTCTCTGTCTTGTCTCTTTCTTCCCTAGGGAAATTTCCTTCATTTTCTATGCTCTCCTAGTCTCCTGGATGTCTAAATCAGTGCAGGCCAGGCCCAACATGCTGCTCTCTCCAGTTCTTTTGGCCTACAGCTATCAGGTTGTATGTCTGCATGCTGGACAGTAGCCACCAGAGGCCACCATCCCCATCTACACAGGGCAGGATACTGAAAATGCCATCACACCTGCCCTTGGAGGTCCAGAGACAGTACCCTCATGGCCTACTTTCCCTGACACAGGGATGAGCCGGTATCCTCAGGTGGCCTGGGGTGTGAGGCTGGGGTGGCATCTGAATGGGGAATGAAACAGAGAAATATCAAGAGAGGGTGCCTGAGCCATGGGCAGCAGCAACTGGAATGTGTGGTCTGTTCTGCTCATCTTAAGGACCCTGCACTGATATCATGGAGATACTGTCCGCTGCCATTTATCCAGCCCTGGGCTCTCCTCTCATCTAGCTCTCACGCAGAGTCGGAGTCACTGTCCTTATTTTGCAGATAAAAACACTGAGGCATAGCAAGCAATGCAGGTGGCTTGGGTGACTTAGATGGCCTGATACCAGCTGCTTTGGTCCTGGTGTGGGACCAACACAGATAGAACTCAGTAGCCTTGGTAGTATCAGTACGTGTGCTGGTCCCTCACAAGCAGCCAGGAGCCAATCTTCCCATTTGGAGGATCCCTGCAAAGTGCCCTAGAGCCAGTGCCACTGACTCCTCCCATACTCTTTAATGCAACTTCCCAATTCCATGACGGAGGGTAAGATGCTACCAGGACACCTGTATAAAGGCCAGCCAGGTTGAGCTACCATAGACACGTACAGCCCTTGGGCAAACTTTACAAAGCCAAGGTATGGATCCCTTTTGCAGACCTCTCCACCTTTGTAGGGATGAACCCACCGAGTTCTTAAAAGCTGGATCTCATTTTCAGCCTACATTTCTGATCTCCAGAAACCTCTCCAGTGGTTTGTAGAACTCTCTGGCAGAACTGACGCCTCTTGTCGCTGCATTCAGAGTCAGGTCACTAGGTGCCAAACAGATGCTGAGAGCCCCGCTGGCTCATGGCCTCTCCAACCAGTGTCTGTTGCAGTCCATGACCAGCTGCCCTAAAAACCCTTCTTGAAAGCAAACAAAACGCAGGCCTGAGGACCTGGAAAATCCAGCACTGGCGTGGCTTCATGTTCTTTCTCTCTCCCTCACCTCTTTTCCTTCTTCCCTCCTCTTCCTCCCTCCCTCTTTCCTTTATTTTTAAGTACAAGGGACTCGGAAAGCTGCTGGCCCTCTCACGTTGTGGATGGGTAAACCAAGGTCCAGAGACAGGAAAGGGGTCCAAAGTCCCATAGATTCTGTGGCTGGATGGGAGTTCTGGGATCCTGGCAGGACTGACTCAGGAACACAGGTTTTCTGGGCCATAGATTCTGTAGTGATAGTCTTTGGTGAGGACAGACTAAGTACTGATACCATAATTTGCCAAGACCCAAAACATCGCCAGTGTTTGGCAGGGCCTTGGACTCATCAAATACTCTCCTGATGTAAGCTGGGCCAGTGTGGGCAAGGCCGAGACCCTTGGGCTCCCTGGCACAGACTGAGTGGTGCTCAGCAAATGCAAGAAGA
Source organism: Sigmodon hispidus (assembly GCA_004025045.1). Classification (NCBI taxonomy): domain Eukaryota; kingdom Metazoa; phylum Chordata; class Mammalia; order Rodentia; family Cricetidae; genus Sigmodon; species Sigmodon hispidus. The sequence continues at coordinate 119,654 of PVIH01000131.1, forward strand.
AGTCTCTGGGGAGGCCTTGAAGCTCAGGGGCAGGGCTCCAGAAAAGCTGGCTGCTCTAATGGAAACCAGTCAGTGGCTAACCCCCCCTCCTTTGGTTTCCATGGGGACAGGATAGGAGGTGGAGCTCTGGCGTGGCTGCTGCAGCAGATGTGGCCTGTACAGGGCTGGGGGGGGGGCGAGCGCCTGGCAGGGAGCCCTGGGACGTGGCAGGAGAAGGGCTGGGTGTGGGGCCCTGCAACCATAGCCCTGACGGTCAGCTTTAAGAAAGAGATCAGAGCTGTGAGTCCACCACTTCCAGGAAGTCTCCTGGATGTTCCAAGCTCATAACCTGAGCCTCCTCAGAAGGGATTGAACCCATGGCATCTTGCTGAGATCTTGACCCTCCTGAAGATATCTGCATTTGCCATGTGGGCCATGTTAGTGCTCTGTGTGCCTCGAGCCTGCTGGTACTTGTAGAAGGGGAAAGCATTCCTAGAGCATCACACAGTCTTCTCCATTGTCCTCTGGATGGCGCTGGTGGGTCTCCTCCCACAGGCACACTTGGCCCGGTGTGCTGCAGGGCCTAAAACTGTGTGACATGGCCCTAAAGACTGAAAGGATCTCAGCACCAGTCTGATATGCAAGAGACTCTGGCGGCTTGGGTTGGGTGGGATTCTTAGAGGGCTTCCTACTCCCTATGTTGACACAGTCCCTAATCACCATAAAGAACCAATCTTTTGTGAGCTCACAGTCCCAAGTAGCTCCCTTTCTCGGGGCCATGGGGAATGATGGTGACACCATATCCTCCCCTTCTCTCCCGCTGCCACTTCAGTGTAGTTCACAGCACATCTGACCATGAAGGTAGAGAGACCATGAACTACAGAAGTGTCCTCGACTCTTCAGTCCCGCAGACACCAGTGTGGGGGGAAAAGGTAGTTCCGTCCAAGAGAGGTCTTCAGCGCCCTCAAACCTACATGGCCTGGAGCCCCTTTCTGCAACAGAACTCCAGGCCAAAGGAAAGATCCTTATTGGTATCGGGTGTCTGAGGAGAACCAGCCAAGGTCAGCTTCCAGTAGGCAGAAAATAAACAGGGGTCCAGTGCCTGGCTACTCAGCACAGCCATGAGGAAGATGTAGGTTAGCGATCTGGTACCCAAGCTATGTGTCCATGGGAAAGTTCCTCAATCTCTTTGTACCTCTCTTTTCTTACATAGAAAAGTTGACGTCCACCCCTCAATAGACTGGCACTTCATCCACCAAGGCAGGAACTGTGTTCTGTTTATTCTATACTCTAAAGAGTTCAACATGAGCTCTGGTCAGATGTTGAGATGAAATCGAATCGGATAGATTGAAGTTAAAAATGGACACTGTTTTTTAAAAAACAAATATGGTTTTTAAAAATGCATGGAAAATCCCAGCCTAGTAGGTACTCTGTAAAATCAATTCTCCTAGTCACAAAGAGTAAGATATGTTTGTGATATCCAACCTGCACTGGTGCTCTCTGGGAAGAGCCTACTGTGGCCAAGATCTCATCTAGGCCAAGGCAGGGGCTTTAAGCTGTGGAGGTTTCCAACGGGGCCTGCCCAGCTGGTCTTCTCTCCTCTTGTCAGTTGGACACGGACTATAGTGGCCATATCTTTGCTACCCTGGCACTTAGCTGAGGTCTTAATTTCATGCTTGTCCAGGGAGTGCTCACTTTCAGGTGTCTGGTATTGACCACTCAGCTGGATGGCCCAGAGGGTCACTTGTTTGAGAGAGACCATATCTAAGGGACAGAGCTTTCCCACGGTGCTGAGTACTTTTGATACAGACCTGAGATTCTCCAGGCCTTAGCCCACAGGTGCTGAGTTTCCCAACGTACTAGGATTGAGTGACTCACTCTATGGTCACAGAAAAGGCCTAGGCTGGATAGAGTGTATCTCTCTGACACTAAGACCTGATAGCAGCCATGTTGGACTCTGAAGAGGTTTATCAGAAGGTCACATTGCTAGCAGCTGGCAGATGGAACAGGATACTAACAGGGACTTTGAAAGCCCAGGCCCAGGTGAGGTTCATCCCATGAGTCCTGGCAAGGCGAGAGCAGGCAGGATCCCAGGATCCCTCCACCCACGCCTGGGCCAGAAGCATAGGCACACCCACCCCAGGAATCCCAGGCAGGGCTTGGCGCCCAGGAAACTGGGGCAGAGGTTCCTACACATACTAGTGTGGCCAGGCTACCTCTTGAGCACCCCAGCTCCAGCCTTCATCCCCTACCCAAAAGCAAAGTTCAGAAACTTAGAGAGTCACAAGGCCCAACGACAGGGACTTTTTCCCATGGTTCACCCATAACTACTACCCATCAACAACCCTGCATGTGGCCAAATGCCCTGTCACATCACAAATATTTAATTTCACAAGAAGCCCATGTGTCTGATGCTCTCTCGTTTAGAGAGGGGGACACAGAGGCTAAGGTGAACAAGGAACTCACTTAAAAATCCAGGCTGCCTACTAGGACACAATAAGTTAATAAACCCAGCAAAGAACTCATATGAGCTTCCTCCAGGGTCTGAGATTGGTGATATAAACCTTTTTAAAAATCAAGCTCCAAGACCTATCAGAAGGTGTACTGGGCTTCTGTTCCATCTTATCCAACCTCTTCAGTTGTACAGTGTTCCTGACAGGCAAGCTTTGCTCTGGGCCCAGCATGCTTGTAGGCATACACAGACCTGCCTGGAAAGGCCCAACCCTGTGGGTGGCTCCTTGGAAGAAGGCCCCTAGCAGCTGACCAGCAGCAGGAGCAGGACTTCCGGGCAGCTCCCCGCCCTCAAACCCGCCTTCCTAGATTTCCCGCTCTGGGCCGCCATTTCCTCTGCTAGGCCCAGAGGCTCACTCTCATTCTAGGTCTGCAAATGGCCGGCGCCTGGAACTATCCATCCACGTAGGGAGAAGGCAGTCTGAACCTTGCCTAGGCCTGATGACTAGCTCTAACTGTCTCTGCTTTGGGACTGACTGCACCCCACTCTCCTCTACCTCAACTTCTCCCAGCGTAGGAACATGAAGGGTCATCTCAGGCTCCTAGGGATAGTAATGAGCTGTCCACTGCAGCTATCACAAGGGTATACAAAGGGCTTTGAAGAGGAAGAGGAGGAGGAGGAGGAGGAACAGCAGCAATAGCATCTAAAAGACATTGTCCACCTTGGTGGAAAATGCTCATCTATCATGGGGACCTGGGCCAGGTCTGAATGCTAGCCACTTGGAAAATACAGACACCCATGCATGTGTGTGCATGTCACACACACATGCCTCTGTGCATGTTTCTCTGCAAAGACCTCATTGCACATCCATGTTCTAACCTGTATATGTATGGGGCACATACCAGTGAAAAATTATAGCTGACCCATACGGACTTTGGAGGAAGGCCCAGTGAAACCTGATTCTTGACCTAACTGCTCAGCTGGCTGAATCTCTCTGAATTCCTCACCTCTCTGGGTTAAAAGGATAGAGAAGTCCCTGCTTTGGAAATGTTCTGAGGCTCAAAGTACAGCAAGGAAACGATGATTGAGTCAGGACATGCTCCACTAAGCTTTCTGGTGTTGGGTAGGCCTCTGTTTCCTGTTCCCATTATGTAGACAAGGAAACTGAGGCTTGGAAATTGAAATGACTTATAGTCAGAATACAAAGGGAACCCAACTTCATCTCACTCTTCTAAGTATGGGCTCTTTCCAAAAGTGAAAGGCCACTATACCCCTGGCCCACACAGTACCGAGGCCATGCCCGTGATTGACACAGCACTGTCACCATCCTTTCACTTTGTCTTCTCAGTGCCCGGTCCGGGGACACACATTCCCCTGACTCTGAAGCAGCAGCTACAGACTGACAGACCCCGGGAAAAGTATGAAGAGGTTAGAAACTCAGACTCACCACTCCTAGACAGCAGTGGAGGAGTCCATCAATGTTCCCGTTTCCACTGTTCTCTACCGTCTCCACCAACAGGTACAAGCCTTCAAATAAACAAGCCACAACAAAGTACTTCTATTAACAAATGGTTGCGGAGGCTGAAGCTTTCGGGGATGAGGGTGGTGTTGCAGCAAGGCCTTTCTCTTCCTCTCTCCCAATCCAGGAGCCTCAGATGCTCTCTACATGCAGGAACACAGCGTTTGACTCCAGAAGTACAGAGGTCAGTGCTTAACACAAGGGGAAAAGAGGGCAAAAGTGCAGCTTAGAGCTGGTTACGTCATCACATGTACACAATTCCCAAAATAAGCAGTTATCATCATCTGCAAATTATTGTGGCTGTAAAAGTGCCCTGGCCTCTAATGTGTTGTTGATACAGCCGAATAAATTCTGCATTTCTTTATCTTGCAGAGACTTTTTTTTTCTTTAATTTATACCTACTCTATGCAATTGACCCATTAAATTTTTTTCAAGTTTGGACTTAAATGTACTTTTCCACCATTTGATTTTTTTTTCATGCAGGTCTCAAAATAATTACATGTATATCGACTCAAAATAGCCAGAGGCTGAATCTCCTTATAGTTAATAAGATATATTTTATGCCCCACAAGTTGGGATTTAAGGATAGTGCTACACTGTTCACATAGCAAAATGAGATAAAAATTGGTAATTAAAACACGGAGGGACTTTGGACACAGGGCATTTGGAGTCTTAAAAGATGGGGACAGGACTGGTGAGCTGGCTCTGCAGGTAAATGGTACTGCCTGATGGACGACCCAAGTTCAATTCTTATAAGCCACACAGTGGACATGGAGAACCAACACCTGTAAGTTGCACTGCCACCTCCACATGCGTCCTATGGTATGCAAATGCACACACACACACACACACACACAAACAGCACACATGTATGCATCTACAGAGTCCAAAAATCTAACAAAGCAGTCGAACTCCATCAGCCTTCTAGAAGACCATGGAACAAGTTTGCTTCTCGGCACAAATACAGCTTGTTTATTTTGACCTCAGTTCTTCGAAATTGTTGACTCCACAATTAAAATATGCCGTGTGTTCCAACAAGTATCAGTGAGTAGAAATGACAGGCCAGCCCATCTGTGCCTCGAGAATGTATAATTTCTGTCTATAGTGGAATTTATATAGAAGCAATGATGTGGAAAGTGCTTTGCGTGGTACTTTTTTTTTTTTTTTTTTTTTGAATACTGTCAAAAAGCAATGGGTGGCATGGAAAGAGCCGAGATTTTTCCTATTTTCTTTTAAACAGAGTGTGGTATTTTATATCTGGGCGACAGAGAGCCTGATGCTAACAGAATTCAAAACTTAAGGTGGCGAATAGGTACTTCCAGTCTTCCCAGGCTCATGAGGACAGTGTGGCAGACATACACTTCAAGCAATGGGTAAATTTACTGCAAGTGGAAAGCACTAATCTAACGGTGAAGATATTTATATGAATTATTTCTCCGCCGCTTCCCCCATCTTTTTCCAAAAAGATGAATTAATGCTCAAGAAATTCTACCCCACATCGATCCAGAGCTTAAAACTGGAGCGATCTTCACCTACATTAACAATTAAAAACAACAGGTGAAGGGTGAACAGATATTAAAACGCTGATTCTTCCAGGCTGCTCACTTCCCCTTTTTTTCTTGCCTAATTCTCTCTTAGCCATGCTTTTGCCTTTGAAATATATTACACTGTTTTCCCCCCTATTACTTTTATTTTGCCACTAGTGTTTTATCCGATGCTTGCTAAATATTTGGGTGAAATGAATCTTCCAGCTTGCAGCAGCAGAATGTGGCTGTCATAATCGTGAAAATGTTTTAATTATCTCAGCTATATATGCCTGTCTCTGCAGCCCCAAACCCTTCGGTATCGACTGCTGCGTAGCATCAGAACAAAAGCAGCCAGGCTGGGCTCCGTTTTCGTATTTGGTGGAGTCTGCTTCGGGTGGCTGCTGCAGCTGAGCCCCTGGACACAGAACCCATGTGCCTCTGGACTAGGGAAGCAAACAAAGATGTCTGTACTTGGGAATTTTCCTCTTTTTGAGCAGTGGAACTTTCTGTGTAGGATTTTCCAGTTCCCATAAATCAAGACCCCAGCTACCCTCAAACACAGGGAACCAGGCTGTGGTCGAGGGTGCTTTTTTTTCAGCATGTCAGCAGGGTGGAGGTGAATAAGCAGCTTGCACTCTGCAAATGTCACCTTTTTGTAAAGGATGGAGCTTGGGCCTGGGACTAAACTCAGAGGGCCACTATAGCACTCGGCTCACGGGTAGCATTGGCATGGCAGGTTACACAAAGGTCTTCGGGGGCTCCTTAGCCCCCTCGGCCACAGTTTAGGCTGTGTGGCCTGGCACAACTCAGCTGGTGAGGAGGGACTGGCTTGGGTCAAGGTCTAGACAGGCCTGGACACTAATTGAGGCTCTCTTCAAAGGTGGCTGCTACCCATGGGTGCTTCTCACCCAGCCTGGCAAGATGGTTACAAGCTGAGCACATTACTGTGATGTAGGTTCTCCCCTCAAAATTAAAAAAAAAAACAACCCCCCCAAAACCCCTTAAAAACAAGTGCTTAAAAAGTAGAGTGCAAAACCCCTAGTTTTCCCCACACTGAGCTGTCAGCCAAGAAAAGCTTTCTTCTTTTTAAAAAAAAATAAATAAATAAAACTAAACGAAAGGCAGAAAGAACTAAATCCCTAAAGTGTGGAAATGGTGGCATTAGGGACTCAGGACAGAATAAAAGAACCTCTGTTTCTGAACACCAACGTCCTCCCCTCCTGTGGACAGCCAGCCCTGCCCGCGCCCTTTGCTGGAGGACCCTACGATGGTTCTGGGTTTTTCCCTTCTGTTATTCCCGGTACTGCCAAAGTTAAAAAATAAAAATGGTAATGAAATAATAAGACCCCTTCTACAACAAAGCAACACAAGCCAGGAAAGATAGCTTGCCGGCTGATCCCTCCTCCGGTCCTCTTTCAGCTTCTCAGGAACATGCAGCCACTGTGAAATACCGAACGTGTGTTTTCATTATCATTTTGAAAGCCATAGCTTTGGATCTTAAAAATAAATGGCTTGGCTTCTGTCTCTTCCCTGCAGTTTTTGGCAGTGCCTGCTTCACTCAAGACTGGGGGGGGGGCTCTGAAATAGAATTTGGGGTTTGGGTTAAGCCAATTAGAGAAAAGGAGACGTATCAGGCATGGAACACAAGATGGCAGGGCCCTCTGCTCATCCCCAGCAGGAGAAGGGGAGAAGGTCACTTACCAAGGAACTGAAGGACAGGGTCACTTTCTCAAAAGCCAGGAAGTAAAAACGATGTCCCCTGCCCTGGCTGGGTAAGAGGGCTCCCGCCAGCCAAAAGGCTGTCCCCCAGGTGCCAGGCTCTGCCGGACAGGCTCTTGGGCCTCCTGGCATCCATCAGTCCGTAGGTCCTGGCCTGGGCTTTGGCTGCTCTGGCACCCGGGGTTAGGACTGCCAGGAGCAAGTGGCGCTGGGGGAAGGCCCTGCTGCCAGCCTAAGAGGACGAGGAAAATGCTACTTTTGTCTCCTGCTCTCTCTCATCTGGCACTGGCTCCCAGGGAGGGGGGGCAGAGGCGGCCGCTACAGCTCAGCCCCGCCCACCGGGAATTTTCGAAAGATGCTCGTGGGTGCCTTGGAGGATGGCAGACGTGGCAGAGGCGGGTGGGCCGGGTCCCCAAACCCACCACCAAGAAAAGGCGGGGGCTGGACGATAGGGGGAGGATACCACAGTGCCTGACCACTCAGCAGCTAGCCTGAGGATGCCTGGAACACCAGCCCAGCCCTAGCCCAGGCGACAGCCAGCCTTGTAGATGGGCAGGGTGGCCCTGGCGCCATGTTGGGACTGCCTGGCTAGCCAAGCCGTTCGGAGAGGCCTGGAGTCCAGGCTGCCCGAACTTCTCCAGATAGAGGCCGCATTGTTCCTATGCTGGGTTCTACAGAGTAGCAGGAGGTGGCAGGCACTCAGCTGTTGTCCTTGGGGAGAGCCAGGGCTCATTCCAGCTACCCCCTGATCAGGGCTCTTAGAGTGACCCATCCTAATCATGGAGTCTAGAGGTGCCTCAGCCAGGAGTCTTGACTGTCAGTTTGAATTTAGCTAAGTGTCCACAAAACTGATCTCAGCCTCCGTTTTCTTACCTATGTTAACAAGGGAGGTTATATCTCCTACTTGTCATAGCTGATGGAATGCAGAAAGAACGCCTGGTACTGAGCACCATGCTAAGTACCCAGTGCTTGGGAGGGCTGAGGGGATCCCAGAGTGACCAAAGAAGAAGGGCCAGGGTGGAGCTGAGATACACTACCCTGTCCTCTGTACTCTTCAGTATAACTAAAGTCATTCCTTGTCACTGCCTTGGGAACACAATCCCATTCTGGAGCCCTCTGAAACACCCAGAGGGGCTAAGGACCTGAAATTTATCAGCTTCATGTCACTTTGGGCCCTTTATATGACATCAGAGGTACTTACGTAGAAATACAATGTATCTGGAGTATGGGAAGGGGGTCACAAGCTGGATGTGCCACTTCTCCTTGACATCTAGGTACCTTGAGGCCAGCTCAGCCATGAGGATGGCAGAGGGACCACTGCCCATGAGCGTAACTCCTCACCATGTGGGACATGTTAAGGGCCTTTGTGTCCATGATGATTCGGGAAAAGGGCATTCACACAAACCATGTAGATCTGGTCTTTTCTGGGGCAGCCTGCTTGTTCTATGCTGTTTTCTGCCTGCTCACACAGTCATGCTGAAGGCCAAAAAGAGGGTAGGTAGAGGGTGCTAGAAGGCTGCCTGGAAGGAGTCTCTGGTCTCAAGCTCTGGCCTCACGCATGTGGCCACGTGACTGCCAGCTGACGCCAGAGACAAAGCAGGTAGCATTCCGATGCCATGCGCTCGACCAAGAACGCTGGGAATCCATGCCAGCAGTGGCTTGGCATGGCTGCCAAGAGCCTGGCCCTGGGAGGAGAAGGGTCCCTGTGCCGTGTGAAATGGGACCTGTTCTGCCAGTCTACAATGCAAAGAAGCCACTGAAGCTCTATTGATAGTATTTGGGGGTCCTGCTGAAAAAGGCAGAACCTGAATCACCTGGCCATAAGAGGAGGTACCCCCCACATACCCAGTGTCACCACAATCAGAAGTGACTACTCCTGTGCTTGCTCAGCTTGCCATCCAGGAGTTAGAAGCTTCACTATAGCTACAGGAGGCCACTGAGGCCTTGGGACACCCAGGAGGGCAGTGGGTCCTTGCTGGATGCAACTGCATGCCATAGACCCCATCAACAAGCATCTCTCTAGGTGGGAAAGTTCTGCAGCTGACATGCATGGAATGTGATGTGCTCATGAATTCCTCCAGGTCAGACCCAGCCCCATCCCAGATCCAAGTGCTATGCAATCCAGGGTAGTAGTGGTTATGGTTTTTCTTACTACCCAAAGGTATAGGGAAAGTGGACTGCCGTGCTGGTCTGGTTTATACAATTTAAGATATCATTATAAAAGCCTGATTTGTATGTAAGTACCATTCTTAAATATATCAAAGGAAATTCTAATTTTAAAATAGTTCTGCTGAATGCTACTCTGGCCAGAAATCCCAGTAGTAAAGAGGGTGGTTCACAGAAAAATCCAGCCCAGTATCAGAAAGCCAGAGCACCTGAGCAGCATTCCTAGTTACATGAAGGAAAAACTTACCCAGCCTTAAAAAACATACCATGAGGCTGTGTCCCTCGTGTGTACCTTTTACAAGTACAATGACAAGTCTTACCCCCAATCCTATCCCAGCCTGATGCTCATCATTGTTCACAGACCCTCCCCACCATTGCCTGAACAGTGAATTCCAGATACCTGTGCACACACATCTGCATCATAAGGAGGAGACTCCAGATTCCAGACTCCAATTACAAAATGCCAAAATCTGACGGCAAGACTACACCTGCATTTTGTGCCCGCTTTCTCCAGCAAGTGAATATGACCCATGCTTTTAGGGTTTTGCTTTCTGCCCAGGACACACGATTTCATTCTTTCCCATGATTTCAGCTTTTCCACACCTGCAGTCACATCCTTAGAGGATGTCCAGACATCCCAAAAAGCTTCTTAGGTTGGCATTTGGAGGCACAGATTAATATAGAAAATGAGGTGCTATGAACTTTCAAAATAAATAAAATTAAGAAGAGAAATTTTAAAAAAATATAAGCCTACTCAGAAGACAAATATTATTTACCCCCGCCCCCCAAAATCTTTTGAGTAATAAGTAGGTGTTCCCTACCAGGACCTGTTTCTTGTCTGTCTTTCTCCACTGACCCTGGCACAAGTATCTTGACTAAGGGTCACTTGAAGTAACAGGTGTCCTCTGACTAAGGCACCCCCTTGGAATTCCCAGAATTGCATAATGCTGGCCCTCTCCGGCACTCTCTATACAATTCCTGGCCACAGCAAGGCCACTCTGAATCCTCAGGGTTTCAGCCACTGACTTCATTTTTAAGGTATCCCATCACCCAGCTTAACTTGGGTCACATCAGTCCTTGGCGGGTACACTACTCCTTGGCATAGAGACCTCAGGGCTAAATCCAGTGCATTCAACTAATTCAAAAGACAGTCCTCATGATTCCACATACTGGGTTTGTTTATCACGAGTCACAGAATACTTTCGACAGTCAGGAATATAAAGGAGGGCTTCTTAGTTATATACTCCCACAACCTACAGGCCACTCTCAAGTTCATCTGAGAACAGGATGTGAGGAGGAGGAAAGAAGACATTGGAAAACCACAAATATGGGCCCGCTCTGTCTGATGAAGCCCCTGGGAAGTGATTCTGCCTCTTTCAGTCCATTTTATTCACCATTCTGAAACCCAGTTAAGCTAACCAGACTTGGCCTAAGAGAAACCTCAGCAGGCCCATAACCTAAAACCTGGCTACATTTCCTGGGACTGCAGAGTACCCCCTATGGCCTTAAAAAAGAAATCACAGGAGAAAAATAAATTAATGGGAGTTTAAATCGCATTCCACAAAGAAAGATGGGCATACCTGTTGAAATTTCCCGAGAACCACAGCTCAAAAGACTTTGTTTTCTCCCTGTAAACCTCTGCCCTTGACTATGAGGCCAGGGCCCACAGTACTCAATTGCTTGAACTCTAATGCTGTTCAGTCCCCAAAATAAATGTCCCATATAAAAAAATCCATTGTCTTTGCTTGGAGACAAATGTTGCTTTTTATCGAGCATCATCCCTATAACATCAGAAAGTGTGGCTAGTGCCCGTGAGGTTTCTTTTAGTTCAACAAGGTGTTTTTTTTTTTGGGAGGGGGGTGGCAAGTTTGCTGTGTCTTTCTGAACAAACAGCCAGGGGAAAATTTCTCCAAAGCAAGCTCTTTGGTAAATGTACCCTTAACTTGCCAGAGTGGCAGAACTCTCCTATCAAATCGCTATCTGCATCTGTAGCAAGGATACTGGAATTTGCCATGGCCACTCTGGACCACCATCAGGAACAAAGTTCAGAGCTGGACCAGCAACCTGAAGTTGTCTTCCAGGAAGACTTCATCTTGCTCTGTGAAGGGGTGGCACATTCCAAGTCCCCAGGGAAACCTCTGTCTTATCTTCTTTACCTAACACAAGATCCATAATGCATAGAATAGTGACATTCATACGAAATCCACGGGAACATGAAAAGTTCTGGCTTTGCAAGTTCCCCCCAGCCACCCTAAGACACTAGGAAGTCAACTTCTTGATGTCCTTTCTGGATAAATCAGAAATCTGTTACCTAGAATATATCATATATAATATAATACACAAAGTATTAAATGATAAATAAAATTATAGTGATTTCATTTACAATAATGACTATAGAACAATCATTAGATGCTTCCAGACAACATGCTGCAATAGTACCTTATGAAAATAATGTTGTCTGCATCCTCTGAGATGGGCATCTATATTCCTCTTTGGAATGTTCGGGGTACAGGCTTGAGGAGGCAACAGGACTTGCCTGGATCACATGGTGAGCCAGAGACAAGAACAAATTAGAACCTGGAATGCTACAACTCCACACCCCAATGTGAGCTTGGACACTCTAGTCTCCTGAGTTATGTACAGTATTCTCCTATCACTCCAAATATGCAACCCTGAAAATCCAACCGCAGCAATAAAAACAAGGCATGGAAGTTGTAAGATCTTTCTTGCCTGGCCCAGAAGTCCTGACCCTTCCCTGAGCAGTGTTCCTCTTTCAAGACCCAGAAGAGGTTGTCCTAGACAGAAAGTAGTACCCGCCCAGCAGGGTGCCCATCTGAATGGGCAAAGGCCTCCCCACCCCCTCCTCCTGCCTTCCTGTAGGACCTTGTCTATGATGAGCTGGAGCAGGATATGTGTCCTGCTGGGGAATAGATAGAGGCAGAAAGACACGTTTACACAGAGGTTATCAGCCAAATGCTAGCCATACTGCTACAAAGCCTGGAGCATGCTGCCATGGTAGAAGCTACGGCGGGCCTTGTTACCACGCATGCCTGGTGCTTAACCCAGCCTGCATCTGTCCTGGAGATCACTTGCCCAGGACAGTGTGTGGAATGGTGAGGTTCTACTGTGGCGGCCCTGGGCTTGGTCCTAATTTAATAGCAGAAACAGCCTCCTGTACTTAGGGAGTCCACATAGCCATCCATTCCAGCAGGGCCCACTTACCTGTTCCTTATATTAAATCCAACAGGGAGAAAAACAGATAAGTACATGCTTCCTCTTTTGTGTATGTGTATCCCCCCCCCCAAAAAAAATGTTGCCAAAACAAGCTTTTTGAGCATGGGGCAATGTCTTGCAGAACCTTGAGAGAAACAAATATACTTAATCTTGTTATTTCTCAGGTACCAGGGTATGCTCTGGCAATACATAGGACTCTGATTCTTGTCAAAATAATGCCCTTGATTCAAGGCCCTGGAACCACCTCTTCCAATGTTCTGGTCTTTCCTGCTTGCCTTGGGTTCCACACAATGGCTGTGGGAGTAGTAGAGATGTCTACTTGTTTGGGGGTCTGCTGTAGTCCTAACCATGACGAAGATCTTCAACTAACTGCCGTACCAATCTCCAACCTTCCAAACCTGTGCCCTGGGTCTTCTGTAGAAAACTGACGACATTTTTTTTTTTCAGCAAGGAGAGGGAGCTTCTGCTAAGGACCCCATCACAGCCAACGCTAAGCCAAGCAGCTCTGAGCAGTATACCATCCACAGAACCACTTCTACAGATGAGATGGCTCCCAAATGTCCCACCCAGGTTTTTCTGTTTGCTAAATGCCCCCGATTAAGTAATAAACAAGTGTGGTGAGCAAAGTAAAGCAGACTAGTTAAAAAAAAAAACAATAAATAAATAAAAGATTATCAAGGTTAGTCTCTGATTCAGACTCTGCTAAAAGAAACTCCCTACTATCTGAGGTTCTGACCTAGGATCAACTAAAGTAGAAACGTAGGCATAAAGCAGGCCTCATTCCCACTCCCAGAAACAAGGCCTCAAGCGGCAGCTCATAGCTCTGGGGTGTTTTGGAAATAGGTGTCCCCCACTGTGTGTGATTTGAGGTGAATGGCCCCAACAAGGCTATCCAAACCACATCTAAAACATAGAGAAAGGATCAGTGTATTCACACCTGCGGCGCCACTAATATGAAAGCAGTTTAATCCAGGCGGCGGCAGTTTAGATTTAACACAAACTAGATACACACATACAGTTTTATTTCCCAGATAGCCAGAACCTATGTGTTCAAATAAAATAAAACTATTGCTGGCCTGGTGAGACCACCTAGGCTTTTGAAATCCAACTTTGAAAAAATTAACTTTAATGTTACCTAAAAACCCTGTAATTATGTCAAAGACAAATTCTTTCACCCCTTTTTTGATTCCCAAAAACCTCCTCAGGCCTGCTAGCTGGGCTGTGTTAACCACTTATGAATGCACTTATTTCAGGAGGTTATAAACTGGGTTTTTTGTTTGTTTGTTTGTTCGGTTGGTTGGTTTCGCTTTATTTAACTGCCCCATAAGCAAGAACTTACACACTAGGTCTTTCCACTGCACCCTGGATCTTGGCTGCTACACTTAAGCCAGTTCTTTGAAAACGTCCATCCTGCATTAAATAATATTTTTTAAGTAGTAAGGGTTTAGTAATAAAACAATTCAAATTTTTAAGAAAGGACTTTAGTTTCCAAATAACATTTCCAAAAAACCTCTCAACAGATATTTTCTATTGTTTAAGATTTCTGCTATAATATTTTATATGCTCAATAAAAATTCCTACGTAGCTAGCAGCCCCCACATCTGAGATCAGAAGCTGTGTTTCGCAAATCCCAAGTTCTGGGTAGAGGACAGCTCGGCGTTCTTTGCAAGCTGGCTGGCTTTGGGTTCAAGAGCAACCTACCTCGGATACGTCCCCGGCTGTGAAAGGCAGTCCTGCAGAAGGACCCCTCTTAGAAATCTGTCCATTAAATATTTAAATGACAAGATGCTAAAGTAAAAAAAAAAAAAAAAAAATGCTTACCTCTCCAACCTTGATCATGCCTGCCGCACACAGATCCACAACCCTGCCAGATCACCTCTTGGCCACAGCTAGCGCTACGCTGGCGTGCCCGCGGCCGCTGGCTGGAGTGGCTGGAGTCCGGGGTGACTTGCGCCGGACTCCTGGGCTCTCAGGAACAGCCGAAGGCAGCGCGGAGCAGCTCTTGCAACTCTTCGCAGGGTGGAACGACCGCTGCCGAACGCTCGATGAGGCCCCGTGCCCTGGACCCACAGCTCCTGCTCACCAGGCTTCTGCAGTCCTGCATCCAACGACCCACCACGCTAAAGACTGGCCCGAAGGACCAAGTCACGCGTCCACGACTAGCTCCACTGGAGACCTTTGTCCCGGACTCAAACGAAAGCATGCCGGCCCGCGTGTGCCCACGCCCTGCCGCGGAGGACCGGGCCGGCGTGCCCCGTGACTTTCTCCAAGTTCACGTGCATCCCGGAGCGGCCAGGCGGGCGCAGCGGGCCCGGACGCTCAGAGAGAGCCTCGCCGTCGGGCGGGCTCGGCACCAAGCGGCCCAGGGTGCGCGCGGGGCTACAGTGCGGGCCACCGGGGGAGGCCAGAAGGGCATCGGGACAGTGTGGGCCACTAGTCTGGCGCTGCCCCGGCTCCGAATGCAGCGATGGATTGGCACAGACGCGCCGCGCGCCCGGTGCATGCTAATGGCCGGCGGGCGCGCTATGAATTATTCAGCAGCGGCGCGGAGAGAACGAGCGCGGCACGGAGGGCGGCCTGGGCCGCGCGTCCCCCGCCGCTGCAGAGCGGCCGCACCGACTTCCCAAACTTTCCCCGGCCGGCACCGAGGATGCGGCCCCCACTGCGCCGCGGTCCCCGCCCGAGCGCGCTGGCCGCGCTTCCCCCGTTGCCGCCTATTTTATGTCTTTTGTCTCGGAGTTGGCACCTGTCCCAGAGAGCGCGTTTCCCTGCCCACCCCTTCGCCGCCGGATCGGGGCGGGGGAGGGGATATGGGGGACCCGGGAGGAGGGGACCGGGGAAGAGAGGCGCCCGCGCGCCCTGCGTCCTGGGGAGACCGCCCGGGGGCGGCGGCGGCCGTGCCCGAGCACCCGGGCACCCCTGCTCCGCGCGGAGGTCAGGGCTGCGAACGCGCCCGGAATACCAACGAGGCCGCCGTGCCCGCTGCGGGCTGGTGCGTCCAGGCGCCGCCCCTCCCGGGCAGCCCCCCACCCGGACGGGCACGCTCGGGCTGGGCGGGCGGCGGGAGCTGCGGATTCGCTGCCACGGCCCTGCTCCTGGCCCCGCAGCTCCGCGTGCGCGCCCCCGCGGGCACGCCGCCCCGGGCGCTCCCCGCCAGCGCGCGCCCGCCCCGCGGCCCCGCCCGTCGCCCTCGCGCACCCACCCCACTGGGCACCGCACGGCGGAGACCCACCCGTAGAGCCCCGAGGCCAACGCAGCGGGGAGGGCTGAACAGGAGCGCGTCCCCTGCCCGCGCCGCCTTGGCACGGAGGAGGCTGCCGGGGCGCGCTCCGCGGCTGCGCTCCAAGACGCCGGCTGCCATGATTGCGGGCAGCACTGGGACGCGCGCGCCCGCTTGGGGCCGATTGGGACCCTCGGCGGACAGCAGTCCCCTCTGCCCGACCGCAGTCCAGTGCGCGCTAAGGACAGCCGCCAGGGTCGCCGAGATCTAGATTGGGTACTGAGACAACGTGGTGGGCCGGACAGTGGCAGTGGCTTCCCAAGGAAGGGGCGCGCGCACGGGCGACCCTGCCAGTCCAACGGAGCAAGAGGCGCGGTGCCTGGCGGAGAGCGACAGGGAGGGCACACTGAATCTTGCGACTGGGTGTGGGTAGTAATGCACAGAACTGAGCAGGGAAAGGGGGCGTGCAAGGTGTCTAGGGAGGCATGGTATTCGTGCAGGCATGGTGCCCAGAGCCGGTGCCCAGCTCTAGGCTCGCCCTCTTCCCGCTGGAAACAACTTCCTGCTGCTAGGACTAGGGCCCAGGAGCTTCAGGGGTAGTTCAAGGCCATGTCTTTGCTCTCAGCCCAAATGCGACACTGCTGGCTCTAGGCCACACCGGGCCCCTAAAAGGGGGAATGGGACGGCTGGGCTCCAGGGCCTGGTTACTGGTTAGAATGCCAAGGAAGCCTCAGCGTCTTCCAGATCGCTTCACTGGCGCGCCCAAGCGTTTTCCAAACAGAGGCCGGCCTGGGCCTCAGGCTCTCAGAGAGACACAGGGTCCCTAGACTTGGATTCCCTCCTCCTGTCCAGACATGCTCTGGATCACAGCCACTTGGACCTGGCTGGTTCTGGAGGTGCATGATAGCCCGTTGACGACCAGGGCCAGGGAGAACAAGGCCTCCAGGGCCCATCCCACAGTCTCTGTGCCTGTCTCCCTCCTCCCCCTCCCCACTGGCCTTGGCATTCTAACCAGTGTCCTTTGACGTCATATCTCGCCATTTCTGTCAACCAATTGAAACTTGCCCGTTGTGATAAAAAAATATAATTTTTTATGCCATTGGTAAATTCAAAAGATCCTTCTGTGTCCCGCTTCCCAGGAAACTTCATTCCACGTTGTACTGGACTGCCACGAGGGAGGTCCTGGACACATTGAAAAGCTAGCCTGAGTTGGCCAGCTCTGCCAGGGCCTTTAACTACCAGTGACTTATTTTATAAGTTCTGTAGACCACCATGACCCCGGCCTAGGCCCGTGCTAGGGCCACAGTATATCAACCCAATTACATATAGTTTAGGGGAAAGGAAAAAATCCAGGCCACGTCATGTTCTGATCAACTTTCATTTTCTACAACTTGTATTAACTGAAGACAGACACCACAAACAGTGAGTTTCGCTCTTCCTGGGAAAGGGGCTTTGTGGCCCCAGCTCCCAGAGCTAGGGTCCCAGGGCCAGAATGGCAGGGTTCCTATTGCTTTATACCCATGTGGCTATAAAGCAGTATATGTGTCCCAGCCACAGGGCAGATGAAACTTCTCTTTTCTGGCACTGTATGGTCTTTCATAATTTTCCTTACTATCGAAACTCCCAGCTTTGATCAGGATGTGTGGGGCAGGGTAGTCCTGTGCTGGGCAGTCCCCTAAACACCACATAGATCCCTAGGAAGCCTCTCCTACAGTTGGACCATGAGGTATCACTCTAGCAGCATTTTTTGCTGTATGGTTCAGAAAACACTAAAGACGTTTTGTGGTCTAGCAAGTTTCGAGGCTCCAGAACGTTGACCACAGAGATCCCGGCATTCTAAACATCAGGCCCTTCTAAATGCCGAATCTGATTTTTTGCAAAATAATGAGCAAGCTCAGGAACGACCAAAAAGGGATTCTGAACACAAATATATGGTGCTTATTTTCACATAAAACTGCTCTCAAGTGTAAATTCTAAAATGGCTGCATACCTTTGAGATAGGCTCATTTAGAGGAAAAAAAATCCCTGCATCCAACCACAACACTATAATCTATTTCTAATCATGCTTCTAAACACTATAAATATTATAAGTAATGTGATATATGTTTTGTGAGTAAATGGGTGGATTAAAACATTGAATTTTTTTTATAAAAGCCACAAAGAAAAGGAGATTATCTTCCATTATGCCACTTGCAAGTTTCGTCCCACTGGACCAATACACACTTGACAAGTGTATCATTACTGAGCACGAAGACTAAATGCCAGGATATTAGCTTTGTAATTTTCACCTGAAATCATTGTGTAATCATGCTGGGTTGCTAACCTTCTTTTTATTACCTGACTTTTTTTTTCCTTTGCCTTCACACTGTAATAAATTAATTAAATGTCTTCCCCCCTTTCCTAATTTTTATTTGGTAACATAAGAAATTGGGTGAGTCAGAGCAATATTCAAGAACACATACTTTTTAAAATTCTCCCTGTACTTGGCAAGGATTTATATGTAATTTGGTTGTGAATTCAGAAATCAAATTCTGCCTAATTTAGGGGAAATAATGGCCTTTAGGTAATTCTATTGAACATTATTCAGTTTGGCCAGCTTTGTTTTATTTGTGTGGGTGTGTTTGTGTGTGTGCATGTGTGTTTTATTTTTAATTTTTTTATCCACTTGCTATCAAATTATATTATTCAAAGTAAAAAATTAAACTATGCTCAAATGATTTTTTTAAAAGGCTACCTGAAAATTTTAAATTGTTGATGAGCTTTTTCTAGACAAGTTTGTGGTAAGAAACCCTGGCTGTCCCTTTGGGCCACGGCCATGTCCGGGGTCAGCTATTTGAAAATAAGTCCTAGGAAGCCTGTCCCTGGACCAGGATGTTTATAATATTGGCCTTATATAGTTATTTTTTCCTGATTTCTCCCAAGATCTGCTTGATGGGAATTCAGCCAGCAACTTCCTGCCATGCCCTTTCTTGAGCCCTGGTTTTTTCTGCTCGGCCCCTGGCCCACAGTCCAGTCTCAGAAAGCCGTGGGGCTGTACTTTCGATTCTGTTCTCTCCACAAAGACATGTTTAATGGTGCTAAATTTTTAGTATCCAGGGCATTATGAGGACTTAGTAAACAGATGCACTTAATCTAGTTAAAACAAGATGAGTGTGAGGGGGAAATCAGATTTTCACTCGGGTTCTGATGGTACAATTCGAATGTCCAAGAATAATGGTGTTTACAAAGCTGGCCCGGGAACCCTGGCAGTGTGAGTCTACAGCGCTCCTGGGTAAGATGCCACTTCAATCATTGCTGACAATGTGCCCTTCAGAAGAGCTGCGAGCCAGCTTTGAGTATTCTGTGAAAAGGCAAACCAGGCTTAGGATTTCTTTCTTTCTTTCTTTTTTCTTTCGTCTTTGTCTTGAAGTAGAGTGCAGGTTTGAGAGCCTATTTCACTACGCCTGTATCACACGAACTTATGCTTCTATCTTGGGAACGCAACGTTCTTACTCAATTATTTCTGCACAAAAACTATCAGCACCTGTGTCCCTTGAGTGTATATTTGTATCAATATATATTGATATGCGTGTGTATTGATTATGAAGGAAATTGGGACAGAAAAAGGAGCTCACTGATTTGCATACAGATAAAACAGTAAAAGAAAATTCCGAGCTGTTAGACCAAATGCAGGCAAGCATAGAAAGGATTCTTTCCTTCTAGACATAATGAAGCCATTTTCAGAATCTTTTGCTTTGGTTCCCCTCGTTTTATGTCAAACTTGGCATTCGTTTGTTACCAACTGTAATGAAATGCTGGCTTTAGTGTAAGCCTGTCTGAGGACAAAAGCACATGCAGAACACTGCAGGACCACCACCACCACCTCCACCAAGCCAGTATTCTGATCCCTCCACTGGATCTTCTTTCCAGTCCTCTTTCCTTTTAATATAAAGACCACACTTAAGTGCGCCTGCAGCTTATGGTGATGAGGCTTTTTGCTCCCTTAGTTGGTGGGTGCTTAACTCTATCTCCATGCAATCAGTTGTACTTTAGAGAGCCTCTCTGAGTCACTTTATGGCATCTTGAATGCACTTTGGAATGTCACCCATTTTCTTTTTTAGTTACTGTGTACTATCATCAAAAAGTATAGCTACCCCCAAAACATCTTTAAGTGGTTACTATCTCTCAAATAGAAGGAGAGTATAACAACTGGGAACCTGTGATAAATGTGTTTGATCATAAATATATGTATTTTTATCAGTAATATGTGCATACTACAAAGAAGATTTTTGCCTTGATTCAGATGATGAATTATAATTGGTATTTTTCAACCCAAAGCAGCAACAACAAAAATTAAAAAGTATGAACTAGGATAAAGGGGTATTATCCCTGCTGATCAATGTACTAGATAGATTCTTGGCTTTATATGTGGAATAAGAAAAAGCAAAGTTCAAGATAAATTTTAAAAAAAAAAAAATAAAAATTACCTTTCAATGGGAAGCGAGTGCTGCGTTAATTTTA
The DNA here is from genome assembly GCA_004025045.1 of Sigmodon hispidus. Classification (NCBI taxonomy): domain Eukaryota; kingdom Metazoa; phylum Chordata; class Mammalia; order Rodentia; family Cricetidae; genus Sigmodon; species Sigmodon hispidus. The sequence goes on from PVIH01000131.1 coordinate 139,969, forward strand.
GTTGCTCAGTTCTACAACTTCTAAAATGGAACTTCTAAAATCATAAACTGGGAAGCTAAATTCTTCTAAAGAATTTCCTGTGCTCCTCATAACATTTTATCAGCAATTTAAAATGTATTAGAATTAGTAATTTTACAGATTCTGGTAGGTGGTACAAATTTCCAAGAAAATGAAAATGCACTCAAAAGTTTGGAAAGTATTTCCCTCCCACGAAAGGGTAAAGGGTTGCCTTTCTTCTTCATCCAGAGATCTGGATTTCTTGGGAGAATTTCTGCATATTGCTCATCCTTTCCGAGGGTCTTAAAAAGCCACTCTTCTAAATGACCACACATTCTCTTTGCAGCACATGTAAGCAGAATTCAGCTTTGTGAGTCTAAACTTCAGAAACTACTGAGCATTTAGGTCTGTACTCCAGATTTTAAAATAATGCTGACAAGAGAATAAAGTCAGTTAAAAATGTGTCTTTCCCACAGCTGAAAGGATCTCAGTAGCACTTCTGTGTTATACAGTCAAGGCAAGTGAGAGGCCCTCTGGAGTAAAGATTTTAAAGTAAAGGGGGGTTGAAGCTGATGTAAAACTCAAATGGTTCATTGTTAAATTCTAGTGATTTGGGGAACTGTTTTAAAACTCAAGACTTCACAGATTTTTTTTTTTTTAAGGGTTGAGACCGGACTTAGCTGTCTGCAGATCATACACAGGCCGAATGTGGAAATTTTGAGGGAGGGGGTTAATTACAAGGTGCTTGGATTTTTGACCACTGATCTTTTTATTGAAATGCTCTTATTATTTTAAAAGTCAAATATGATTTTACAAGGTGAAGTTTACTCTGTAGATTGCTTCGTTTTCCTAATTATATCCAATGTAAACTTCAGAATAAAAAGTCCCGATTCTTTGCACAAGTCCTTCATGTAAGAAGTGAGAAACACCTTAACTGACTCTCCTCCTACCTCAAGGAAAGAGAATATTTAACTGCTTGGAAAGAAAGATTCTGAAGGAAGAAAAAACAAAAAATAGTGTTTTCATTTTGCTTCTAGATATTTACAGAGCAAGTTTTGACCAGATTTCTAATTTCAAAAGAATATGAAGTTTTTTTTTCTTTAACCAAAAAAACCAAAAGTCATCATATAGGCCACTGAACAAGAAGAGGTACTGACCTTGTGTGTGAACACATACTTATATATAATTTTAATCTCAAATACAGGTTTTGAAAATGTAGTTTGAAATAACCCGAAACGTGACCAAGCATTTCAGGGCTACACTTGTGCAGAGGCGTAAGTCCGCATTAAAAGAATTTTCACTTTTGTGAATGCCTAACCCATGAACCAGTTTTTCAACTCAGTATTCTAAATTCGGCAACAAGGTTCAGCCTCCTAAATGCACTCTGCCCAGAATATTTTCTGTCTCGGCAAGGCAGTGGACTCAGGTACTGCTGGCTCTTTCCCTTCCTCTCAAAATTTCAAACTTGGAAATCTGTCCTGAGTTGAACACTGAATTTACAGAAGGACCCGAAGGTTCATAAGGGAACTTCATAAGCTGGGAAAAGCCTGTCAGTGTACACCTGGGGCCACAGATTCAGAAAAATTAACCGTCTGTAGCCCCAAACCAAAACACTCAGCCCTGGAAAACAGTCTGCAAGAAACACAGAGTTCTTTGATGTGACAAGAAGCATTATAAATAAAACTGCTCCAAGGCAGACAGACTGAAAGAGATTTTTAAGACAGCCTGTTGGTGCCTCAAACTTTAATCCTGAGAACATGAAGTGTTAGATTTATAAAGGTGATGTTGGGGGGGGTGCACAACTGCACGTGTGTGTACATGTGCAGCAATAACACTTTTGTTTCCTCTGGGGCCCACAGGCCAATCTAAAGTCCCTCTAGAGGGCCCTCAGCCGGGTACATGGTAGGCCCTATCTGCAGCCTCCTGAGCTATACCCTTTCTCATTACACCTGTGCCAACACCCAAAAAGCCAGAAAAATTTCGACCTAGATAACAGACAGATCTCTGATACAGTACAGCTATCCTCCAAATAAAAGTTGTGCTTTGTGAATGGGAGAAGGACTTCTGGCTCAACCACTCTGAAAGATTCAAGGGCCCCAAGGTCACATTGGTAGAGTCAAAGGGTACAGACTAGGCTGAGGCTCAGGTTTAGACAATAACCTCTGCCAGGCTAGACAGAGAAATGGGCTAGCTGGTACCCATAGGACCATCAATTCCAGTCCTCCCAAATTGGGGCCATCTTGTTATCATGTTTAAGGGAAAAGGTTGACATTCTATCTATCCCACGGTCTGTCTACACCTTTATTACGGCCATCGCAGAAGGGTTTGATATGGTTCAACAACAGCATTGATATCCCTTAGGGACCAAGCACAATATGAGATGCTTAAGCATTTTAATCATAAATGATTGCCTCATTGTAGAGGAGGTGTTGGGAGGCAGAGTGACAGCAACACACGTAAGCTATAAGTAGCAAACGCTTCACAACTTACACAGCATGCTTCCACCTCATCTCATGTGACCCTCCCAGTCTGAGGTAGACAACAAAACTGATAATAACTCTGGAAAGACCAAGAAGGCCCAGCAGACAGAAAATAGTGACTTGGTTCTATATTACTCACACTCAGGCCCCTAACTCCTGTACACATATGGGCACTTTCGATTTTTTTTCTTTTTTAAAAAAGGAAAACATCACCATTCATTTCTTCCCAGAGAGGCTTACTTCACAGGTAAAAGAATTTTTCAGGAAAAACAAACAAACAAACAAACAAACCAAAAAGCTTCTTTGAATCTCAGACAGAACTGCCTTATGCTGGTTGACTTTAGTCAACCTCCCAAGTGTGAGCCCTGAAGCCAGCTTTGGTCATCTGAGGGTCTCTTCCCTGAAAGGTGTACCCTAAAACTAGACTTGAGGTATAAAATCACAGACACAGGCTCCCCACTGAGCCTGTCCTTATAAGAAAGCCACCTAGCTTGAATGGAGGATCGTATCTCCAGGGCTCTGCCCTCATTTTCTGAGTGCCAGCACCCTGAAATTGGAGCCTTCTTAGCCAGGCAGCCAGAGTGGTTCGTAAGCCTGTACCTGCTAATGGCCACTCTGGGACCAAAGCAGGTACTTGCTCCATGGTCTCGGTATCAAAAGTGAAGTAGTTGATGAAAATGGCTGGAAAAATCTGAAGGTCTCCTATGACCAGCAAGGTCATAGATTACTCATTTTTGAAATCTCCTCCTTCCCAGGAAAGTATTCAGGATCCTCAGGATCCCATCAAGGCAACCGTCTACTGCAGATCGCTAACTGTCTCAGAAAAGAGAAAGGCTGGGTTAATATCAAAGTCATAAGTATAACTAAAGCTCTGGGAAGGTCTGAAGAAAGAAATAATTTAGCAAGTCAATTGATGAAGACCCAAACAAACGCAAGTGCTGTCTCCATACGATTGTACTTCCAAGCCACAGTGCACTGCACACAGACAAAGCTATAATAATATAGCTGCCTCCTCCATTCCTGGTCATGGTAGGACTCTGTCCTAGAGCCATCCTTACAATGTTAAGGCATGCCCTGGCAACTCCAGAGTGCCAGACTTTCCCAGAGGCGGTTTCTACCCTGCAAACAACTCTTTCAGAAACGAACCCCACATCTTGAAAGTCTTCCTGGCAAAGCCTGGCAATAGTTAAAGCTAGGAACAAAATGAAATAGCTGAGAATCAGGCCAGAGGACCTGGCCCAGAAGGGCTAGGGGCTGAAGGCCTCTCTGCCATCTTCAAAGGCAAAGGCTTCTAAGAGTTCTGTGCTTGTTCCCTTTCTGCACCTAATTACAAGAAAGTGCCTTTTATAAAAAATAGATAAAGCCCATTTTCAAAACAGGAGAGTTAAGTTTTAAAAGCTTCTTGGGATAAAAATTATAGCCTTGTCCAATATGGATAAAAGAACAAAGACAGCCGGGCACGAAGCAACCGGGCCTGAATTCAGTGCCTGCTGTGTGCATGGCATCCACTGCTGGTATACCTGGCATTGCCCTCCACTGGAGATGTCATTTTGAGGGGAAGAAAAATTGTACCAAGAAGAGTCTCAGGAGCCCGGCTTTCTGGACAGAGGAATCCTGCACCATGAACAGACTTCCAAGCAGCGGTAAAGCACAGAAAAGGGTTAACAAAAACCTGCATCTAACCGTCTTAGATCCTTAATGTCTCCTGGGCAAGTGACAAATCTAGAAAGACCAATGTCCCACCTGGCCACAGGCCAGCTTGAGACCCTTAAACTGAACGCAGGACTACCTACCCATTGGGCGGAGAGGATCTGGCCTGGCGCGCCTCCTGCAGGCAATCCCGGGGCTCGCAGCGCAGGGAAGAGAGCCATGAGTCAAGCCGGTAGGCACCAGGTCCTAGATTCTGGGCTCAAGGTGTGGCATTGAATTCCGAGGCAGCCCAGTATGGTCAGGCTGGCTGCTGCTTGGATGCTGGGACTACGTATCAGAGGAGCGGCCCGGCACGCATCTGTCCGACAAGAACCAGGTCCAAGTCTGTGGCCCTGGTTTGGGTCTGTGTCTGAATCCGGTGTCTGTGTGGGTGTTGGGGATGGAGTCTGCAGTCCCGACTGGGTCTGTGTCAATGTTCAGGTCTGATCTTTGCCCTGGACACGCTCCAGGATCCAGGTAGGGGTACGCATCAGTGTCCAGGAGTGTCCGGAGCTGGGTCCCCGTCTGAGCCCAGGGTCAGTGTCCAGGATCTTGGTCTGATATTCGATCTGCTCTGCACAGGCTCCAGGGTCCACATGGGTGCCTGGAGCTTGATGCCTGTCTATGCCCAGGATAGGTGTCTAGATTGGGGTCTCCGTCGGTGTGCAGGTCCCGGCCAGCCGTGTACGGGCACGGGCGGCGAAGGCTGCACGCGTCCCAATTAGCCTCGGGCGAGGCGGCGGGCGGCCCCATTGAGGGTGAACAAAGGGCGCGACCCCGGGGTCAGGAGTCGCGGGCCGCCGGCCGCTGCTTTGTTCCAGTGTTTGCTCGGCCGAGCAGAGAGCACACTATATTGACTAAAGCGGATTAGAGGGTCGCGCCCTGGCGGTGGCGCAGACCCGCGGCCCGGACCTCCCAGGGGCATCGGCCCTTTCCAGGCCGCAGCTCGCTCGCCTCGCGCAGCCCGGGAAACTGAGGCTAGGGCTTGGAGCTCAGAGTCGTGTTCTCATGGCCCTGGTGTCCCTGCTCACGCTGAGGTCACTCCAGAGAGCGTCACCAAGCATTTCAGGCAAAAGGAACACTGACATGTCCCTAGTTCGGCATGTGACAGAATTCTGCCTTTTTTGTTTTGTTTTGTTTTTCCATCCTGCAGAACCTTGGCTTTTTTTTTAAAAAAGAAGACCCTGCCTGAAAGCTAAGAAATTCTTTAGTTAGAAACATGGGCAGATTTCCTTCATATCACAAAATCATCTCTGCAGCATTACTGACATACAAAACAAACAAAACAAATTTAGGCCTCTTGTCTTGAAGCTAGCCCTACACTCCAGATGTGAATCAAAGTGAGCTTACACGGGAAAGAAAAATTTTGAGATATAGAAGTTCTTATAAACATAAGCTTAAAATACTTTTTTTTTTAAAAAAAAAAAAAAAGGAATTAGTGATTATAAACTATCCAAAGACTACCGTTTATCGTTTGAAATCATGAATTTAGGATTTATTTACTTCTCCACTACCCAGAAATTTATGCACCTATAAATTGATTTTAAAATCAAAACAAAGCCACAGTGAAGTACTACTCTCCAGGAGCCCAAGAAATATGTCCCTTCCCTCTACTGCTAAGCTGTAGGGGCCACAATCACTTTCCTTAAGTCCCCATAAAATTTTGATTGAGATTTTGACACTCTGGTTATGTAAGCACTTGTATTTGACTAGGGACCCCATGAAGTATTTGATTGATAACCTATCAATGTAAGCATCATCTACAGAGGAACAGATAATATTTACTCACTGTAGGGTATATGTTAGCCTAACGAATATTTCTGCTGCCTGCCATCTATTCCCAACAACTAAAGAAAAACATGTCAATTGTCTATATTTCTATTTCTAAGCCTTTAAAAATAATCATCCTGATTATGAAAACATTTAAGGAATGCAGGAAAAAGTTTAAAGTAAGCAACTTGAGAATAAAATATAAACATGTTACAATATAGGCAAGTTAAGTAGAAAGTTAAAAAAAAAAAAGTATATGCAGAGTTAAACACAAAATACACAGAAAAAGAAAATCTGGGTATAGTACCTAATGTCCCAGTTACCTCGTCTTTCACTAGAGTTCAGGAAGCATATGCACACAATTACATAATTTACATATGTACTTTTGTTAGGGGACAATCACATTTTGTGCTCCCTGAAGCCACCACAAACTCTTTGTTGACACCATCTTGAGGGTGACACAATGTATCACTATTTTATTCTGTGATAATTTACTGCTGTGTCCTTTCTATTGCAAATTTTATCTTCTTGCTATTGTTCCCCTGCAATTAATACTGCAACCCATGATCCTTACTGTAAAATCTGTGGGCAGTGTGACCTACTAAGAAATCTCTATAGGGCGGGAGAGGGGGGTTGGTGGTTCAGAGAATGGGTTGCTCTTGCGGAGGATCCAGGTTTGATTCCCACTACCCACCATCTGGTTCACAACCGTTTTCATTTCAGTTCTAGGGGATCTGATACTTTCTTCTGACCTCCAAGAACACTGGGAATGCAGGTGGTGCTCATTCATATACATAAAATAAATAAATCTTTTTTTAAGTTAAAAAAAAAAAGAAAGAAATCTCTCCTTCTCACCAAGGAACTTAACGATTAGCAGTTCTGAAACTTCTTTTGAATCCCAATAATTCCAGTCTGTTGGTCTGTTGGTCCCCTTTCTAGAGGCCTGGTTCTGTGGAAGTATTTCCTCATTTGTAGGACTGGCTATAGTACATGCCAGACTGTGCCACGGCATTTGGAGACTATATTCTTACACTAACCATTCTGGTATATCCCTGCCTGCAAGCCCCATGATTCACTTAGCTGTCCTCCACGTGGTGAATTTAAGCCAAGGCCATAAAGTGGACACCTTGGAAACAACTATCTCAACAGCCCTAATAAACACTCCATATCTAACAAGAGGCCTGTTTCATTTGACCCAAGTGTCTTACTTTGCCCAGGATCCAAACACCAATACTGCTGTCTATTGTATCACTACACTGTAAGTCTCTATGCTAATATCCATGTTCCGTGCCTATCCCCACCCCAGGGATAGCTTCACCTGTCCTCCATTTAATATCAGGGTTCTGGTCCCCTAGACGCACATGCACCCAGTGCTTGCCTAAATCCTTGGCTTTGTAGTACGGCTATATACAGCTGTACTGACTGTGATCTGACTGCCACTGCTGAGCTCCCAAAACCCCGGGGTTGTGAGGAATTGGGGGATGTCAGGGAGTCCACGGCCTTGTCCCTGAACACCTAGGACCTGAGCTGGCCACTTGGAGGAGACAGCTTGGGTTGACCTGGGCAGAAGAACTGCCTGTGGAACAGAAGGGCAAAGAAACCAGGACAACAGAGCAGAAAGGCGACGTGGCATTATCTGAAAACATTTCAAGAGTCAACAAGAAGGGTGCCTAGGGAGACGTGAGCAAAGCTTGTCTCCTCATGGAAAGTACAAACTATCACCCTTCACATTATTCTGTATCTTCTAAACTGTCTACAGTTTAAACTGTCTATGGTGCATTCAGGGGTCTGTTGTCTATGTTTTAATCAAAAAAGATATAATTTATATGAAAAACAAAATGTGTGATTGCTACTATTTGTGAGTTTAATATGAACATTGATTACCGCACATTCTCTTTAAAAAAAAAAAAAATGTTAGTTTTCTAATGGGGATTCACATGTCTCCAGTTCTTGACCCTGTAGAGAAACCTTCTCAAATTGAAACTGAAACTAAGGCATCTGCCAACGCTGGCTACTGGTGTCAGTGTCCTGCAGCAGCCCTGACAGTGAGCAGGCTCCAGTTTACAGCAGAGGTGAAGCGCTCCAAGGCTTCAGGAAGTCCGCTCCCACATCGCTCCCTCTTGCAGCTTCCAGGGCATTTTCCTTAGAGATCTAATGTATTTCCTACTGTTCCCTGTCCTTTATGTCTGTCTGTCTATCTACTTCCCATGGTCAGAAGTAATTCTTGAAGCAGAACTACAATGAACAAAGACCATCTAGGTCTTAAAGTAATGGCATTTGCACAGGTCCCTTTATCACTTGAGGGGCATGCTCCAGCTTGTGGGTCACGCTGGCTAGTGGCCCTGTGGAGCGTGACAGTGTCTCAGCTAGGTGGAGATTCTCCCACATGATAACATTACAGCTTTAGAGGGATGAACTGGTGTTCAAGACCAGGGCTCAGTACTTGTCTGAAGATGCTTCCACCCTGGACCTTTGGCCTCTGTTTAAATCTACTTTTTTAATTTGTTATTAACATTGGGCTGTTTCTAGACTCAAGATCAAGGGATGGGTCTCCAGATCCAATAAGGATGGTTTAAATATCTCTCTTTAAAAGTGGGTTAAAGGGCGTGTGCGTGTGCTGTTTTCTACTCTAAAAGGCAATTCCTAAATTTGGATTGAAAAAAAAAAAATGTACTTGAGCTTGAAAAATCCGATGGTTTTCAAAATGTGAGTGAGATCCGCCACTCTTCCTGCTAAAAGCATCTTAAGTAGCCTAAAATAAATCAGAACAAAATGCTGTGTGCACAGCATATGTCTTCTATCACTGGCTTTCTGAAGGCAGTTTGTGATGCCGCACATGAACATGTACTGACCCAGGAGCCGATGGTACAGACTCTGTGAGGCGCCAACCTCTTACAGACCATGAAGCCCTGGCCTTGCTATATGCCAAAGATAGTCTTGGTCCTCGGTCGTGATTAACAAAAATACAATCAACAGGTGAGTTGTACAAATTACACACATCTATTTCTTCGGAGTGGTGGGGGTGGTGGTAACGGAGGAACATCTAGTACTTGGAATTTTAAGCCGTGAATGGATGGGCACACTTTCAAAAGATATTTTATTTCCTCTCCTCACACTGGGCATAGCATTAAAAAAAAAAATCCTTGCTTTCTAAAAACAAAAACACATGCCATTTTAATTTAGCAAACAAAGCCAGGATGCAAAAATCTCTTCTGAGATGATTTTTTTAAATTAAAAGGCAGAAAGGGGCTATTAGTGTGCTTTATACCTTTTGGGGAGGATTACCTTATGCAGTCATCAATAATTTAACTATCAAATCACAGCAAAATGCCAACTCCATCTGAGGCTTTGGGACCAAGGCCTAGGGGAGGCTTGACTTGTAACTGCCAACTAGCCAATGCCGATGCTAACAGCAAGAGTGCTTTAGGGAGTCTCCAGACAGGGTGGAGTCATAATTAATTTATTTTATCTTATCCATCTATCTACACACAGGATTAAAATATTCACACCATTCTGCTCACTTTGAAACACACACCCACTCCAAGGCTACTTCCTCATCTTCCACATGCTTCTCCTGCTTATCCCTGGACAATACCTACTTTCCAATTTGGCTGGGATCTTTTAAGTTGGGAGCCCTGCACACTGCATCCTCTAAATTGAAAAATTCAGTGGCAGTGACAGCATCCTGCCAATGGTTTTACCCAGAGAGTCCCATGAAATCTTACAGGTCTGAACCCGGCTTCTAGGAGTTTGTTATTTGGCGAAGGTAGCTCATGGCAACCAAAGCCTGGCAAGGATGCCAGGTAGGCAATGGGCAGCAGAGGGTTAACTCGGGGTGCAGGGTGGGGTGCAAACAAAGAACACAGGCCGGGATAGGATGGAACACAGGCAGGGGATCAGGAGCTATAGGGCCCAGCCTGAAAGGCACAGACACAGGGGGCTCTGTCTGCTTGCCTGCTGCCCTGGCACAGTGACTAACCACCCCACCATTGTAAGCTTGAAGCCAGCCCTTTGTGTGGTCCCCTGGTGTCTGGGAGCATAGGGGAAGAGCTCTTTCCAGCAGTTCGCCTTTGCCCTGGAAACCTGCATCTCAAGTCCTCCTTTATCCGTTCTCAGGGTTGCTGGGGGCCTGACAATCCAATAGAGGAGTCCCCTGCCCTAGCCAAGAAAGGGTACCCTGGCAAGAGAAAGCTCCCAGCTCTGAGTCTGGACACAGAAACCAGTTCAACCTGCCTTGCTCACCACAGCAGGCTGCCTACCCTCTTGGCCCCCAAGTCCTTGAGATATGGGAAATTCAAGTTTGGACCCTTACACAAAATAGATTTAGAGTGTTGAGGGCTTAGGAGGGGCCGGGAGGAAGGTGTCTTTCATTACTAATTCTGGGTGTCTTGCTGAGATTACTATTTGGGAGCTATGTTATTGTTGAAGTTACTTCTCTTGCTTCTGCTTTTTCAAACCGTGGCTGTGAGGACCTGTGAGAACTGATGAGAGGCCTGTGACTGGAGCTCATACTATGTTTCTACTGTATAAGACGGGGCCAGGAGAGGCCCTGGGGCCCAGAAGGCAGCCATGAAGGCTGCTTTCTCTTAGGGAGACAGACAAGGGCTCTCGATTCCTCACTTAGGAGTGAGGAGTCCTTGCCTCAGTTTGGTATTTCTCTGTATTGAGGATTGGAATTATTATATTCAGGTGTTGGGGGAATCTTTTGTGAAACACACATAGGTAAACAGGAGCGTGCCTGCACACACTCACACACACACACAGCCACCAGGCCATGGCTCTTCTCCATGACAAACAGAGTCAACCTGTCCTGCCAACCATCAGAGAAGCCAGATTCACAGAGACCCAGATGGCTTCCAAAACACCCCCAAAGCCAGACATCAGACCCTCATACCTGGGAAAAACAAGACCAGGCCAGGACCAGCTAATTTTTTTCCTGAATCCAATCACCTTTGCCTTTCCAGGCCTCTCCTCCAGAAATATTGAGAATTCCAGTTGATGGATGCACCAGAGATTTACGTAATACAGGCCAGGTTCAATACTACATGTTCATTATTTCATACTCATTTTTTTCTTTTAATTATAAAAGGAGTCGAAACTAAAACACGTTGTGGGCTTTTGGCTGGGCAGCTTTCTGTCACAGGGAACCAAGCCATTCTGGGGTCCTTAAGCTTGCTGTCCAGGCATAGACTGCTCCATCTGGAACCTATACCTGCCACTTTCCTCTGACCACGGTCCTCGAGAATTCATTCCGTTTCTCTCTAGACAGACAGTGGGAAAGACCCCCACCAGTCACCAGAAAGCATTCCAGATTTTTAAAACACAAAAATCAGCTAGGAGAAAAACTCAGGATCCCACTGAGGGCCCAAGTCAAGTAGGAACCCCCGATTCCAATGAGATTTCCATCAGGTTGCCAAGAGGACTTGGTCAACACTTTCAACACCAAGAGCAAAGCCCAGGCATGGCAATAACAGAGCCAATAACTGGCACTCTGCCACCACCCATGATGCACCAGGCCTGTGCAGGAACCAGACACCATGCCCTCAAGCTGGCACTCTCAGTGGCTGCCTTGGGCCCTGGCTGTGGAAAGAATGCTGAGGAAGCCTTGATTTCCCAGCACCTCACAGAAAAGGGAAATGGGCTTCTGACATCCCTTTCCCATGGTGCCACTGTCTAGCCCGGGCAAACTTTGCAGGAGAGGCCTGGTTGATGTAGGAGATGGTTAAAATTCTGCATCCGTTTGCATCCGCCTCCAGAGGAAGCATTGCTTTTTTTTTTCACCCCCAGCAGGAGGGGGGGGGTGAAAGCTGAGGGCAGCAATTTGCAGGCCTTGGGATGTTTTTCTCCTTGACAGCCCTGGGCCCCGCCTGCCTGAGCTTTGCCTTCCTCTGCTGGGCTGCACAGGCTGGCCCTGAAGCAGAGGCTCAGCTCCGTGGCTGCTGCTCCTGAGGAGGCCCCATGCACACGCATACGCCCCCCCTCCCCCGCCGCCCAACCTCGGATCCCAGGCTGCAGTCCCGGGTTTGGGTGAGCAGGCCATGCTACATGCTGGCGGGCTGGTACTGCCATGCTTTGTGCCTGCTTCTTCCGCCAGCCAGCCACTTCCCACGAGGCCTGATGCAGGCCGGGCTACACTGCCTGCCCACCCCCAAGGCTCACCCTGCTCCCACCCAGAGTGCCCTCACCTTCTGGGCCCCTGGCCCTCGGCCTCGGGTCCTGCTCGTGCCCAGGGCGCCCAGCCACGTCTCCGTGCTTCTGCCGCCCGCCCCACCCTGCTGCCCGCGCTCTGCGGCGAGCCTGGCACTGTGCCAGGCTGCCTGGGAGCCCAGCCCGAGCAGGGCGAACTTTCCAGTGGAGTGTGTGTAGGGGGTTGCTGGAGTGAAGCTGGTGCCAGGGGAGGGAGCGAGCCCCAGGTGCCCGGCGGCCACCCCCCTCTCTAGCCCTGGCCACCACCCCCCATCCCACCCCGTCTCCTGAGTCCCATAAAGGCACAGACAACACGAGTGGTTTAGTCAAAACAGTCATGTGCAGGAGCCCGCAAACAAACAAAAGCCCTTATTTATTTATTTAGTTCACACACCCAGATAAGAAGCCGCCTTTGTGCACATAATTTCACAGAAAGGAGGCGAAGCCACGATGCTCCCCGCAGCCCAAGAGCCTGGACAGCAGGCCTGACTTCATGAATAATTGCAGAGCCTCAGCCTGGGTATTTCCATATTTAAATTGGGCAGCAGCGTATGATTAATTAAGAAGAAAAAAGGCAAAAAGGAAGAAAAGCGGAGGGGGTGGGGAGCCGGACATTCTGGCCAGTACGACGTGCCAAGGTGCCCACTGTGGCTTAACTCCTCCCATGCCAGGCCCGAGTGGGGGAGGGCACTATTGCAGATGGTTTAAGGAGACCCTGATGGTGCCCACATTGGCCACCTTCCTGTGTCCAGGGCCACCTGACTCCAGATGCTTCCCAGAAAGATTCTTTTATGTTCCAACAGGGCTCACACAAAAATGTGCTGTGCCCAAAGCACCCAGTGGGACATTTCAAGCTGAGAAAGCCTTCTCCATTTGTATGTCCACCTTTGCATGCAAGCTGCAATGGAGCTCTGAGGTCCATACCCCAACACACCCAAGTCCCTTTCGAATCCAGAAGCTGCTCTACAGCCTGGCTATGAGAGCAGGCAGCCTGTTTTGTCAATGGGACAGGAGGCCTGTGGCCTTTCTGAAAAAATCTAGGGCTTCTGGCTAAGGGAGAAAGGAAAGTGTGAAGTCCTGGGTTTAGGAACTAGCCATCATTGAGAGTCAGCCCTGACCTTGCCAGTGGTTTGGCTTGAGGTAAGTTATCTGGCCTTGGCCTCAGTCTGTCCATCTGTAAAAGGGGAAGGATACTACCACCCATATCTGCCCCTATGGCATTGAGACAAGATAGGACAGCTCCTGGCTGAGCAGGGAGCCTGTTTGAGGTCTTGGGTCATTTGTTTTTGTGATGAGTAATCATGGCGTCAGGGAAGCCTCCAACAGGAACAAGTCTGGTAGACTTGACACAACAGTCAGTTTGCTGAGAAATCAACCTGAATTCTGTGGTCATGGGCATCCCCTGCCCTTGAGTATGTACAGATCATCCTTGGGCAAGGGCCTCCTGAGGGACCCTTTGGGGCCTATCACATTACCATTCCCAATTTGCTGATAGGTTAATTAAGTATAGAAAGATCAATCACCCCAAAATAGGGACACTAGATTTGAATTCAGAACAGTCTCACCTCACACTCTGGCTCATAATCACCAACCCATACAGTAGGCTAGTGCCTGTCCGGAAGATATTCACGTTAGTGAAGCATCCTTCAAAGACAGGCAGCAAAGCACCCTCCTAGAGGGACCACCTAGCCCCTATTAGACTACCTACCCCTCAGAGCTTAGAGCTAGAGAGTGCACATGTGCAGGGTCTGTAGGGAGGGAAAACATGGGGCAAGGTTAATGAAAGTCTGGGCAGAGCAATCTAGGTGATTGTGTCTTTGGGAAAATCAATACACCTCTCTGAGCCTGTTTCTCAGAATCACGAGAGGTGATTCTGGGTTCTCTTAGCCAGAGAAGACAGATTCAGCTGGGGGGGATTCAGTAATTCTCATCCTGCTGCTCATGGGACAGTTTCAGCCATATCAGAGCTTTACAGAAGATGAGGCTCCTCTATGGACAAGCTGCTGCTTTCTGTGAGCCTATATTCCTTGTCTGCAAATTGAAGGAGACATCCTTTACATCCCACAGGGGATGGGGACATAAAGGGGGACGTGCTACATATTAGTCACTTTATACATCCCCTGCCCCAGATCCCTTCTGATGGTGCAAGGAAAGTCTTGAAGCGTGTATTCCTGCAGACGGGCATAAAGAGTAGGGAGGAACAGGTTGTGGCTTCCCTGACCATATATAAGTTCACAATCAAAGGAGGGAAGAAGAGAGAGCCAAGAGGAAGGAGAGGAGGAGGAGAAGAGAGAGGGAAGGAGAGAGATAGCCCTTAGTGTTCCAGGAAAGCTCGGGTTATTCCTGACACCACCCTTGCTGGGCAGGATAATGGCCCTGAGAAACTTGGAGCCCAGTCCCTAGTATCTACAGATATATTGGATTCTTCCAAGACAATGTATACTGAAAGTATGATGAAGTTAAAAACCTGGAGTTGGCCTGAACTACCCACAAGCCTTTCAGTCAGAGAGAATCACTGGCATTGACAGGAAGGGCCAAAGGAGCAAAAGAATGCAGGCAGCCATCAGAGGTTGGAAAAAAACAAAAAACAAAAAACAGGGAAAGCCCTGGATTCACCGAGGCGCTACTTTCCAACCCATAGGGGTTGGGGTCATGAAGGGCCAAACACACAGTAGTCACTCCATAAATGTTCCTCTACCCCTCAATATGGGGCAATGCCTCTCTCCTGCAGAACAACCACCCCTGCCTGACACCTTGCTTTTGGCCCAGTGAGATCCCCACCGGATTTCTAACCTGTATAGAAAAAAAAAATGAATCTGCCTTGTTCTGGCCACAATATCAGTGTCCCTGAGGGTGAAGGGTAGTAAGAAGACACAGATAAACAGAGTGGTCACTCCAGAGGCAGAGCTCATCTGCAGGGGTGCTGTGGGGCTGGCCTTGGAGACACCTGGCAGTAGCTGTAACTCAGGTTCTTAGGAGCCTTTGGCCAAGTGGGCTGATGTCTGGAAAAGCCTTCTCTTCCTAGGCAGCCCTCATCTTCCATGAGATTGGTGCTCCCTCCCTCCTCCCTCCCTCCATTTCTCCTTCCTCTTGGCCATTTACTGAGCACTGTCCATGAGTGGCCATCATGCTATTGTCTACCCAACAAGCCCAGAGGTCCAGGCAGTCTACTTCACCACACAGGTTTCTCATGTCCCCTCCACAGTTTAGGTATATGGGGGCCTCTGTCAGCTCTGTAATTATTCCTGTGTCTGCCTACCATAAGAGCAACAGGATATTCTGTGGCCAGCATGGGATTCCCATGACACTTGGATAAAAGGACCGCTGTAGGGCTGGAGAGATGGCTCAGCGGTTGGGAGCACCGTCTGCTCTTCCGGAGGACCCGGGTTCGATTCCCAGCACCCATATGGCAGCTGACAACTGTCTGTAGTTCCAGTTCCAGGCAAACACCAAGGCAAATAAATAAATAATAAATAAATAAAGTTTTTTAAAAAAAAAAAAAAAAAAAAAAAAAAGGACCGCTGTAGAGACCAGGGCTATGTCATCAGTACGTCTCCCAAAAAAAGTTTGGTGGCTGAGACACTTGGGCCAGGTGAAATTTCAGATAGTCTCAAGCAGTTCCCCAAACTGGATATCCTGCTTTAACAGACTGACCGAGGCTCTTAAATGGGCTCATAGTCCTGGGAAGCAGGACATGCACATGTGTGTTCTCTATGCTACGGTTAACAGCAAAGGAGTTTGGGAAGAATCTTCATGTCCAGTGATGAGGGACCAGTTGAGGAAGTCCACCCAGGGATCACTTTGTAGGCCTGTGTCATTCGACATAGGCAAAGTAACTGTGACCAGTTACTTAATGAGATACACAAGAGCTACAGAGTGACACACACACACACACACACACACACACACACACACTAATGTGTTTTGTTCTTTTGAAGGATGGGTAGGCTGTTCCCAGTGGTACACTAAATGTGAATTTAAAGATAATTAAAAGATAATTTTCTTCTTTTCAGGGGGGATTCAAATGATCTAAGCTTACCACAGAATACCCACAACACAACACACACACACATTGAGGAAAAGGAATTGTGAGCCTTCAGTGTGGCTGCCTATTGCCATAGCATAAACAGGTACAAGGAACAGCTCTAACTCGGCAGCTTGGGACTTCTGCTGCCACACAGGCCCAGTGTTCAGGAAGCACCTAAGTTCATAAGAGCCCTACATTCTGTTAAATCCTCCATGGTCACCATCTTGAAATTCTTAATCCACCTTTGAATTAGGAAGGCCACACATGTCTATCCTCAGCCAAGGCCAACACAGTCTACAGAGGCTGAGACAAAGCACACGGAGCTCCACAGAGCTGGACCTCCATGTCCTACCTCTTTGTACAGCTACAGATTTACTGTTCTGCCACTCAGTGATTCCTTTCTATTTTTCATCCAGACTTTCCAAAATTGGAAACTCCAGAAAACTAAAGTATATAAATGCCATCCCCAGGGAGAAACATACTCGTTAGAACGTAGGTAGGAGTCACCAATACAGACTTGGTGTTTGTTACCAAACAGAATGCTGGCAACAAACAAAGAATGGGGCTCAGGTTTGTAAATAATTACAACAAAAACCATTCCTGATGATTTGTAGTATTTTTTCCCCTAGAGATGAAAAGGATTCTATGTTCTCTGGACCTTCTTAGAAGTACTTTTCCTAGTAAAACTAGATGCCTCAGGCACATAGCTATCACTTGCTTCTTTGGTCCCTCTCAAGGGTGCCCAGAAGGCTTCTCACCAACTGCAATAGCACCCACAGAGAAGTAGACAGCTGCCTTCTCTATAGGCATTCAACAGATGATAGGGTAAGTGGCCTGGGCACTGTGTGGGGAAACAGAGCCTCTGGCTGGGATGTGGTTTAGAGAATCTCACTGACAAAGGCATAGCCCAAGGCCGATTCTCCCTGTCTCTCAGTTCCCACTGGGAGGGGCTTAGTTTCTTTAAGGACAAGGAATGAAACTCCAAAAGTGAAGGGAAAGACATTTGATTCAGGGGAGGACTTCCTGAGTTGCCTCAAAGACAGATGATCCAAGAGAGGAAGGCCTCTTGACCACTGATGTGAGCTAGCAGAGAACTTATAAGACGTTGAGGAGATGCAAAGATCATCTTGCCTGGACCAGAGAGACACCCGAGTAAGAACTCTTATTATGCTCTGTAAGCAGTGAGAAAAAGCACTGAGGCTCAGGCAAGTGATGTCATTCTACTAGAATGGGGTAGTATCAGGATGCATAGGCAGGCTCTATGTGTCCAGTGCTGGCCCAGCCCAAGTAGGACACAAACGTCCGGGTATTCAACATCCTGCCTCTGACTACCTGGGACATGACCAGAGTTCAAGTTCAGACCTGCTTCCTGCATCCTGTTGCTCTTATGACATCTGACCACCCTGGGCACTAACTGATCAGAGCTCTGAAGCCAAGACAGATCTGAATCTTTACTAAAAAAATAAAATAAAATAAAATAAACAAAATAAAGATAATAAAACAAAGAAACAAAAAGTTTTTTTTAATTATGTGTATTTGTGTGTGTGTTAATAAGTGGGTATGTGCCTGTGGAGGACAGAAGAGGTCATCAGATGCCCTGGAGCTGGAATTATAGGTAATTATGAGCCACCAAAAGTGGATGATAGAGACCAAAAGCTGGCATTCTTCCTCTGGGAGAGCAGTAACCCCTCTTTTTGTTTGTTTTGAGACAGGGTCTCTCTACATAACCCTGGCTGTCCTGGAACTCACCACATAGACTTGAACTCACAGAGATCCACCTGCCTCTTCCTCCTGAGCCCTAGAACCAAAGACATGTGTCACCACGCCTAGTTAGTAAGCACTCTTAACTACTGGCCCATCTCTTCAATGCTGAGAATCTTGGTTTGGGGGAGATTTTTTTTTTTTAACTTTGGAATCATCTCACACAGTCAAATATAGCTTTAAAGGGTCAGCCGCTTGCCTTCTCCATGAGGTATAGTGAATGAGCATAACCTGCCTTCCAATCTAAGTGGCTTCCTCCACAAGGTTCTGGTTGAGTCCCCAAGGAAGCCTACCTTTTAACACATCTATGTTCACTTGACATGCACAAGAGGCTTACAAACTTGGGAGTCTGAAAGAGCCTGAGCCTGTTTCCTTGTCCCATAATACTTTCAATTTTATGAAAGTCTGGCATTCTTCTCTCCAAACTGAGAATCTGCTAGGAATGTTGAGTACTAAGGGCACATAGCCTGCTGGGACCCAGGGAGCCAGACTTATAGCTCACACCCAGATTTTCCTCCCAGAGTTTCTACAGCTTCTGAGGTCCCAGGTGCCTAAGGGACAGAGGTCTGGTCTCTAGACAGCTGGGAACCTGGCCAACATTGGCAGTAGGAGCTAGCCAGTGGTCCCTGCAATGGCTGGGGTACTCAGTTACAGTCTTGCTGGCTCAGGACAGAACTCTGGGAAACTGCCACTGCCTGTGGGTTAGGAAAGGGAGCTTAACTTCATGAGGGGATCACACACACACACACACACACACACACACACACACACACACACACACACACACACACAGGAGTTGGTGTTGAGAAGTGGCCTGCCCAAGCAGTCTTAGGAACTGAACCCAGAAACCAGGGCTTCCGGAGTCTCACTTCGTCTCCTCCCCAGACCACAAGCTGTCTTCTGTTTCCAGCACTGGCCATGCCCATTTACAGCCCGCGCCATTGAGTGTACTGACTCTGGGCAGCCCAGTCTAGAAAGTTAACAGCTCCTTCCTGCCCTGCATCCCAAAAGGGGCCTGCCATGTGCAACAAAAAAACCCACTTTTTTCCTCTTTAAGAAAAAAAACTTCATCCTCCCACTGAAGCTCTGACTGAGGATGTAAACTGTCTCAGCGAAACATTCCCGGCCTGACTCTGTAGCCTTTCTTTATGCAAGGCTGGGCTGCATGGGCTGGGGCCTAGACTGCACCCCAGGGCGGCCCCCCACGCTTGCCCCAGCCGCTGTCTCCAGCTTCAGCAGCTAACACCATCCCAGACCCGGCCTGGGCTGAGCAGAGGGTGGAGCACTTACCATCAGGGCGGGAGAGAGTCAAGTTCACAATCACCGCCCGCCGAGACTGTCCGAGATCCCCGAGGAGCAGGCTCTGTTGTAGCCCGGGTCACGACCCAGGGCAGCTCCGAGTCTTAATGCCCATCTCTCTGACCTGGCCACCCCGACTTCATGCACAGCCGCTAAACTCGAAGTTTCCGGGCTTCACAGAAGCTGGGCTGGGTTTCAGGAGCGACGTCTGAGCTTGGCAACAAAGACAGAAAGCAGACCGGCCCCGAGACAGGAGGGGGCGAAAAAAAGAGACAGCAACGAGGAGAGAGGCAGCTTAGAAAGCCCTAGAACTTGAAGTGACACCCGAGAGCGTTTTTGTTTTATCTTTTTCCTAGGAAGAAAACAAGAAAGAGCCAGATTCCAGTAGATAAGGTTGGGGTAGGAAGGATATTTTCTTTTCTTCCACAAAAGTGGATTCCCCTCTCTGCTGAGTATCTTCATTTCAGGGGCTCAGAAAAGAGCTCAGCCGTTGGAGCATGTGATGATACTGTCTGTCCACCTTCCTGGAACACAGAGGGGTGGAGCAACTTCTATGACCTGGCCAGAGACATAGAGGCTAGCTGAGAAAGCGGTGGCACCCATTCTGAGAGCCATAGATACTTGGCCTCCACAGGGCTGACAGTGTGTTCCCAGCATTCCTACCGGCTTAATGGTGCTGGGGAGGAGGTCAGATCTGCCTGCCAGGGAAGCTGGGGATCCTGTCTTAAGAGTGTGGGATGATACTTTCTACTGCGTTTTCAAAGTAACCAGCAAATCCACAAGCCCTGGGACAGCTAACCTCAACCATTCCACTGCAGAGCCGTGGGGATTCCATTGAGGCAGGGCGGTCCTTTCAAGAGAACTCAGTCTAAATCACACTACTTTTCAAGAGAGAAGTCTTCCTGTTTTCTCCACTGTTATGCTTGCCAGGAACCTCGCTTGGTCTTTTTCTTTTTTCTTTCTTTCTTAGTTTTTATTCATAATTATAAATGTAACATTGTAATCTATCTAGACTTGGATAGGAATGAAGAGAACATGGAACCCAAAAAACCTGGGTGAGAGCGGAGGTTAGAGGGTATTGCTAGAAGCTGGGGTAGAGGTGTTCTCATGAGCTACAGAAGGAATGGTCTGGTGGGTAACATGCTCACTCGTCAGAAGAATTAGATTGTCCACAGTTGGCAGTGGTGATCTTTGTGCTGGTCTCACTGTTCCTGGATCCAAAACACTCCATGGCATCCACAATGCTCATGCCTTCTTCCTATACCTTCCCAAAACCCACAGGTTTACCACCCAGCCACTCAGTCCTTGCAGTGAGGCTGGAGAGCAGGGAACTGTTTGTGTCTGGTCCAGTGTTTGCCATGGACAAGATGTCAAGACCATAGTGTTTCTCCCTGTAGATGGACCTGCTGCCAGTGCCATTATGGTTTGTTATGGAGAGTGAAGAGTTCACTCTGTCGCATGAATCCTAGAATGATTCTATAAAAGGAGGAATTCACATTCAAATCCTTTCTCTCCAGTGCTTAAATTGTGAGAGTTTTCTGCTGTCTTTGGAACTTTGTTGGCAAAGAGCTTAAAGGAAACCAACCCAAGGCTCACCATCATCTGCCCTGAGGGATTGACTGTGGCTTCAGCAAATGGTAACAGGGACAGCAGTGGCTGCAAAGCCCACTTCGTATTTTCTTTTTTAAATGAGGGGGTTGGATTTCTTTATTTATTTTTATTTATTTGCCTTGGTGTTTGCCTGGAACTGGGAACTAAGACAGTTGTGAGCTGCCATGTGGGTGCTGGGAATCGAACCCTGGTCCTCCGGAAGAGCAGTCAGTGCTCTTAACCACTGAACCATCAATGTGTCCAAAATCTTTGTCTTCCTGGAGCATGACCTCCTTTGCCTCTGCACTCCTTGTCTTCAGAGCTCAGTTTGTCCCAAAGGAGCGAGGTGTGGTGCTCACACCTGTAATTCCAGCACTTGGAATCAAAAGTAGAAAAGTTGTGAAATTGAGGTCATCTGGGCTGCAGAGTGAGAAGTTGTGTCAAAAACAAAGGGGGCTAGAGAAATAAATGGGTAAACAGCCTGTACCACTTTGTCAGGGGACCCATGGTTGGTTCCCAGCAGTCACATCAGGTTGCTCACAACTGCCTCTAACTCCAGGTCTAGGGAATCTGTCATTCTCTTCTGTCCTTATCAGATGCACACACATACACACAGACACAGACACACATACACACACACACACACACAGAGACAAATACACAGAGACAAACACACACACACACACACACACACACACACACACACTTTCTCTCTCTCTCTGGCCAGGTCTACATAGTAAATTTCAGGTCAGCCAAGGCTACTGCCTTTTAAAAAGATTAAAATCTTGAGGCTGTGGGGATGGATCAGCCATTATGAGCACTGGCTGCTCTTCTGGGTTTGACTTCCATCACACACCTGGGGGCTCACAAACATCTGTAACTCTAGTTCCAGGGGATTCAACACCTTCTTCTGGCCTCCATGGACACTGTACACACATAGTACATAGACGTACACACAGATAAAACAACCATACACAGTAAAAAAAAAATCTCAAAACTTCTTTAAAAACAAGCAAACAAGGGAGAAACAGGGAAGGGAAGGGGAAGAAGAAATAATGAAGTGACGGTAACTGTGCTCAGTTAGCAGGGTGTTTGTTCAACATTCAGGAAGCCCTGGGTTCGATCCTGGCACTGCATAAACCAGAGTGGTGGTCCACACCGATAATCTCATAAGGAAAAAAAAAATGGGGTTGAGAAGAGACCATGAAGATAGAAAATAATATCACAGTATTTACCCAGGGCTGGCTTCATAGGTGTGTGGCATATTAAGTACCACAAGGTCATGTGTGCAAAAGAACCCCCTACTTGTCAGCCATTATCCACCTGGATATTTGAGCCATTTTTGAACCCAAATCTATGTGCCCCTGCCAGCAGGGTCTTCAGCGTGGACCTGAACCTGGGAAGGAAACAAATGGAAGGCAGGAACACAAAGAACGGAAGGACAAGACAAATCTCTCTGTTCAAGTCCTCCAAAGCTTTATTATTACAGTCAATATTTATACAGAATCTCTGCCATGCAGGTAGCCGGGAGGAAAGGGGTGGGATATTCAAAAGAATGTGGCAAGCCTGTGAGGGGAAGTAACAGACAGGGTAGAATTGATATGGAAATCTATCTGTTATCAGTTGAAGTGCCTGGGGAAGGTCACCTTGCTGATCTGAGAAGGTCAAAGAGAAAGCCTGCAGTCATGGTTTAGCTTAACAATAAGGGTGTGTAGTTTTCTGGTATTTGCTATCTAGAGTATAGACTGTAGAGGAGCTAACTTATAAAATATGGCTAAATTAGATTTTGGCTCCTAAAAGCTATGTTTTTATCCTTTTCTGGGCTCTGAGAGCTAAGAAGCCAATCTGGACTGTGGCTGTAGGTTAACAATGCCACAAGGCAAGTGTCTTATCATTGGTAATTCTGTTAGTGGATTTTGCCTACAGAAATGCCATTCTGGGTGGATGAGAAAAAAATTTCAGTGGCAATTTATTATATATGTCTTAAAGAGAGAGAGGCCGAGGTGACAATAATGAGACTGCAGACTGAAGCCATCGAGTTCATTCCTAGCTTTCCTGTGTGGGTGGTGGCAGTGGTGTTCCCCATCTTAGAAAGCAGTGGTTAGGAGGTTTTGATAGTAGATCAGTGTGCAATGGGCGCTCGGTAAATAAGCAGCACCCATGACCTTCATGGTTATGATTTGACACTAGGACCTAGGGACAGTTTCACTCTTTTGTATTTTTATTTTTAACATATTGTCTCACTATGTAACCCAAACTAACCTAGATCTTGTGATCCTCCTGACATAGTCTAAGGGCTGGGATTATAGACACATGCTCCTATGCCTCATTTCAGTATTTTCTTTTTTAAAATTTAATTTTTTTTCCAAGACAGGGTTTATCCTGGAACTCATTCTGTAGACCAGGCTGGCCTTGAACTTGGAGGACCACTGGCCTCCTAAAGTGCTGGGATTAAAGGTATATAACACTACTTCCCAGCAAGTTTCATTATTTTCAATGAAGGTGTATTCACCTCCTCCTTGCCATCCAGACTGAGTTTTAGTAAATCAGACTGGCCTCAGATGCGGTAATCTTCCAGCTTTGGCCGCCTATGTGCTGAGATTACAAGCATAAGCAACATGCCCAGTCATCCCTTGTTCTAAAATGAAAGCACCAGTATGGGGGGCCTCCAGATGGCTGAGCTGGTGAAGGGGCTTGCTGCCATTTGAAGCCTGTGGTTCTGAGTTTGACCCCGGGAACCTACATGGTATATCAAGAAAAGACTCCTACCAGTTTTCATCTGACTTCCACACACATGGTATAGCATGAATGCGCCCATACACGTACACACACTTATAATAAATAATTGAGTTAATTAATTAAACACACACCAATGAGAGACGAACTCAGTGAGTTTGTTTGCCATATGAGCAAGAGGACCTGAATTCAAATCCCCACATCCAACATAAAAGCAAGGCAGCATAAGAGTTTGTAATCTCATTGCTCCTGTGGGGAGACAGGAAGCAGAGAATCCTGGGAAGCTTGTGTGGGGACCAGCTAGTACACAGAGAAAAGGAGTAGGAGGAGAGAGAGAGAGAGAGAGAGAGAGAGAGAGAGAGAGAGAGAGAGAGAGAGCACAGTGATGCTTCACTGAAGACTTTGAGCAGAATCAATGACCTCCCTACTCCCTGCGGGGACACCCAAGTGACCACACCATGGGCTGCCTTTACATCAGGCATAAACCTGGCCTCTGGGGCGGTTGTTCTCTAGGATGAGACACTGTGACATTTGCTGCTGATTACAAGCTCTGCATCACACTGCGTCCTTAACCTTCTGTGCCTCAGCTTTTCCATTGGAGACTTGGTTTAAAAATTATTTTTAACAGTCTCAGGCTCTTATTTATACCCACAGGCTGCTGCAGAATCTGCTCCATCAATCAGAGAGAGGAAAGGAACCAGGGCCATCAGGCATCTCCATTAGCGCCCTTGTGAGACCAACAGGCAGGAGAGACAGGTGGTGAGCATTGGGCCTTGGCAGCTTCTGATAAAGACAGAATCCTGTTCCCAGGGAAGATCACAGTCAACTCCAAAGCCTAGGCACAGAACTCGAAAGAATCCAGGCCCTAAACCCACACCACCTTAATCAGCTACTGGGTCCAGAGACTCATGGGAACTAAAATGATAAGAATCGGAAGCCCAGGCAAGGGGTTAAGTTCAGCTAATTACTAGTCAAGTTTTTCTGGGCAAGATACTCCTTATCTAAAGCTTTGGTCGCCCCAAACAATAGCCCTAAGATTTGGGGGTTACAAGTGGATGAGTTTATATTCAGTGACTGACACAGGCTCTGCCCCCTATGTTAGACTCCCACTAGGCCTTGAGGAAGTGGGTGACTAACAAGGTGCAAAGGGATCCGAACCCCAGACCCTATGCTGGGTAGGGCAACACAGAAGATGTCTGTACCCAGAGAGGTGCACATGGCCCTAGGCCAGCCCTCCAATCAGAAAGGTCTACCAGGGACAGAGTTTTTTTTGACTCCTCTTGCCCACATAGCATGGCAGGTCAGGCTGGGCTAAGTGGGCACACAGGCCTTCAGAGTGACCAGCACAGAAACAGAGCCAAGGGCAGATGGTTGGGTGTTCCAGACCACAGCCATTTTCCCTGCAGCCACCTCACTGGGCAGTGCCTTTTGATGGAACTGGGTTGTTCTCTGAGTCCCAGCTAGGAATCCAGTTCCATCTTCTTGACCTGCTATACTTGAGGGGGGGGTAGATAGGATGTGCTTGGTTTTATTTAATATAAAATTTGTTTATATATACATAAACGTGTTCATTAAGAAACATCTGAAAACATAGAAAGGCATTTTAAAAAAAGAATAGAAATGACTCACAAAATCATTACTGGACACACTTTGTTCAGAGTCCTGGAATATTTCAAATAGTACATGTGTGTGCATGCAAGCATACATGTGCGTGCGTGTGTGTGTGTGTGTGTGTGTGTGTGTGTGTGTGTGTGCATAAAACTAGGTCACATGGTAAGTTACACATGTCTACATGTAGTTAGATAAAAGTATAGATTATTTTAAAATCTCATTCAATATGTTGTAGAGTTTTATGACACTTAATATTATTCTCTAGTATTTGAAAAATCAGTATGTGGGCTGGGGGTGTGACTAAGTTGGTGGAATGCTTGCTAAACATGCGCACAGCCCTGGGTTCAACACCCAGCACCTCACATAGTAGGAAGGTGCAGGAGAGAGGATTGAGGGTTCAGGTTATCATCAGCTACAAAGCAAGTTGGAGGCCAGCATGGAATACATGAGGCCCTATCTCAATAAACAACAGAGCATATACAGTCAGCTTTGTGAACCTGTGAGGGTAGCATTGTGTCACCACCACCTACACCAAGAAATTATCTGTATCCATATACCTAATGTTCCCTGGAGCCTCTGGTAGGGATATGATGATTCCCAGGCCCTGGAGTCACATCTCTGAAGTCTGTCACTGCACAGTGTTTTTACCTTTACCTGACTTAATATAAAGGAACCATAGAGTATAAACTCTTCATTCACCTCTGTTGTTCAGTCTAACACAACTTGTTGCTTTTCATTAGTCTGTAATAGTCCATTGCATGTTGGCTGAAGTTTATCTGTTTGTCTACTGATGGACCACTGGGTTGTTTTAATGATTTATTTGTTTGTTTTTAGTTGCTGTGAACAGAACTTTGTGATTTTTTTTAAAGCTTATAAATGAGCTGTGTCACCCACAAGTGCAGGTTCAAGCTATGTCTTCCTCCCTGGAGCATTCCGAGATGGGGAAATTGAGATACATGGGTGAACCAGAAGCCTTGGGGTGAGTCAGGATGGGCTGGGAGAAAGCAAGTTTTAAACATCTCAAGATCTCACCATCAATAGAACAAGTGCCTCCTCTCAGCTGATGGTCAGAAATGCTCCAAAATTTTCCTCCAATGACAAAATCCTATGAAAATCTAACTGCACAGTACACAAGGACAGCCTCGTGTTAATCACACTGCTTTGTTGATTCCTCCACCAAGCCTGGAATTTCATGTGAACATTAGATACGTAAGCACCCTAACTAAGACCACTGGTGACCAGTTTAGACTTCTAGGCCACTCTGTCCTTCCGTAGAGCCTGAGAAGTCCTGAGGTTCAGTCTCAGCACAACCTGACCCTGAACAGGAGGCCTGGACTTGGTTGCTGCAAATTATTCAATAGACCCAGCCCCGAAATGACTAATGGCTTCCTAAATCCAGTCTGCCCATGAGGACTTCCTGAAGGATGATGAGTCACTGAAGTAGCTGCTTCTAAAAAGATTATCACAGCAATGTAGGGCTAGCAGAATCCAGCCAAGGACAGAGACAAAGAGGTGGTCACTAGAATTCCAGGTGTGTCTTGAGGCTCCTGGATTCCTCCACAAATTCCTGGCCAGCATAAAGAAGTCAGCATTAAAATTGGGACCAAGTCTGTGTTTTGTTCCTGAATGAATTAGCTTAGTTGCAGGTCTGATAGAGCTTGCCTTTATTTTTAATGATTTGCTTTATTATCTATTATGCATATGTGTATGTGACTATGTATGTGCAAGTGTATTCAAGTGCTTGTGGAGATCAGAAGAGGGTGTTAGATCCCCTGCAGCTGGAGTTACAGGAAGTGGTGAGCAGTGGATTTGAGTGCTGGGAACTGAATTTAAGTTCTCTGGAAAAACAGCAAATGCTCTTAACTGCTAAGCCATCTTTCCAGACCCCTTTATCTTTTCAATGTAACACTTTATATTTATTCTTTTTAAATATTTATTCTTTTAAAAATTCAAACAAGCATATGTATTTTGTTCTATCCCATTATCTTATTTAATCCCCTACAACCAAATATGGCTACCCACATTTAACAAATGAGAAATCTGAGGCCCAGAGGAGTTAAGAAACTAGAGATGGGGGCTGGAGAGATGGCTCAGCGGTTAAGAGCGCCGTCTGCTCTTCCAGAGGACCTAGGTTCCATTCCCAGCACCCACATGGCAGCTAACAACTGTCTGTAGTTCCAGTTCCAGGCAAACACCAAGGCAAATAAATAAGTAAATAAGTTTTATAAAAAAAAAAAAGAAAGAAAGAAAGAAAGAAAGAAAGAAAGAAAGAAAGAAAGAAAGAAACTAGAGATGGGCTGACTCCTTAGCTGGTAAAGTGCTTGCTGTGTAATCACAAGAACCTTTATGAAGAAGCTTGGCACCATGGTAGCCCCTCAATCCCAGCACTGGGGAGTCAGGAACAGGAGGTTTCCTTGGGTCTTGATGGCCAGCCTAGCCAAATCTCCAAGTACTAGTTTGCTGAGAGAATATCTAAGAAAACGAAGTGGAGGGTCTGCAGAGACAGTTCAATGGTCTAGAGCACTTGTAGCTCTTGTATAGAACCCTGGTTCAGTTCCTAGCACCTACATGATGGCCCAGAACCATCTGTAACTCCAGTTCTAGAGGATGTGATGGTCAGTTTGGATCTCTGTGGGCACCAGGCATGCACACAATATATATACATTCATCCAACTGTGTCTCCAAGGCACACCTTAGTCTAGAAAATCTACTGTTGCAGACAAGCTAGGCTGAGCCTCAAGCTTAGAGCCAAGCATTCTGTGTACCTGCTGCTGTCAACACTCAGTACATAAGACCTCAAAAAACACCATGGAACCATAAGATACTTCAAAACATTCCACGGAGAACAGTAGGTACAGATGGGAGAGGCAGCCTCAATGCACTATAAGGCTGATTTTTTTCAACACTAATGAGACTGTCTCTCATACATATTTTGTCTATGAGAGTGTCTTGGCAAGTTTGAGCCAACAAACTGGATGCTTGGAAATCACCTACTTTTCCATGACCTCTCTTCAAAAGCTTCCTAGGGACCATCTTCCCCAACCTACCCACCCCCACTCCTGTACAAAAAGAGAGTACACACAGATGGTTCACAACCTACAGTGGTGGTTCATTTCGGGGTTGATTCCGCAGTGGTGCAGCCGAGATAGGAGTCATCAGAAACAGTACTTGGGATTTGAATTAGATCTTTCTCATGCTGGTGATAATGTGATAGAAACACCCTATCTTAACACCGGTCATTACCAGGGGAAACCACATACTCCTGTGTGCTGCATTGATAAGGCAGGACATTTAGTAGATTAATTGCACCCGATGATGTCTTCAAGCCACAATGGGTTGTCAGTATGAGCCATCGTTAAAGAACATCTATATTTGACGATCTTGGTGAACAGGTGGGTGGGACATCAGGCACCTTCAGGGTGTTTAAGGGAGGTCTTCCAGCTAGAGATGAAATTGCGAGCTGGCATGAAAGGGGAATTAAGTTTACAGCCTCCAGTTGAGCAAAAACGAGTTAAAGCAGACATTCAAAACCCATGGTATAGCTCACATCCAAACAGGGCTCCAGCTCTTTGTAGAGGGACAGTGTGGACCACCTTTACTAGGAGAAGCATCGTTACAGCACAGGATGGGTACGTGCAGGCCTGCCTGGCAAATGACTGTCAACAAACAGCTGCTCTCATCCCTGGGCTTGCAGACCTCCAAAAGGGGTGGTTACACTGAGGGGCTAGCCTCTGCTCTGCATTTCTTGACCCTAGGCTGAGCGCCCAGCAGAAGGACCACTTCGCTCCTTGCAGAAAGAGGCTACGGCTAGGAGGGGCTTCGGATGCCACAATTGCGCCGGCATCACAATGTCCTGACCGGTATTCTCTAAGGGCATAGAAGGCATCGCGTTCACGATCATAGAGGGTACGGAAAAGGATGAAGATCGCCTACAGGGAGGACGACCCATAGGCATGACTTATTAGCCTCACGCCCCACCCCGGAAGCTGACTCGCGGTAGACGTAGGGCGGGGCCTCTCCTGCCTTGGGGCGTGACTTCTAAGAGGCCTGCGCCGGAAATGAAGTCCCGGGTGCGGCAGGCCCGCAGCTGCGGCTCTCAATTGAGGGCCAGGCTGTCTGGAGGCAGGGCCTTTGCACAGCTGGAGGTGGAGCCACTGGGCCACGGTCTCCGATTTCCCGGGTCGAGGGCAGGGCGGGCGGAATGGGGCATAGAGTGGGCGGGCCCTGGGCCGGCCTCCTCTAAATGCAAAGCACTGGCTGGGCAAGGCAGCGGCTCGGGGGCGAGGCCTGCGTGTATAGGGCGGGGCCTAGGCTTGTGGGCGGGGCCTCGGCCGGTGGCCCAATGAGTTTGCGACATCTCCAAGCCAGGCTCCTTCCTCACTTGCAGAAGACTGGAGGTTGCTGGAAAAAAATTTAGGAATCTGAAGAGGAATCTAAAATTTAGGAATCTAAACAAAAAAAAAAAAAAAAAAAAAGAAGGGGCTGGAGAGATGGCTCAGAGGTTAAGAGCACTGACTGTTCTTCCAGAGGACCTGAGTTTAATTCCCAGCAACCACATGGTGGCTCATGACCATCTATGATGACATCTGGTACCCTCTGTATGCTGTATACATAATAAATAAATAAATCTTAAAAATAAAAATAAAGAAGAAAGAACAACAAAAAATATGCCACAAAAATAAATAACAAGTAAAAGAGCACTTGATCAGCTGGGGCGGGGCATACTGGCCCATGCTTTTAATCCCAGCACTGGGGAAACAGAGGCAGGTGGATCTTTGTGAGTTTGGGGCCAGCCTGGTCAACAAAGTAAGTGCCGGGACAGCCAGGACTGTTACACAAAGAAATTCTGTCTCTAAAAACCAAAACAAACAAAGCCTGATCATTTAAGATCACCAGTGTTAACATTTTGACATGTTTCTATTTTTACAATTCTATGTATATTTGAAACAAAAATGGGGATGCGTTTAAAGTACTGCCTCGGGGCTGGTATTGCTGTGAAGGTCTAATGGCAGCCCTGTTTGTGGCTACACACAGTCCTAGATGGGGACCCCCTTTGGTATTTAACTCACATCTCATTATTGGGCTTCGACACTTTCATCTTTTCCTTCTTGTTTCCATCCATTTAAGACGAATTTTCTAAATTTAAAGGGTAACAAATGTTTCAACAAATGATAAGTAACTTGTATCCCAAAATAGATACCTTGTGTCCAGGTTATATGTATAAAAAACTAAAACAATGAAATACCTGATTTAATTATGGGCAAAGGATGTTCATTATGGCCAATTAACAGGGGGAGAAAAACCAAACCAAATTTACAAAGTAACACCTCACACTAAGGTTCTAAGTACAGAAATTAAAAATAAATGTTGAGGTGAAAATGATGAAAAAAATTCATTATATAAATTTTTGGAACATAATTTGAAAAAGTGGAAAAATGTTAAAGTGTTGGCAAGTATGTGGGGAGCCTGGAACCTTTTCATGTTAGTAGGAGTTCAAAATGACATAGGTGCTATGAAAAGCTTATGTCAGTGTCTCAAAAGTTAGAGCTACCATATGACCCAGCAATTCTGCTTGTCCTTATATCCAAAGACTTAATGGTGGGAATATTGACAGACTGACTTCTGTTCACTCCTGCTCAGAGAAAATGAAAGGGAGAAATAGAAACATCCCCCCAAAAGTCATGGATAGATGAGTGGGTAAAGTTTGATGTCATAAGTACATGCAAAGGGACATTATCAGACTTAGGAATGAAATTCTCAAATCAGCTACAACAGAACTGAAGCCTGAAAATATGCCATGTGAAGAAAGTCAAACACAAACTCTCCAGTCATGACATACTACAACAGGCAAGTTCACAGACAGGGAAATGGGGTTACCAGGGGTTACTACCTAGTTACCAGCTCTCGAGGCCGGAGGAGGTGTGGAGTTCTTATTGAACTGATCAGAGTTTCAGCTTGGTGTGGGGTTGATGGTGATGGCCACCCAGCAAGGTGAGTGTGCCTAATGCTGTAGAAAAAGTACACTTTTAAAATCTTACTGAGGATTTAAAATCTCACTTCACGAGGAAGTCAGAGGACATCGTCCAGGAGTCTCACCTTCTACCTTGTTGACATAGGACCTCTCATTTCTGCAGCACGGTATATTTTGGACAAGCTGGCCCTTATACTTCCCGCTGATTCTCCTGTTTCTGACCCCCCATCTCACAGTAGGAATGCTGAGATTAGTCACATACCACCACATCAGGCTTCTAATGTGGGTTTAGGGGATCAAGCTCAGATCCTCAGGTTTGTGTGGCAAGCATCTTTACCTGGTGAGTCATTTATCCAACCTCTATAATAATATTGTTACAAATATTTTAATACCACCTAAAGATATTGTGTGTGTACATGTTTATGTATACATGGAGGGGTAGATTTCAGATGTGTTCCTCAATTATCCTCTGCCTTATTTTTCCCAGCTTAGTTTTTAAGACAGGGTTTCTCATCAAACCTGGAACTCAACTTTTGGACTTCCAGGAATCCTCCTGTCTCTGCCTCCACAGTACTAGAATTACATGATAAACCATCTCTCCAAACCTAGATCTCTTTCTAGGATGCAAGTCCCTGTACATGAATCAAACTCATTGGGGTACCCTCCAAATGGCTGAGGATGAATTCATTCAGCCTTCTCTGCAATAATTTCCAACCAGGAAAGAGAAGTCTGCTTTGGAAAAGTGCTACATCATTGGTGATCTTTATCGATCTTTTCTGTCTGACCCACCAACACACACATAAACTAATACACACATGCTAACACATACATACACTAACACACAAACACATACCCCAACACACACGCCAACACACAAATACAAAGGCATAAACATATTTTTTCTGTAAACACTATACATGTTCATTGTTGACAATTTTGCAAACATGGATACAAGAAAATAACAAACAGAACCTTAAGTTAGAGAAGCCACCATTGTCAAGATCTTCTTTATTCATGACACATACTTAAACCACAATGACCATATGTCATGTTGCATCATCTTTATCTCTACAAACAGGCAATGGAAGGTCTCATGTTCTCATGTTTCAGCAGCACATTTTAGTGACTTTGTGCCATCCACTGTTTGGATATTCCTTATGTACCTTCCATACCCAATTCTTCACTGTTGGCTGTGTGAATGATTGACACTCAGGCTTCAGTGAACATCCTTAATGCTTCCTGTAAAGTGGCCCTACAGCATTTGTAACTTCACAGAGAATCAGCCCCTTTAAAATTCTCAAGTGCATTCCTAGTAGGTGCCCAGGAAGGGCAAAAATTATTTTAGTAGCATAGCATGTGATAGCAAATTTTGTTTTAAATTTAATTTAATTTTACATGTATGGGTATTTTGCCTGTATATATGTCTGTGCACTGCATGTGTGTCTGGTACCTCATGGAGGTTGGAGAAGGGTATTGGATCCTCTGTAACTGGAGTTACATATGGTTGTAACTGCCATGTGGGTGCTGGAAATTGAACCCATGCCCTCTAGAAAAGCAGCCAATGCTCGTAACCATTGAGCCTTCCCTCCAGCCCATTTTGTTTTTGAGACAGATTCTTGCTGTGTAGCCTTGGTTAACCTGGAAATCTCTGTGTGGAACAGTCTGGCCTCAAATATGTGGAGATTCCCCTTCCTCTGCCCCCTCAGTATTGGGCTTCCATGTTAGCCGAGACTGTGTGCAGCATCTAACTTTGGGGACTGGAATGGTGTGTTGTAGAATGGTCCTGCCTGCATCTGTGGTCCACTCTGGACCCCTGCAGTTTTACCTCTGCTGAGCAATCCTGAAGGCAGGTAGCCAGGGAGAATTGGGGCTCCAAGCTTCAAAGGACTTGGTTCCACTTCTAGCTGCCCCAAAGGCTACGGGGCCTGTCATTGCTTGTCCCTGTTACTGTCAGTCAGGGCTGGGCTGGTTCTCAGGTCTGGCTTATGCAATGCTCTCCTACACTCCCAGGTCTGTCTTGTTCTTACTTTCGCTTGGAGGGTGGCAGAGGCAAGTCTTGGCTATATCTTGGCTGGCTGGCAAGACCCTAAAAGAGTGTGTGTGGCCAGAAGGCATCTGTCTTCATCTTGACAGCACCAAGGAGTCCTGTGAGACAGTTCATATGCACTTTGACTTGTAATATCTGTCCAACCTGACCATGAACAAGGCCCTGGGCACCCTTAAGAACAAAGTGTGTCCAGCCTTCTTCCTCCTCTGCTGGGGCATCCTCCACTCTCCCTGTACAGTTTCCTGTAAGGAACGGACTGAAGGATCCAAAAAACTTTGGTCCCTGCCTGCCTAAGATGATCTGTTTTAGGACTGTGAAGCAGGCTGGTCTCTACTTCTCTCTCTGGCCTCTTCACCACCACCATTTCCCAGATCCAGAACAATTCCCCCCAACATGGAGAATCTGCTAGAAAAACACAGGCCTTTCCTCCCTGTTCCTTTTGGTGATGTTCTTCCAGTCCTTGGGGCTAGAGAGATGGCTCAGAGGTTAAGAGCACTGGCTGTTTTTCCAGAGGTCCTGAGTTCAATTCCCAGCAACCACATGGTGGCTCACAACCATCTATCATGACATCTGGTGGCCTCTTCTGTATACTGTATACATAATAAATAAATAAATATTTTTTAAAAGAATCTCAGCTCCTCCTGAGAGTAACAATAGTAATTCCTCCTTGCTAGCTACTTTCTCAGCCACCAAGTCCTCCAGGAAGACAGTGGGGATGGATCCCTCAGCCATGAGAAGGCACATAGACATCACTTCTGCCTCTTCCTGCCTTTGCCACAGAGTATCTTTGTATTGAGTCCCATGAGGCTATGAATTTCCTGAGAATAACACTATCCTCACGGTCCTCAGTGCCCAGCACAGGGCCTACTGTAGGAAAGCAAGTGACTGAATATAGACTGCTAAAGCAATATGACTCACAACCTAATTCTGACCTCCCAATTTCATTCACAGTCATTTGGAAACAGCTTGAAATTTGGGTGCCATGGAGACTGTTATGTACACATATGTCAACTGTTATTCTTCAGGCAGGATCCCCCTACACACACCTTATCTATCTATCTATCTATCTATCTATCTATCTATCTATCTATTTGTGGCAGGATCTCTCATTGACCTGGAACTCACAGACTAGCTTAGGCTAGCTGGCTAGCAGGCCCCAGGGATTTTCTTAGTCTCTAGTTCCCCAACACTGAGATTACAGGTGGACACTCCCACACTCAGGGTTTTTGTTTGTTCGAGAGAAGGTCTCACGCATGATGTAGCCTTGTCTTGCCTGGAACCCACTCTGTGGACCAGGCTGTTCTCTAGCTCAGAGATATCCACGTGCCTCTGCCTGAATGCTGGGAGAATGAAAGGCCTGAGCCGCCATGCTCAGCTAACACCTAGCTCTGCGTGTGCCTTTCAAAGATTGAATTCATGTATTTGTGCTTACAAGGCAAGCATCTTACTGACTGAGTCATCACCTAACCCTCTGAGATCTCTGAGATGGTGTTTGTTGGTCTGGTTTGGGTTGCGGCATACTCTTTTTTTTAAAACTTTATTTACTTATTTATTTGTCTTGGTGTTTTACCTGGAACTGGAACTACAGACAGTTGTTAGCTGCCATGTGGGTGCTGGGAATCGAACCCGGGTCCTCTGGAAGAGCAGACGGTGCTCTTAACCACTGAGCCATCTCTCCAGCCCCCTGCGGCATACTCTTTGCACAAAAAGAAATTTCCTTGCCTGGTTACTTTTTCTTTATATGTTCCCCTGATGATACTGGTTTGCAATAGTCAGAGGTCACCAGTTTGTGATAAGAGAGCTCCATGCTTGTGATGAGCATGTGGGATACAGATACACACACAGGCATGTATACACACACACACACACACACACAAATGCACATACTCACTTTTCAACATCTGATAGAGACAGCCAGATCACAAGAATTCAGATTTTGACTTTCTTCTTCACACACATACCTTCCTTCTTACAGGCCAGCATCCTCTGCTGTCTTGTTCAGTCACGATGCACAATCATGGTGCCACCTGGGTCATTCTCTGAGAACGGCCATATTGGAGGGTACAATGGAGCCAGGGGACAGTTAGAAAATTCACTTGCTCTGCTGTTCTGCTGGGGACCTGGAAGCCAGTGCACCAGGTAGAAAGAGACCCCAGAAGGACCCATCATCTGATGAGCGCTTGTCACAAACACACTATGGAGTCACTGCTTCCTGCCTAGAGTCTGTGGTGGCTCCCTGTTGTCCTTGAGTTTAGAGCGAAATCCTTAGTATGGCTGCAAAGCCTAGGCTAGAAGAATGGGGACATGTGCAAAGCGTAGGGAGAACAGGATGGGAGCTGCTACCATCTGAGCCCTCAGCAAGGGGTGGGTGGGTATGACGGAGCCCATCTAGAGGGCAGTGATGGTTTGAATAAGAAAAATCCCCTCCTCCACAGTGTCAAGCATCTGAACACTTGGTCCTTGGTTAGTGGGCTGTTTAGAGGAAGTTTAGGCCATACAACCTAGCTGGAGAATCCATGTCCCTGGGAGAGTGATTTGAGATTAAAGGCCTGGAACTATTGCTAGCTCTCTCTGTAACACGAATTCTGGTTGTTATTAAATAAAAATTCCGAGCCAGATATCAGGGAAAAGCTGGAATATCAGAGAGAGGAAACAGATCCGGAGTCAAATCTTACCCAGCCAAGCTATCTTCCAGCTTCCTCAGCCTCGATCTTGGGTCGCTTCTACAGAATAAACCTCTGTTTTCCTAAGCCTGCCTTAAATATCTTCTTCTCCTAGTTTTTTCATTTCTGGTTTCAACTCGACATCATATTCTAGAGTTAAGATTAAAGGTGTGAGGGGCTGGAGAGATGGCTCAGCGATTAAGAGCACCGTCTGCTCTTCCAGAGGACCCGGGTTCGATTCCCAGCACCCACATGGCAGCTCACAACTGTCTGTAGTTCCAGTTCCAGGCAAACACCGAGGCAAATAAATAAATAAAAGTGTTTTTTTTAAAAAAAAAAAAAAAAAAAGATTAAAGGTGTGAGCTACTACTATCTGGTAGCTAGACCTTGAATTCACAGAAACACAGAAAGATCTCTGTCTTTGGAGTTATGAGATTAAAGGTATAAGTCACCAACTCCATCTTAAAAGCAGGAATTACCACTCTCTGACCCTCCTTGTTTGACTGTGGGTGGATCTGTTCTCTGATATTCCAGACTGGTATGTTTTTTTTTGTAACTTTTTATTTATTTATTTGCCTTGGTGTTTGCCTGGAACTGGAACTACAGACAGTTGTGAGCTGCCATGTGGTTGTTGGGAATTGAACCCCATCCTCTGGAAGAATAGTCAGTGCTCTTAACCGCTGAGCCATCTCTCCAGCCACTCCAGACTGGTTTTATTAAATATATATCACCACCACCACCACCACCCTCTGTGTGTGTGTGTGTGTGTGTTCACCACTGTTCATGTGAGCTGATTCCTGCTCTTGCCAGTCTGTCATACTTCTCCACCATGATAGATTCTTAGGCTTTTAGAACCTTCAGCTCAGTCCAAATAAATTCTTCCTCTTACACATTTCTTTAGTTTGTGGTGTTTTATCACAGTAACAGAAAAGTACATAATTCAAAGGCACTCCATTTGCAGGGACCCGGACGGAGGTACGGACATTTGAAAAATGAACTGAGTACAATGTCCAGGCTCCAGTGTGTGCACTTTATGGACAAGGCTCCAGTATGGAGACCCCATACTCAAGTCTCGTGAAGAGGAGTAGGGGAGGGGGCTGGGAAGAAAATTTGATCTTAGATCTGATTCTAGGCCAGACTCTCTGCCACTCGAATTTCTGGAGCTGGGTGGAATCTCTGTGATGCCCTTTCTCGCCCGCCCACCTTGACCCTTCCTCCAAAGCCTAGCTAGCCCTAGCTATAGTAGCAAGTCCGTGGATATCATCCCAGAGCATGCTGCTCTGGATAAACAGACAGGTGCTGCAGATGCCTGAGATCACTAGCATCAGGTGGGTGTCACTCACCCATCCACCTGTAGCTTCCCCTTCCTGCAGCTCCAGAGGCTAGAGGGTGGGCATCTTGCTCAGGGCAAAAGGGAACCCAAAGGCATCCTCCAGGAAGAGGCCCACTCTCGTCCCCATCTCCTATTCCCAGAAAGGCTCAGTCTCTTTCCAAGTATTAGAAACACCTAATGTCATGGTCTGTCCGCATCTGCTACCACCCAGCATGACCAGCCCCGTCTGGCATTCCACCCATCCAATTATGAAATCGGTAATTCTGTCCTGAGTTCTGCTGAGCCCCAGGGAATCATAAGTTCCTGCCCTAAGGAGGAAGTGGGAAGGGTTTCCAGGACAGTGGGGATGGTCCCAACACCCCGGAGCCAGAGCAGGATCAGGAGGTATGATGATGGTGGTGACCAAAATGATCTGGGACTGCTCTCACCCTAAACACTTGTTCAGCACAGTAGGACTTCAACACAACTCCACCTATGCAAGCCTAGATTTTAGTGTCGCTGTTACTAGGTCTCCAAACTGGAAGTCCTCTACTGGAAGGCAGATTAGATCCAGAAATGCGCCTCTGGAAACTGGAGGGCAAGCTGCCTCAGGTTTTAACAGAAACTGAGGCTCAGGTTCATCCCAGGCCCCATTGGAGTGATGTCAGACCCCCTCTGCTCCCGGGCCAGTCGCTCCCCCGTCGTGGGCCTGCCTTTCCCACGGGGCCGGGGCACTCCTGGCAGCCCAGAGGTCTCCTGGCACAAGACGTGGAGGAGGAGTGTGGTAGAAGGCATCTGGCAGCTAGGGGTACGGGGGGCTCCTGGCAGCAGGGGGACCCTGGGGGGAGGGGGCCTGGCAGGAGACGCAAGGGGCTCCCGGCGGCGGGCCGCCCGCCCAGACGCGCTGCCAGGCTGATTAGCATGGGCGAGGGGCGCTGGCGCGGGGGCGCCGCCGGCCGAGCTGGCACGTCCCGTGCGGGCCCAGCTGGCCGGGCCGAGACACAAAGCGCTTCAGACGGCGGCGGCGCTCGGCCATTCACGCGCTGGGGCGGCCGGGCGAGGGGTTCCCGCCGCCTGGGTGAAGAATAGCTCCTGGGCCAGGCGGGGCTTGGCCGCCCCGCGCTCCTGACCTTGAACCTTTGTGACTGGAGCGCATGCAAATCGCGGCGGGGCCGCGCCAAGCCCCGAGGGCGCTGCGCCTCCCGGGGTGTCCCCGGGAACAATGCACCGCTGTCCCCGCGCGGCGCCTAGGGCTGGGAACAGCTCGGGCAGTGCAGCGGAGAATATGGTTACGACCCGCGCTGTGTCCGCGTGTGCGTGGCCGGCTGAGTGGGCACAGAGCGGGGACTCAAACCCAGTCTCCGCCTAGTTGACTTCTCAGTCCTGCGCGCCTTGTTCTCCCCGCGCGCATTGCGCGGGATCATGAGCAAATCCAAAAGTTTGAGACCAGGTTCTGCTCCTGTCCTGCCCACTTTTCTTTAATAAGAATGATATTTTAAATCCTCCAGTGATCATTAAGAAGATAAAGACTGGGACTAGAGAGATGGGCCAGCTAGCTAAGGTATTGGCCACTAAGCCTGGTTCAATCCTCGGAACCCACAGGGTGGTCTCCTGGAAATTGCTCCCTGACCTCCACACACCCTGAACACATGTGCGCACACACTTAATAAACGTGAAAAATAGAGACTGCTCTCCATCTCACACAGAGGGGTCTTGCTTGGGCCCTTTTTCTCCTTAGGGCCTCCATTCTCTTTGCGCTTGGTTTTGAGGCCCAGGTTAAAGTTGTGCTGAGCTGTGCCCTATATAAAGTGATGGGGAAGGTCCCCATTTACAGAAGTAACAGCTTGTTACCAGGCTCTTAAAGTGGCTGCAGACAGAGAACAGCCCTGGCTGGAGGCTGCATCACTGTTGCCTACAAAGACTATGGTAGTTTCTAGGCCGACTGTTGTAGTCACGTGACTAACTGGAGGCAGTCTTTCCTGAAGTTCGCGTTTATGTTCCTGGTCAAGAGATTGCAGCATCTTCCACTGATTTGAGATTGAGCCTCAGCCCAGCTCATCCTGCAACTGACTATCCTGTCCCTTGTTCTTTAGAGACTCAGTGTCGTTGTCTAGTAAGGCTTTGTGAACCCTGCCTGCCTAACTTGCAGAGATGTGACATGAGGGCGGTTTCTCTAGGTATATCAGGCTGCTCTTGGAGTAAGGAGGTCTTAGTGTGTCTTCACACATGCGTGGGAGTATGTTCTGGGGAGCTCTGCTCTGCTCTGCCATATCCTGGACCCAGGATAGGAGTAAGAGATGATCAGTGTCCTTGAGTAGGTCTCAGTTTCCCCAGTATTGAGTGGGGGGTTGTGTAGAAAGTCTAAGAACCCTATTAGCATTTTCTCCAGGGAATATATAGTTAACCTTCTATGGCTGATTAAGCATGATTAAGGCAACTTATAGAAGAATTTATTTGGGGCTTATGGTTTCAGAGAGCTAACATCCATGATGATGGGTGAAGTTATGGCAGCAGCTGAAAGCCCCATCTCAAAACTACAATCAGCAGACACAGAGCACACTGGGAACAGCAGGAGGCTTTTGAAACCTTAAGCTCACTCCCAGTAACATGCCTCCTCCAACAAGGCCACACCTTCTAATCCTTCCCAAAGAGTTCCACCAACTAGGGACCAAGTATTCAAATATATGAGCCTATTAGGACCACCCTCATTCAAACTGCTGCACAAGGTCTTACTGTCTGGCTCCAGCTGGCCTGAGAACCTATGTAGACCAAACTGGCCTTAAACTCAAGAGATCTGCCTAATTCTCCCACACAAGTGCTGGGATTAAAGGCATGTGCCACCATACATGGCCCTACTAGCTTCCTTAAGGACAAATGACAATGAAGATCTTTCTTTATAAGAAGGGGACAGGGTTGAACATGCCGGGTCACCCTAGCAAGGGCATTGTGTCATTGGCTTCCTGTAGATGATTTGCTGAGGTATCCATGGACCCTGTTGGCCCTTGGGGAGCTCAGACTTTGTGAAGAAGCAGAAGAGGTGGAGAAGACACCTAGTAAACCCCATGAGTGAGGAGGTGTGGTGCCGTAGGGGAGCATGACCAGCAATGAATGGTCCAGGAAAGTTTCCTGCAATGGTGAGTAGATTCTACCAAGACACGAGAGAGCTGATAATACTCCATTTGAGGGGAACCTGGAAGGGAGCATACAGAGCATTCCAGAGGAAGGAGCACTTGTGAAAAGATCTTGTAGTGGGAAGTGTCTGTCCCACCATTAATTCCCAAATACCCAGCAGTTACTTTTCAAACAATTGACTTGGAGACTTAATAATATAATAAATACTGAGGCATATTACTAACTTAGGCATATTACTAACTAGTTCTTACACTTAAATTAACCCATAATTCTTATCTATGTCAAATGACATGGCTTAGTAACTATTCTCCGTAAGGCATTCTCATCCTGTTTCCTATATATCTGGCTGGTGACTGTGTCTCTGTTTTTTTCCTCTTCCCAGAATTCTCTTAGTCTGGTCACCCTGCCTACACTTCCTGTCTGGCTACTGGACAATCAACATTTTATTAAACTAATACAAGTGACAAATCTTTATAGTGTATAGGAGAATTATCCCACAGCAGGATCTGTAGGAAAGGGGTTACTATACAACCCCAACCCCAAGCTTGAGCTTATCCCTAACACTAGACCCTATTCAGATCCTAGCCCAAAACATAACCCCAATCCTACATCTAGCCCAAACAGTAAAACTAACCATAAACCAATTTCTAACCACCTGTACCTCATACCCTGATATTGTGTCAGGCTCTATTCCTAAATCCAGTCCTAAACTTAACCCTAGCTCTTACCATAATCATAACCCCTGAGCTCTAGGTGTAAGTTTAGACACAATGCTAATTCTAACCCTACCTCTAACCACCTACAACCAACCATGCTACAGTCCTAGCTATAACCCTACCCCAGGGACTAATCATAACCCTAACTCTAGTGTTAACCATAACCATTACATAAACCCTATCCATAATCTTAACCCTGGCACACACACACACACACACACACACACACACACACACACACACACACAAAGCTTTGCACATGACCCAAACACTGGGTGTTAACTCTAAAACAAACTCTAAATGTAGCTCTACCTGTAAACCCAGCCTCAACACTACCTCTAACCATGGCACAGGGAACAAATGCCTGAAGATCTCACATGGAGGAGGAGCTGCGTTATGTGACCTGGGGCAGCTCACAGGATGCTTAGGATCATGGGTGGAGCCTGTGTGGAGTCAGCACCAAGCTCTGGTAAGACTCTGGCTTCTGTCTCCAGCAGTGCTAACAAGGATCCCTGAGGCTCAGGGACAGAACCAGTTTGAGATAGAAATGGAAAGCAAAAAGAACACTGTGTAGTTTGCTTCTCTAGACACACATTCAATCTCAAGATTCTCAGCTTTGAGAAGCAGTCAGCCTCTTTAGAGACAGGCAATGTGACTCTGATTCCCAAAGCTGGAGGCCAGTGAGCCTCACAGCAGTTTGTGATCAAACTGTGGACACTGTCTCTGTGTCCCTGTGACAAACAGTATAAATGGTGTTATGGAGCCTACTCTGTGTAGGGGACTGCCATGTGCCTGCTTACTTCAGTCTGGTTCATCTGGAAGATAGCTGGGGAGTGGAGGTCAGTTTTGGATTCTTAAGTCCTTTGTCATATTAACAAAAATGAAATTTGTAGCCCACGAAGACATTCACTATAAGCCACCCCATAAAGGGCCAAGACCCCGCTATCATAGCAGCTGCCCCAATGTTCCATAGCAGCTGCCCCAATCTCATGACTCCTGAGTTTTCACAAGGCAGAACTGGATGGACCCTCAGCATTGCAACCTCCTGTTTCCAGCAGATAGAAGTGGCAGCGACCTTGGTAGGTTGGGCTAAAGCCAGGACAGGCCAGCACGAGACCCAAGCCTCCCGCCTTCTAGATCTTTCCACTACTTCACCGGATTCCTCAGAAATTAGCAATGGAAAAGCCATCCCACACTGCTGCTCTAAGACAGTCAATCTTTCCATTCTGGCTCTTTGTGAGCACCTGGGGTGGGGTGGGGGAACCCTGCAGATCTCATGCAAAGAGCTGTGTTATGTCACCTGGACCAGTTCACAGGACACTTTGGGCTCTGGTGTTGTTGACATCATGGGTGGAACCTGTGTGGTGTCGGCGGCATGACATCCCCTTAGCTGCTACATCATAGACCTGGGTCTCTGGCTCAGATGCCCCAGGGAGAACAGCAACAAGGCCTGGGTGCCTGTGCTACCCAGGAGACAGGGCAGCAATCAAGGACCCAGGACTGTGCCTAAGGCAATATTCTGCCCTTGTTGGACTAAGAAGCCAGTGTTGTAGCTAGTGGGCTGGGCTTAGCCCTAGCTAGCTGTCATCTCCCCAGATTCCATTTGCACCTGTGTAGACTCAGATACAGCCATAGGGTAGTGAGAAATCAGCAAGCAACACAGGGTGGGGGCTGGGATGGTACCAGCAAATGTCAGCAGCCACCTGACACTCAGTCAGATGCCAGTCTCCCCTTTCCCATATCTCTTTCTATTCTCTGTTCTTCCTGTCTGGCATCTGTGCCACTTTCAAGGGACAGAGAGTCAAACTGGACAGATAATGACTCTAGCTTGTGCAGGTCTAGCATAAAGCAGCAGGTACTGGTCTGAACAATCCAGTGCAACTTGTCCAAAAGAGTATTCTGTGATGACCCAAATGCTCTTTCACTGTCCCCAAAGTAGTCACTATTAGCTCATATGACTACTGAGCTCATAAAATGTGTGACTAGGGAAATTAATTTTTTTATCTTATTTTATTTAATTTTTAAAATTTATTTGTGGGTGTGTGTGGGAGGAAGCGGGGGTAGTGGGGGCTGAGAATGGTAATGTTACATGTGTGTACTCATAGGCCACAGTGCAAGTCAGAAGACAATTATTCAGGAATTGACAGAGGCAGGGCCTCTTATCTTTCTGCTGCTTTACCACACTCCAGGCTGGCTGGCACCTCTCTCTCTGCCTCCTAGCTTACCTTACCACAGGGGTGCTGGGATTCCAGATGCATGTCACAAAGACATCCAGCTTTTTGCATGGGTTCCAGGGATCAATCTCAGGTCATCAGGCTTGAAGTGCTTTTCTGCTGCCTTCACCCTCTTTTACCTTGATGTCAAATACCACCAGATGTAAGTCCTCCTATGAGGCTAGCTAGTAGCTAGCCTACTACTGGACAGCGCAGATACAGAGCCAAGACAATTCACTTACGACACTGACAACAGTTTCCTAAACCCACCAAGTCTTTTTCTGTCATTTCTTTCTTGGATGGCACATACTTTAGATGCTCTTCTTTGAGAGCGGAGACTGGCCTTTGGGCTTTGGGTCAGGGAGGAGAGTCCAAGGGAAACCAGCTTCACTAGGTCAGTCCCTGAGGCAGGAGAATTATCCCTTAAGTTGGTTATTTTTTCATCTCTCTGTCCAAATATGCATCAAGAAATAACTTGAAGGGTTAGAGAGATGGCTCAGTCAACAAAGCATTTGCCACACAAGCATAAGAACCTGAATTCAGATCTACAGAACCTGTGTAAAAAGCTGGGGATGGCGGTGGAGAGACAGACCAGAAGTAAGAAGTTCCTCCAGGGAACCCAA
The DNA here is from genome assembly GCA_004025045.1 of Sigmodon hispidus. Taxonomy (NCBI): domain Eukaryota; kingdom Metazoa; phylum Chordata; class Mammalia; order Rodentia; family Cricetidae; genus Sigmodon; species Sigmodon hispidus. Next base: position 183,792 of record PVIH01000131.1, read on the forward strand.
GTCTGTTTCCCAACATCTACATCTGCCCAGTAGCTCATGGCTGACTCTAACTCCAGCTTCAGGGGATCCAACGCCTTCTTCTGAGCTCTGCACACATCCACACACATATATTCACATATGAAATAAACAAACAAATATCAATGGGACATGGTAGTTCATGCCTGCAATCCTAGCCCTGAAGAGGCAGACACAGGAGAATAACAGTGATTTGCTATCCAGTTAATTTAACTAAACTAGTAATCTGTGGGTTCAGTAAGAGATGTTGTCTCAAAAAAAGTAGGTGGAGAAAAGATTGAAGAATTTACTGGTGTTGACATCTGGTCTCCGCAAGCATGCACACATACATAAACACACACACACACACACACACACACACACACACACACACACACATTCACATCCCTACAGTTCCAGACTGGGTAAGTCTAAGTGCAGTACAGACTGTACCAGCATCTCAGTGTCTTTAAGAGGCACCAGGCAGGATGGGATGCTGGAAATGGCCACCATAGGCCCAAGGGAAGGAGCAATCTAGTTGCCCAGGTCCTCAGCTAGCCAAAGTCACTGAGACCGGCTGTGGAGGCTGTAGCTGGGTTGGAATTGAAAAGGCCTAAGTGAACATGAGCTGTTCACTGCAGGACATTTCCTTCATCAATCTCGTCTGCTTGTACCTATGGGAAGGAACTGTGCCACAGTCTGTGCTGCCATGGAGGTGGTGACCAACAGCTACAGTCACCATGATGGCATTAGACCTGAGACCAATGGACACTAATCATTTTTTTTCTCCATACATATTCCAGATGAGCAGCTCAGCTGGTCTTGGGGGAAGACAAGGTGTGGCGGGCTGTTTATCCCAGGAGGATCCAATCTGATGGTTGAGCTGTGGGGCCCTGCCCCTTTATTACATAGGGATCATGTCTGGTGACTAGGTGTGGGGCCCCAATCTTTGTCTCAGGGATTCTGAGTTGCTGCATTACTTTGGCTAGCCATGGTCATTGCCACTGGCTGTTCATACCTATCACCATCTTGAAAACACCCAGAGTTCCTGATTCTGAGCCTGACTCTTCCCTGAGAATCAGGCTCAATGTCCTGTGTTGTTGACTTGTTTTTCTGCCTCTTGCTTAATCAGAACAAGGAGGCCAGAATGATCAAGAGCCCGTGTGCTAGACACCCCAGCTGTATCAGAGTGTGTGTTTTCTTCATGATACTTGAGGTTATCTAAATTCAAAGCTTCTCTCTTGTCATCTCTGGTGGAGCTAAGCACATGAGATACCTCTGCGTGGCTGTTGTTGAGGTCTCAGATGGGTGGACTGTAATCTACCTCCAGGTAGATGACTCTCCCTGCAAGAACTGGGACCCCACAAAGCCTAAGGATGTAGAGATGCTGAGAGGATCCAGCCAATATTTATTCCTGGACCTAAATAACCCTCTTAGTCCTTGTGGTGGTTTAGATATGAATGGCCCCATAGGCTCATGTTTGTGTACTTGATTCTCAGTTGGTGGGGTTTGGGGGGAAGGATTAGGAGGTATGGCCTTGGAGGTAAGTCACTGGGGGCGGGTTTTGAGACTCATGCCATTCCCAGCATGCTCTCTGCTTCCTGCTTGTGGTTCCCACCATGCCTTTGCTCCATCATCATGGATTCTAGTCCTCTGAAACTGTAAGCCCAATTAAATGCTTTTTTAAAAAAAATAAGTTGCCTTGGTCATGGAATTTTGTCACTGCAATAGAAAATTAACTAATGCATCCCTGTCACCCGAGGACACAGTTTCTCAGATCAAGGCTTACTTCCCACACTTTGGCATCCACAATATTGGCTGGTGCTCACTGTTTCACTGAAGTTGGATGAGCCAGCAAAGTCTGAACACGCTGTACGTTCCATAGATGCAGTGCTGGTGTCTACCTTGTAGTTGCTGGTCTCCCAGCCTCAGAAGATGAGTCTGATATCTACTAGACTAAGAAAGAAAGTCAAGCCACAAAGGATGTATTACCAAGTAATAAAGTGAATTTTAAAGCAATCTGTAAAAAAATCATTGGCTGTCACTGAAAGAGGTGGTGGTTCCATAATCAGAATGGAGAACTAGAAGGAGGTAAAGCTGTGGAAGAAACCATGAATATACTAAGGAAATATCTGGGTAATACTGAGAAAAAGCTGGCTAAGTAAATGAAGTTTACTTGGGGTCTATAGAAGGAATACATATGTAGGATCACTTTCTCCTGGGGAGACTGTATAAGCAGAATTAAAAGACACGAGGTGGGAGGGGTAAGTTGATGTAATTGAATATGCAAGAATGCCTCTGCTGGCCAGTAAGATGTTTTCAAAGGCCACAGGAAGGAAATTGATAAGAGACAAAACTCCAGTTGCCAATATAGTTATGATAAAGTCTACTTTCAAAGAATAAAAATTGGGATAAATTGACACTGAAACCTCTTCACGAGGAACGATAAACAATGTAGACGTCTAGAGAAAAACATGCCACAAACCTGGAAATGGCCTTGCTAGCTGTCCTGTTGGGGGCACTGACATCTGTCCAGCAGACTCTCTGGAAGAGTTCCAGTTCCGTGGGTGTGTTGTTACTCTACACCATTGCCAAGGCAGTTTCACAGCTCTGTGGAAAGTGGAGCTCTGGAAGACTGAGGCAGCTTTCTTGGCCAGCAGAGAAAGTGAGTGTTTCCCATGGAGTCAGAACTCTGGTCTCTTCTGTGTCAGAGGCAGCATCCTTGATGGCAAACCTTCCCTCCCTCTGGGAAAGTAATAGATTCTATGTGTGCTTCAGAGTCGCCTGTACACTGTCCTTCCAATGCCCCTATGAACTGGTTCCAGCATCTTCTTGGTTCCTTTATTGATTAATGAATTAAATTAAATCTTAGGTGGATTTATTTTCTATTAGCATGAGAATCACGCTATGACCTCTAAAAATCACTCCGAGTCTGTAAGAATTTGCATTCACAGCATGTGGTACAGAAGTGGAAAAGAAAAGACAAAAAAAAAAAAAACAATTAAACACGAACCCAGTTTCTAAACAAAAAAGAGGGCTGACCTATGAGGAGAGAAGGAAAATCCAATCTACTCTTATGGGGATCACTCTCTGCAGGTCCTTTCTGGCTCAGACTCTGGTCTCTGCTTCCAAGGAGTTTGACGGGGAGCAGATTTATGCCTCCGTGAAATGGCTTTGTCCTAAAAGCATCGTATGGGCTGGTGTGGGGACTGGAGGAGGCCGTATGGGATACTGATAGTGACTAGGAGTCAGTGATGGGGGCAGCGGTCTGGTTGTTACTAGGCTCAGCATTGGATGGGGGGTGCAGATGATGACATGAGTATCTGAAAGTGGTGTCCATGGGTACCTTTTAGGTCGGTAACTCAGTCTCCTGTGTCATCAAGTGAGTCAAAGACCAGAGATCACTAGGAAACCCTTAGAGTGTCAGTCACTCTGAACCCCAAGAAGTCCTCGTGACAAGGAGGGGAACACTGTGGGGGGGCATATTCTCCATCCTAGATGTGTGACAGCTACAACCTCAGGATGCTGGAGGTTAGGTGGATCCAGGTCTGATGGAGCCAGCATGAGACACTCTTGGTATCTCATAATAGAGTTCTGGGAGTTCAGGCCTCTTGTGACTCCCCACATTACAGGGGACTTGGGCTGTGAGGGGCTGAGCACCGCAATGCAGGCTCTCCGAGGGCTATGTGATCCATGAAGCACAGAACAACAACTATCCCAAATTGAAGTGGTCTGAGATACAGGTTGGAGGTGGCCAGCTTCGACAGGTCCTGGGCTGCTGGGTCTTGGCAGGATGGGGAAGTGGTTAGGTTTGGAGGGAGGCACCACCTCAGGGGTGTGTCCCTTACTAGGGAGACTGGCTGTTGAGGAAAGAAAGGGATGAGACAGCAGATGCTGAGGAAGGAAGGTGGGAGGAGGAAAGGCAGTAGGCCCTAGAGCAGGTGGGAACGTGCATTGCATCGGAGGGCGTGGTCTTGGAGGCTTGCGGCAAGCGCGGGAAGATGCTGCATTAAGACCTACAAGCCACACAGAGACTTGCCCGAGGCCTAGGGATACCACCCTCCCCGCAACCCCTCCCCCCGCCCCATGACTCATCTGCGTGACAATCTGATGGGCAGTGGCAGCCATGGGAAGGCATCTGAAGGACACTTGAGTTCTCCACACAAGTTCCAACAAGGCTCAGTGGAGTGGCTTCCTGACCGCGGGGCGCGCAGTGGCTGCTGGTCTGTGCTGGGACAGAAGCATGCCAGGGCTGACTCAGGCACCCTTCCTGGTGACAAAGTCCTACAGGGTGCTACCTGCCCAGGTCTGCCCGAGGGTTTCTTTTGCTAGGAATACTCTTCAGTAGTTCTTACTGCTTTAGGGGCTGTACTGTCTCCAGAGCGCAAAGGCGTTCTGAACTGATGCTATGGCCTCAGCGCGCAGGGTTCTCTCCCCTGTGGAATGCTAAGTGCAGGGTATAGAAAGACCTGGGTGGAGTCCCTGCCATCTCCACTGCGTGATTCACGTGTTAGCCGACTCATTCTTACATCTGCATGCTTTTTCCACGCGTGCTGGGACCCCACCTACCCTCTACCCCGGAACACTGAAGGCAGGGTGACAAATCCACCAGCCAAAGCCTGAGAGGCAACAGAGCATGTGGCAAGGTGAATCCTAAACCGGGGAAACCCTAGACTGACCTGGCAATACCCTGGAACAACTGGACAGGGCTTTGGGGTGGGCGGGGTCATGGCTGGGTAGAATCTAGAGCTGAACTGGGCTGATTGGAGATTGAGCAAGCAAGGTAAGCAGAGACCTAAAATGGTTGAAGCCCTGAGCTGAACTGGGCAGAACCTTGGACTAGGTGTGGCCCTGAGTTGGGCTGAGCCCTGGGCTGAACCGTGTGGTTTGAGCTAGGAGGAGCCTTGAGAAAGCTGGGCAGAATCTGGTGAGGCTAGGTTGATGGTTATTGAGGAGGCCGAGGTGGGAAAGAAGACCTTACCGGTAATGCAGAGGATGCAGAGAGTAGTGTTAGTGGAAGGGTCCAAGGTGACCACAGAGACTCAAGGCCAGGGTGAGGGTGTGAAGGAGGAGACTGTGGTCCTCTGCATTCCAGTCTGAGTAAATGGGGGCATCAGGTAGTGAGAAGAGATCCAGCAGAGGGCCATGAGGCTCCCAACATGGCCACAAGCCTTCCTCTAGCCCTGACTGTGGACACTGCAGGGTGGGTCTCCAGCTACAGAAGCTGACCTGGGCACCAGGCCATGGTCCCTGGATTAGGCCACCCAATGACTGATGTGACAGGAATGAAGCATGGGTCCTCTCTGTCAAACTTAGGACAGCTCTAAGGTCATTTTAGAAGGTCAGTTCTACAATGCCCACCCAGCATCCATTCTTCTGCTCCTATCTCTAGTAACGTCCACAGGTATTGCTATCTCCCTGCTCAGGAAATCATTGGCTTTCTCAGTCACACTAGGACTGGGGTCACTAGACCACATTGTAGCTGCATCAGCCACAGACACAGCTATCCTGTTGGGTAGTCTAACCCTGAGTGGGGAGCTACCAGAAGCTCTTGAATCTTGGCACCTATGGGGGCATAGGCAAGGAACAGAAAGTGCCTTCCATGGGGCCTGGGAGCTCTGAGGCCTTCTGTCTGATGTACCCCCTTGTTCTGGTCACCCCAAATAATGAGACCCCCTTCCTAAGGCCCAGTCCAGCCCTAACTTCTTGGTATATCTTCCAGAAACAACTGGCCTCTGTGTCATTCTACAACAGGGATCCCTGCTGCGATGAGATGACATTGGGTTTATCTTTCTGAACTCCAGGAAGGCTTTGGTTGCCCATAGACCAGCCTGCTGCAGAGACCCTTCTGTGAATGAGCCCCTTACTGCTCTGGTCTCCCTACAAGCTGGCCCTGAAGTACAGGTGTTCATATGGGCTCTCTCGTTGGAGGGGATTCCAGCAAGCAGGAGAAGGGAGGCCCTGGCCAGTGCTGTCTATCCAAGGGCAGCTGGGTACAGTATCACAGGATGCTGGGAGGGCTGTCTCGGCTAAAGGTTCTTTCTTCCAGTTAGTTGGCTTGAGGCCAAAGATGCATCTGTCCCAGTGGCAGTGAAAAGTGCACTTCCCACACTTTATGAGATGCCCCTGGGGGTGGGGGGGACTCATGTGTTGCTATAAGGCTGCTAGCTCCTCACCCAGGGACATAAAACTACTGTTTTTAGTGTCATGAAAGGCAGAGTAAAGGACAATACTCCCGTAATGCAGATCCAGGGTCCTGCCTGGCCCTTCCCTTCTCTTCCCCTGCTCCAGTCCACAGCTCCAGCTTGCACCTCAGAGGTTAAGAGACAGGCCATTACAGGGTGTGGCAGCTCAGCCCTGACTGGCCTAGTCTAAACTGATGTTTCGCCAAGGAGGCCCTTTGGCTGCCGTGAGTACCTAAACAGCCCTGTCTTTGTCCTAGCGGCCACAGGCACTGTTTGCTCAGTGCCCAGCTTGTTTTTCCCAGGCTGAGCTGGGCAGGCAGAGGCCTGGGAGCCATGGAAACAGCACAGGCCACCTGTCCTGCCCAACCCCGCTTTCTGCCCAGTTGCTTTCTCAGTCTCTTCAGACCTGCTGCTGCACTGGCCCTGCCCCAGCTGCCCTGTTCCGTTCCACCCTCACCCCCGTCCCACTCCCTCACTAGCTTGGCTGGGTGTAGAGACTGCCAAGGGTTTCAGATGCGCCAGAGTCACCCTGATCCTGGGGTCAGCTTAGGCATCCTCAGCACCCACCACTTCTGCCTGCAAGACATCTTAGGACTCCAGCACAGATGAAGCTGTGTCTCATGCTTAACAGCTCTATCCTGCTCTGGGGCTGGAAATTCACTAAGGCTTCCTGTACTCAGGAAGAAGGCTGTTAGATCCATCAAGGATCCACAGCTGGGTTAAAACTGCTTCACCAGGGGCTGGAGAAATGGCTCAACAGTTAAAAGCACTGGTTGCTGCTCCAGAGGACCCGGGGTTCAATTCCCAGCCCTTGCATAGTAGCTTACATTTGTCTGTAACTCAGTCCCAGGGGTTTTGATGCCCTCTTCTGGCCTCCAGAGGTACTGCACAGACATGCATGCAAACAAAATTATTCAGCTAAGCAAACAAACGAAAAAAACTCCTAGCCTCTAATTTTCTCCTGTCATCTTGGAATGTTCAGCCATTCATTAAGGTCACTCTGAAACCCCGGGCACAAAACATATAATTCTTGTCCCCAGCAACACCTCTTGCCCACTAGTGTACCCTAGGTTATTCTCTAATAAGTATTCAGGACAGCCACAAATGCAATGGGCCTGACCTTGGACCTGTGTCCACATCTCCCCCCTGCCTGCACCTCATGGTTCTCAGTGTAGCACAGACAGGACTGGTCTCTTCCAGAGTTTTTGCAGGATGCTTATGCTCTTTTCAGGCAGGGTTTAGGGAAAGGTGTTGTGTGCAGGACACACCGTGGGTGGGTGGAACTGGAGGACAGTTTCACTCCCCCTGAGACAAGGAGAGAAGTTTGTGTTCATCTAAGGAGCCCCCCTGCCCACGCAGGGGAGGATTTACCACTATGCACTCTTAAGCACCAGTCTGCCAGCGCCTGTATTTTCAGACAACCTTCAGCTACTAGGGCAGGAAGCATATTCGCTCCATTCTCCAGATGAGAAAAATCAAGGCTCTAAGAGTTTTCTGGGCCAGAGACTAGGGAGCTCTCTTGGTCACCTTTATCCACCCTCCCCATACACACCTCCAGCTGTTCCCTCCCCAGCCCTGATCATGTGCCTAGCTGCAGTGCTGGGCTTCACATGTGTATCATTAGGCAGCAGGGCACAGTCATAAGCTCACTACACCTAATGCTTCTGTATTTTGTAGGAGGGTTCATAAGCTGGAAAGGGTCAAGGCTTGGCAACTCTGCCCTTCACTTATCCCTGAACCCTCTCATGTCTGGCCACTTGGTTCCAGCTCTTGAAATATCTACTCTGCCTATCTGGAAGCTGCTGGATTCAGGCAGGGCAGTCCTTCCTGACTGCTCAGTCCCACCTGGCCTGGTCACCTTCCTGCAGTGGTCACTGGGCAAACACCAGGGATATGCTGTCTGCCATGGTTGGGCTCCTGCCTTTGTCCTAGCAGCCACAGGCACTGTTTGGAAGCACAGGCCCCTCTTGGAAAGCTCTCTCCCACGCCTATCCTTGGGTTTCTGCAGCTGCTTTCTGGAATGGCTTCCTGATAATATAATGCTGCTAGCAGACTGGTGGGGCTGCTGGAGAATGGCAGTGAGTTACCTTCTTGCCTGGGTGATCTGCCCAAGGCACAAAATAAGCCATATTTTGTGGCTGAAAGAAAAACTAGGCTTGAGATGCCAGACCTTCATTCACCTCCCATTCTTAATCTGGGACTATCCCAGTCCTGGGCTGAGCCTATACCTGCATGGTTCTCATGGGTTGAGCCTGCAGCCCTGTGGTTCTTCTCAGAACCTCTTCTATGCACACACAGCAGCTGCTGAACACATAGGGAAATCGAGGCCTGAAGGGGGAGGTGCCACACTCGAAGCCCCAGTAAGAGTCCACAGCTGTTCCCACTAGACTCTATGGGAGCCCAGGAAAGCCTCCTGGCCTGCCCTCTAGGGTCCGAGTAGTAGAGAACTTGCTTCAGCCTGCTGGACTTCATTCTCCCAGAACTTAGGCTGACTGTTATCCTCTGTGTTGGAGCTGGGGGGGGGGTGGTGGCCCAGAGGACAACTGTTGGGCTATCTATCTGCCCTTCATCCTAGGAGACAGAGAAGCTGCAGAGATAGACTGTGCTGGAAAAGTCCCCAGGAGGCTTGCACGCTTACCCACTCTTGCCCCATGGCTGCTTGCATTGGTGATGACGTCCCAGATACCCACACAGCCCAGAAGCACCCACATCTTAGGCCTGGAAAACAATATGAGACCTCTAACTTCTGGGACTGGTGGCCACAGTGCCTGGGGCTGGTGCAGGAAGGCCTTCAGGGCTGGATTACAGCTCTCTTCCCTGGCCTTGCAGAACCCATGTCCTACAGGACTCCAACTCTTGGCGGGATTAGGACACAGGCTGGGGGATGACTCTGTGAAGCAGACAGGCCCAGATTTGAATGTATTGTACAATGTCATCCAAGTTCCCCTACCCTGGCTGGGTCTCAACTCCCCATCTGCAGACAGGAGGAGGGCAGGAGAGGCCTCAGCTGGACTCTAGGGCTCCCCAGCTCTGGCAGTCCAGACCTGCAGCTGTGTGGGCGCAGCCTCTCTGGGCAGGAAGTTAATTTCCGCATTGGAGGCAATGCCTTAAGCAGCCCAATGCTCTCTGCATGTTCAGATGAGGCCCGGGCTGGTGAAGTCATGTAGGAGGTAGCAGCAGAACTAGGATCCCAGCCAGGATTTCTCTGCTGGCCTGGAGTGACCTTGCTCAGCCTTCTTTGCTCACTCCTATCCCCCCACCCCCTCTTCCCTGCACAAAGCCCTAGCTCTTCAAGGGAACACAGGTCGCCTTGGAAGGTGGGTCTGCTTCCTCTTCTGCCCCCTAGTGGCTATGAGGACATATGGCAGTTCAATTAGGGCTTTGGACTCTACAGGGCTATCATTCACCCACGGACACCTATATGACCACCATCATCCCCCCGCACAAGGCCAGACACCTACAGGGTCACAAGAATACAGAGGGCCACAGACACCCACTGAACCACAGACAACCACAGAATCACAAGAAGTCACAGGCCTGGGAACCTACAGGCTTACTGACACAGAACCACAACCATCCACAGGACCTTGGGCACTTACAAGATGGGCACCCATAGGATAGGGTACCATCTCCAGGAGCTCTGGTTGTGAGTGACACCCTCATACCGGAGGATATCGCTGTCACCTATGTCTGAGGAATGTGCAGCTTGGGTCAGGGCTGGGCAGGGTCTTCAGAAATGACACAACGTTGGAGCAACATAGAAAAGTGCTGCCTCAGTAATCAGCAGCCCTCTGGCACTTCAGGCTGTCGGGCTGGGGAATGAACAGAGAAGTCCCAAGGCTCATGTCTTTTAATTTCTAACAGTGAATTGAAAGGCTTAGTTTACTTGTTCTTCCCAGTGTCTAGGGACAGATATGATGCTGTACTGTGTATCCCCTGAACCATCAGCAGCTGGCCACACACCCACACACTAGCGTTGACCTGATCATGCAGAATCAGGCTTTCAGGATGGAGGACAACTTCACTGAGGCCCAGCAAGTGCTGAAGACTAGACTGCAATAAGGCTACAAGGTAGGTCAGCCAGCCCAGCCTGGCCCCTAGGGACCCAGCACAATGCTTCCAATATCATCATAGGGTTAGGGGTGGACTAGTCAGTCTTCAGGATGTGCCAGAGGGCTGAAGAAATGGCTCAGTGGTTAAGGGCTTCTTTTCCAGAGGACCTGGGTTCAATTTTCAGCACCCCTGTGGTGGCTCACAACTACCTGTATAACTCTGATCCCAAGAGATCTGACACCTTCTGGCCTTTGCAGACACTAAATGCACATGGTGCAAATGTGTACATACAAAAAAATATGCATACACATTTTTAAATGGACCTATCAGGTAATCCCCTCTCCAGCAGCCTTTTTCTCTACTCCTCACTCGCCCCCCATCCTGCCTGAGCCCTATGGCCAAACTTCTTCCCTACTTCTGACTAAGACACCTGGCTAAGGGAATAATAGGGTCCCACAGAGTGTCATCACATTAGAACTAGAGAGGTCATCACCTATGGGGACAAAGCATCAGCTGCACTGAAAGGTAAACTGAGTCTGTAATAGATGACACAGAAAGGCCCAGGGCTAGCCAGACACAGACCTCACCACTCCAGAGTCTGTGACACTGAATCCTCAGAGGGAAGGTTGAGACCCCCACCAGCCTGGACATCATCATGCCCCTGTGGAGGCAGGGGAGGAAAGGCCCTATCATGCTGTCCTGACTGAAGAGACAGAGGACCAGGCTGGTTGAAGGGGAAGACTAGGGTGGAGACCCAGAACATCCATGGCCAGGTCCAGAGGATCTGAGGTCCTAGAAGGACATGAATCTTTATGTCACTCCCCTGTCTGATGTCCTCTCTTCTCAACCTTTTTAAGAAAGAGATACTTGGGGAATAATAATGTCATGAAGCGGGGTTTGGGAGAAAGCTATGACCCCAAGATGCTCTGATGTAGAAAGACAGCATAGTATAATCAGCGGAAGGAATATGTCTACATGATTGGTGGCCTGTTGACCTTGCAGATTATCCAGTGTGTACTAGGGCAAGGGACATAATTGTCCAGCTCCTCTCCAGGCCCCTGTCTCATCTCAGCTGTGTGTCAATGAGCAGCAGTCTCAGCTTCTTTGTCCTTACTTCACGGATGACAATAAATTAACACACACAGGAAACATACAGTGTAGCAATCCTAGATTCTATTGTTATTGGAGATAACATTGAACAGCTGAGAATAAGGGGTCAAGATGAATGAGATATTGCCCAAGCATAAGGAGTCAAGATGAATGAGATATTGCCCAAGCATAAGGGGTCAAGAAAAATGAGATATTGCCCAAGCTCTTGGAGTTGACTGAGCTGAAGGGTGGACATATCAGCCCTCCTGGGAAGACTGGTATAGAAAGTCTTTGAGCTTTGAGGATAGACCTTCTATACAGGGTCTAGAAGGTCCCTGGACATTCATAGCATATCATCATAATGATGATAGATGGATGGAGATTCTCTTTATTGGAGCACACCAGAGCCCTGTCATAGGCTGTATCGGGTAGGAGATACACGGAGTAGACTAAGGGCTGGTGGCTGAGAGGGATCATATCTCTGTGAGCTTTGCTCCATGGGCCAGATGCAGATAGATGTCTGGGCTCCAGGCAGCCTGTGGAGTATTTATTACCATGCCCTGGTCTGTATCCTCTTACCAGCCCAGGTCACTCAATGAAACAGTAGCTGCCTGGCTGTCAGAGGTCCTGAGATGCTCGATGCAATTCCAAAAGCCCAGAAGTTATTGTTTGGAGGTTAAATTAAATCTTGTAATTCTATAATGATGACTGGGGATGGGCTTTGTGGTGCAGATCCTTGAGCACAAGGCTTTGGCAGCCCCGTGTTCTACAAACTGCAGTGAGGTGTAGTGAAGACTCCCCTCCTCTACCTGTCTTGGATGCTTATTTCATTTACCTACCGAGTCAGTCAATGCCCTTCTTGCTGGGTAGCCCACGCCCTGCCTGCCCCTACCCGAGGCTCCTTTCTCAGCCTTTGCATTTCCACTCTGCCATCAGTGGAGAGATAGTTGTTTATTTGTCTTGACACAGGGTCTGTTCTAGTTTGCTTCTCTGTTGTGATAAAACATTGGCCAAAAAAAAAAAAAAATGGAAAGAATTTGATTCATCCTAGAGGTCACAATCCATCAGTGAGAGAATTCAAGGTAAGAGCTTAGGACAGAAACTAAAACATAAACCATGGGGGACTCCCCATGGCTTGCTTAGCCAACTTTCTTATAAAGACCAGGACCACTTGCCTAGGGGCGGCACCTCCCATAGGTAGGCTGTCCCCCAATCAATCATTAATCAAGAAAATGCCTCAGATTTCTCTACAGTCCAACCCAATGAAGGCAATGCCTCATTTGAGATTCCTTTTTTTCCAGATGACTGCCGCTGGTGTCAAAGTGAGAGCAACTGACCAGCACAAGGTCTTCTTAGTATGTAGCTCAAGTTGGCCTCGAACTCAGAATTCTGCTGAGGCCTGCCAAGCATTGGAATTACAGTTATGGCCTCCACACTTGATGAGGAAGATTCTTTTTTATTTTTCTGATTTTTAAATTGTATTGTGTGCATGAGTGGTTTGCCTGCATGCGTACATGTGCACTATGTTCATGTCTGGTGCCTGCAGAGATCAGAAGAGGGCATCAGATCCCCCAGAACTGGAGATATAGAAAGTTGTGAGCCACCATGTGATTCTGGCAACCAAACCTGGACCCTCTACAAGAATAACAAGTGCTTTTAATGGGTGAGCCATTTCTCCAATTCCATGTATTATTACTAGTTTTATTTTGAGACAGGGTTTCTCTGTGTAACAGTCCTAGCTGCCTTAGAATTCACTTTATGAACCAGGCTGGTCTTGAACTCACAGAGACCTTCCTGCCTCTACTTCTCAAGTGCTGGGATTAAAGGTGTGCACCACCACTGCCTGACTTCAATTTATTTTTTTATTAACTTTTAAAATAGAATTTTTCAAGTGTTGTCCTTTTATATTTTTATTTTTTATGTGTGTGCGAGTATTTTGTTGCCCTCATGTATGTCTGTGTACCACACGCATGCCTGGTGCCTAGGAAGGCAAGAAGAGAATGTTGGAACTTCTGGAACTGGAGTACAAGCATTGGAGAGCCACCTTATGGGTGCTGGGAGCTGAACCTGGCTCCTCCAGAGCAGAACACCTCTCTAGCCTAAGTTTTCTTAGCTATACATGGTCCACTCTTAGACATGGCAGTGGCCAAGCCTTCAGTGAGCCTCTGGGACTCCATCAGCCTGGTCCCTCACTGCTTCCAACTGCCTTGTTTATTCTTAGGACAAAAATAGGTATTACTTTGCTCTACAGTTGGAAATACTGAGGAACAGTGAGACAGTCTCAAGGCAACAAAGCTGAAGCTGGGTCTGAATGGGCCATAAGGGCAGCTAACCCTTCAGCTGTGTGCCAGGTAGAGACTCTGGCTGTGGAACCTAGGAGCAGAACTGGAAAGTTAAGGGGGAGGGGATTGTCATCTTCACAGAGGAACATGGCTACCTTTGACCTTGAGGGCCTCGGGGCCGATGGGGTAGCCAGACTGCAGAATGCTGGGGGGCGGGGAGACCAACACTGTTCAGCTGTTGGGCTGATGCTGTTGTCACACCAGGGACTTGGTCTCTCTGGAGTTAATTCATGCACTCCCGTGCTCACAGAGCCTGCTCATACTGTGACTACTCCTGAACAGACAGCGTTTTCTACAGAAGTCATCATGGGAAATTCAATGCACAGCTGTAGGTAGGATTGTACTGGAGGCCCCGGGAAGGGAGATGAGGAGGCTGGAGTATATAACTGAGAGTTAGGAATTGGCCAAGCACAGAAGCCTCTAATAGCAAAATCTTGAGTAGCTACCCCCATCCTACTGGCTAAGAGCAAGCAAAATTCTATATAGAGGTTGGGGGACTGCCAAGGTCAGCCTTTGGGAGCTGCCTGATTGGGTAAAATGGATCTGGAAATCTCAGAGAGTCAGTTGCCAGGTCCCTGAAGAAGCCAGCCTGGCCCTCACCAGGAAGAACAGGCATCATGGTTACTCTTCATGGAAGCCAGGAGCACAACGCCACTGAAGCCATACCAGGGGGATCTACTCCACCATTCACCTTTTGACCTCTGATTCTTCTGACACTGTCATATACATCAAGGGTGATGTCTACACCCTTGTTCCCGTGTAGGGCTGTGGCAGCTTCATGGTGACCCAGAAGTGCCACATGGGTGCAGGGCTGGGCTGGAGGAGCTTTGGGCTTTAGTTTAGTATTGTGGGAATCCAGTTCGTGTGCAATCAGCACTTTGGGGCTGCTACCTTTCCAATCTCAAGTAAGAACGCCCCCAGACTCCAGCCCTGCAGCTGGAGGCCCTCATCCATCAAAGGCTGGGGATTTCCACCGAAACTCATAGGGGTCATAAATGTAAAAGGTGTGGCTGTTAGGGTAAAGTGCTTGGCATATACTAGAACCTATGTAAAAAGCCAGGCATCATGGCTGGACCTTGAAATCCCAGCAGTGGAGAGGTGGAGGCAGAAGGATCCTTGGAATTTATTGGACGCCCAACCTTGCCTACTTGGAGATCTCCAGGCTAATGAGAACACTTGCTCAAAAAGTGAGGTGTATAGTTCCTGGGGAACAACACCTCGGGTTGACCATTGGCCTCTACATGCACACACATATGCATATGGACATATACATATTGCCTATACCCCCCCACACACACATAAAAACTGGCTGTTGTAAAGGTCTGTTTAGTGGTTCCCTCTTACATGACAGGCAAAGGATTCGGAGCAGACCCCATGGTACAGACTGGTGTCAGGTGTCTTGGCCACTATGGAGAGAGATGTAGTTGCTGTGAACTCAGCTTCAGTGAGTACAGTGGGTAAACTGGATGCCTAACTTGTGTGCCATACTCCAGGGAGAGCCCAGAGCCGTTGGCTTTAATGCTGCCAGTGTCCTGGTCCCTGGCCCACATGGAGCTATCCCCTTTAAGGGAGAAAAGCACAAGGGCTTTAAGAGGGAGGGTGGAGGCAGGGAGGTATCCTTTATCCGTAGCAGTGGGAGAGGCTCTTCCAGCAATGTTAGGACCACTGCGTAGTGGGGACAATCTCATTGAGGCTTTCAGGGCCTGGTGTGTCAGCTGCCTGGAACACAGCAAGGTTGGGAGTGCGTGCATGCGTGTGTGTGTGTGTGTGTGTGTGTGTGTGTGTGTGTGTGTGTGTGTGTGTGTGTGTGGCTGTGGCTGTGGCGGGGGCTTGGAGGAGACAGAGGTGGTGGTACCTGGACAGAGGGTTAAGTTTCCCAACATAAGCTCAGGGGACTTCTGGTTGAAGTTGTGGAGGTGACAAAGATATGTTCCAGGGCCCCACATTTCTGTCACAGGGTCAGAGGAACAATCCACAGCCAGAACATCAGAAGAGCAGCAACAGAAACCTCGGCCCTCACGCAGGTGTCCAGATGGTTGTGTGATGGAATGAGGCTTTGTAACAGGCATGGGCTGAGGGTCTAGCAAGACTGATTTGGGGTTTTTACCTGGAGTGCCCCAGGCTAGCCCCATAAGCCCAAGCTGTACCTCAGCATGCAAAGCCTCTCTAGTTCAGTGGCTTTCAACCTTCCTAATGTTGCAACCCTTTAGTACAGTTCCGCATGCTGTGGTGACCCCAATTTTGCTACTGTTATGAATCATAACATAAATATTTGGGGAGATAGAAGTTTGCCAAAAGAGTCTCAACCCGCAAGTTGGGAACAGAAAGCATAGGCAAATAGACAGACAGATGGACAGACAGACAGACAGACAGATGACAGATTTAAAAAAAAAGAGGGGTCACTGTAGATCTACATACAGTCAATGGTTGCTGGGAGAGGAGAGAGACTTTTTCTTTGGTGGTGTGGAATATTATTTTAATTAGGCAAAGATGGATTATATTTGTTTATGCTGCAGAATATTATTTTAACTGTGCAAAGGTGTGTTACTTTTGGTTATGCTGCACTGGTTTAACAATGTAAGGATGTGTGTTTAATCATGTAAAGACGTGTTGCATCTGTCTCACCTTGCCTGCCTGAGGCACCTGATTGGTCTGGGCAGAGAAAGGATAGGCGGGGCTAGCAGGCAGAGAGAGAACATGAGGGACACCCCTGGGGTCATAAGCCAGGTAGCAGCCAGAAGAAGCAGAGAAAGTAAGATACACAGGAAGGAAAAGCAAAAAGCCCGGAGGCCAAAGATAAAGAGAAACAAGTTAATTTAAGTTAAAATAGCTAGCCAGACGGGCTGGAGAGATGGCTCAGAGGTTAAGAGCACTGACTGTTCTTCCAGAGGACCTGAGTTCAATTCCCAGCAAAACCACATGGTGGCTCACAACCATCTATGATGAGGTCTGGTGCCCTCTTCTGTAAAACTGTATGCATAATAAATAAATAAATCTAAAAAAAAAAAAAAATAGCTAGCCAGAAACAAGCCTACGCTAGACAGAGCATTCAAAACTAAGTCATGATTTGGAAGCTGGTTAGTGACCTAACCAGTGCAGCCATTGGTGAGTTATGCTCCTGTAAATAATCTCAATGAAACTCATCAATTTTCATCAAAGAAAGTAAGTAGAGGGAGGTTAGCTGAGAAGAGAAAGAGGCCCAGGGGTCATGGATGCAGAAAGGTTAACAGGAGGTGAGCATCATCAAAATATATTATATACAGTATGAAGATATCAAAATGAAGCTTATTATATTATAATGGATATATGCTAATAATAAAGCTTTTTAGAAAGCAAAGTATTGGATTGGCTTCCACTAGAGGGGTTGGGTAGTCCAGCAGTGGCCTCCTACATTCCGGAGAGGCAGCGAGCTCAGTCCCAGCAGCAGAACTCCTCAGCAGATGGAACCCCAGGCTAAAAGCTTGGGTCCTCCCAGGACACTGATGCGCAGTACACAGTGAAGAAGCCGGAGTCAGGTGACAGCAAGTGACAGCAGCGATTCATGAACTCCTCAGGACACAAAGAGACTTCATCAGCTCACACCACCTCCCTCACCTAAGCCCCACCCCTGTTCAAGGCAGGGCACCCTTCCACCCCTCATCATGGTCCCAAATGATAGTCTTCTCTAAAGAGGCCCCACAGACACACAGGGATTAGCCACACGTCTTAAGCCAGTCTCCCAGCTTTTTAAAAAGAAGTATGAGTGTTTGCCTACATGTGTATATATGTAACACATGTATCCTGTGCCAAAAGAGGCTGGAAGAGGATGTTGGATCCCCTGGATTGGAGTTACAGATGGTTGCGAGTGCTGGGAACAGAACCCTGGTCCTCAGCAAGTGCTTTTAACCCTGAGACATTGCCCCAGTGTCCTAAGGATATCTTAACCCAGTCTGGTTAGCCACCAGAGAAAGGGATCCATCTCACCCTTGTGATGCCCCCAGATGAAGGAGGAGACAGAATCAAAACCTCAAGAATAGAACTCCATAAGCTACCACCTCCCGCTTTGCCTTGCCTGCTAAAAGTTCTGAGTCAAATCTATGAGTTCTTTGGTCCAGCTTTCTTTCCTCTTTCCCTTGGCTTCTGTTTTAAATACTCATCCTATAACATCTTTGTTGCTTCCAAATCCTTCTTGGACAATCCTCCCTTTCAGATTGTCTGTCCCTCTGAACTTTCCTGTAATGCTATAAAATTCCACCCCCTTCCTTCTGGCTTCTGCCAATTGCATGTGCCTGGGACCACTCAATTCCAAGTTCAGAGCCCCTGTCTCTGTTAATTTTGGAGTTGGGGTCCTCGGCAATCAAAGCATCTTGTGAGGCCGAGAAAATGAAGGAAATTCACACAGCAAACATCTGTTCCAGCTGGAGAAAAGACTCAGAGGTTAAGAGCACTGACTGTTCTTCCAAAGGTCCTGAGTTCAATTCCCGGCAACTACATGGTGGCTTGCAAACACCTGTTCCCTGCTGGCTTTGCATGGCAGGAACAGCTTCATTTCTGTAATCTCTGTCTCTTTCTCAGGTGTGAGTGGGCGTGCACATGCATGCATGGGCACACGTATGTAGAGGCTAAGGTTGATGTCAACACTGGGCATCTTCCTACATTACTCTTCACCTTTTCTGAGACAACTTCCCTCAGTGGACCCAGAGCTCACTGATTTGGTAGCCTAACTCTTGTTTTGTTTAGATGGGATCTCATTTAGCCCAGGCTGGTCTCAAACTTGCTACATAGTTGAGGATGACCTTGACCTCAGGGTCATCTGGCCTCCATTGCCCTAGCATAGAGATAACAGATGCTGTGCTTAGCCTGTTCATTGATGGTTATCTTATCTTTTCCAGCAGCCTGGACTCTCATGTCCAGTGGCCCCTTGAATAAGTTAGTGCCCTGTGTTCTGGAGTGTTGAGGGATGTGAAGGGTTATGGGGAAGGGCTGCCAGGCTCACTGGTGCCCACAGTGTTTACACAGGAGACCATTCAGGAAACCAATGGCCTCTTCACCAGGTGGGTGTGGTCATGAGTGCACTTTATGTGAAGGATGGCTTCTGTTCCCAGGACAGGTACCCTACCCACCCTTGCTGCAAAGTTCCAGATGCTTAAGGAGGCAAAGCAGACAATCTGGTCTGTCTTTCCCTAAAAAACCCAGGACCTTGTACATTCCAAGCAAGTGCTCTGCCACTGAGGCACACCCCCAGGCCTTTAAAAAGATTTGGTTCTGAGGTAGTACCTGAGAACTCTCTACTTTGGGATCCTAAATGTTGGAATTCCAGACATGTGCCACCACAGCCAAGTCAGCTTTTGTTCTAGATGCTACTTTGAAAAGTGAGACAGACAACATCTGGGGGGAAATTAACAGAAGATTCTAGAAACAAGGCCCCTAGGAAGAGTGAGTCTGTACCCCGAATAATGGCTCTATATGGAGGTAAGGAGCCAGTTCCTACTCTGGTACTATAAGACAGGGTGCAGGCCCTCAGGGAAGAACAACATCATGCTGAGGGACAGGCAGGGGTGGCCAGGACATCATGCCTGAGGACTCTAGTGGGTGGGTGCCCTGTGTAGTCCAGTGAGGGGCAAGGGAGAAGGACACCCACACAAGCTATAACCATGAGTCTGAGACTAGAGTCTCCTGGTCCCTTAACAGGAATGGTGGCCAAACTGAAGTCCCAGAGCATCTCTGCTAGAACAGGTGCATCCAGGCTAAACACCCATACTGGTGCATGGACAGTACTTTATCTTATGAGGTCATACAGTCAGAGTGGACAGATGAATACAGCTTCCAAATGAGACTCGCCATTTTTATATATATATAATTGTCCACACAGGAATTGTTCTTTGAAGTTTAGTGCATGGAGTGGGGAGGGAGGGAAGGATGAGAGATGGGAGCAGAAAGGACATGACCCAGGGCAGGAATCATGGAATAAAAAGACCTGTGAGTTCCCAGGCTGGACACCTGCACCCCAAGATATAGTATCCAGATTCCCATGGGAACAGTGCTGGACAAATTCCTTTCAGATGAGGAGCTGTCCAGGACCAGAGTCATTTTTCCTTAGATTAGGGGCTGCTCCCCTTGGTTTTCTCTGCTGTGTCTATGCTGAGAAGTGACCAAAATCATCCAATTGGTTATTATCAGGCTGGGTGATGGGATGGTGCCCAGGGGACCAGGCAAATGAATAAACAGGACAGCAACCAGCACCCTCTCCCCACATTCAGCTTCCTAGACCTTGTGCATGGCTGGCTGACCAGGAAGAGCAGGCTCAGGACTCAGGCTGCTCTATAGCCCTGCAACCTCCCAGTCCATGGTCCCCCAAGCCCCGCCTGCCCTGGGCAGCAGCTGCTTCCGGCCAGACAAGCAGACAATGTGCTGGCGGGTGGCCCAGGGCCAGGACCATCCATCCCCCAGCAACACAGGAAGACAGAGCACACAAGAGGAGCCACTGTGTCCCCAAGTGAACCCACTGCCCAGGCACTATGATTTAGAATTTCAGATTCCAGTAGGAGGAGCCTCAGAGTGAATCAAGCTGATTCCTCCCGCCTTGAACCCATCAAGGCCCTGGAACTGTGCCTGGGGAACAGAAGGGAGTAGGTCAGAAATCTTGCCTTTGTCTTTCCTTTCCTTTAGTAGCCACAGCCCTAGACTGGGCAAGCCTTTCCTACCACAGGGCCCTTGCATGGCCATGCCCTCTGCACTGTGTAGGTCTATTGAGATTGCCCCATCCAGGCCTGTCTACTCCAGTGGCCTCACTATGATCCACATTCTTCTCCTCCCATGTGAGTCCCTTTTGTCCAGGCATTCTTGTTCAAGTACTGCTGATCCCTTCCACTGGGCCCTCCTGAGGCCACACAGCACGTCTCCAAGCTTGCTTGTTTGTTGGTCTCCTTATCCTTCATGAACATCTGGAAAGACAGAACCTGCCCAAGCAGGCTTAATATAAAACCCATGCACTTAGTAGGTCTTCACAGAGGGGCATTAGACTGCTGAATAAGTGCACTTAGTAGGTCCTCACAGAAGGCGGATAGACTGTTGAATATGTTGGTTCTAGCAGCTTCCAGGATATGCCGGGCTCTTCTGCCAGGCCTACCCTGCTCAGTGAGGTTCATTTTTGCCCTGGCCTCTTAGGTGTGAGGGTGGTTGTAAGGTCTTTCCACAAGCCCCAGCTATGAACTCTTAAGGAAAGAACGCACCCCACTTGCCTAGCCTTACAAAGGAGTGATGCTCAGTGAGATATCACTTCTCACTTGAATGTTACAATAACAATAGTAATGATACAGCAATGATAAAACACAATAGAAAGCCAGCAAGGGGGAGGGCAGAGAAGGATACTCACACGTGGCTGCAAACTGAAATGGCCACACTGTAAGCCCCTCAGAAAGGTCAACACAGAGCACTGCACGTTCAAATCTGAGTCCTGGTGAAATGACAGAAGGAGATGGATCAGACTCCTGAGTACCAGGGGCTCACAGAAGCCCAAAGAGCCTGGGTGAGCCAAACGTCCTGAGGCGAAGGCATGGGTGACCATTCTACATAGTCTCTAGGTAGTCACCAGGGGGCTCGGTTGGCCACTGCTGTTCCCATCCCAGCACCCTGAACCTCAGGGGTAGTATAGCTTGTAGACCCCTCAGTCCCCAGGACTATAGCTGCAAATACTCACCCTACCATTATTCATGGGAGCCAGCCCTATCCCTGAAATCACATCCCTGCTTGGGTATTTGCAGGTCAACACAAACCAGGTCCCCGGGAGTCGTCCCTAGAGACCTCAGGTAGGTAACATGACAAAGAGGCAAGGCCTCTTAGAGTCCAGAATCTGTACTTTTTACCGTCTCAGGAGTGTGGGCTCCATGGCCTGCCTGCTCCATGGCCAGGACCCAGTGTGCCTATTCCCTGCTGCAGAGCGCCATCTGGTGGAGGTATTGGGAGTTGTCAAGTCATAGAGAAGGAATCCAGGAGTCAGAAGATTTCATGAAGGTCAAGGACATTTAGAGGGTTACAGGGTAGAGGCTGGTCAGGAGCTAGAACGGCCTGAATCACCTAACTCTTTCCATGACTTCCATGGAAAACAGGTCCAAGTTGTGGGTCTTTCGTAGGGACTGTGATGTGTGTGAGGACAGATCCAGCATGCAAATTGGACTTCACAGGAGACTCTGCCATCCATCTTATTCTCAAAAGCACTACCTCTGCCAACAATACCTTCCCCATCGCCACCATTACCATCTCCTTAACACTTAATACTATTTAAATTCATGTAGGAAGCAAACCTGTGGGTATGTTTATAAGGGAATTTATGGAAAAGGTTCTACTAAGTAGAAGACCCACCCTACATGTGAGTGACTCCATTCCATGAGGCTAGAGACCTAGACTGAATGTGACCAGCTACCTCATGTTCTTCCCATCATGCCTTTCTTGAACTACAAGCCTGTGGTGGTTTGAAGAAGAATCACCCGCCCCTGCCATAGGTTCAAATATTTGAATGCTTAGTCACCAGGAAGTGGCACTATTTTAAAAGATTAGAAATATTTGAAGGATTAAGAGGGCTGGCCTTGTTTCAGGAAGTGTGGGGGTGAGCTTTGAGGCTTCAAAAGCCTCTCTCTCTCTCTGTGTCTAAGATCAGGATGTAGCTATCAGCTACTGTTCCAGCACCTGCCTGCATGCTGCCATGCTCTCCACCAATGGACTAAACCTCTGAAGCTGTAAACTAGCTCCTAAATAAGTGATTTCTCTTCTAAGAGTTGCCTTGGTCACAGCATCTCTGAACAGTAATGTCAAGACAAAAGAGATCCCTCATGCTTACCTCCTCTGCTCAAGTGTATGGAGGCAAGCAAGGATGAAACCCTCTGAATCTGTGAGCAAAATATTTCTCCTCTTTTAAGTTGTTTATATCAGGTATTTCATCACACTGATGAGGAAAATGACAAATAAAACTATCATTCCTATCATCATCACGAATCATCACCATCACACATCATCACATCACACACCATCACACACACATCATCACCATCACACATCATCACATCACACATCACATATCATCACCATCACACATCATCACTATCACACATCATCACTATCACACATCATCACTATCACACATCATCACTATCACACATCACACATCATCACCATCACACATAATCACCTTCACACATCATCACATCACATACTATCACCATCACACATAATCACCAGAACACATCACGTCACATCACATACCATCACTATCACACATGATCACTATCATACATAACACATCATTACCATCACACATCATCACCATCACACATCATCACCATCACACAGCATCACCATCACACATCATCATTTTTACACATCATCACCTTCACACATCACACATCATCACCATGACACATCATCACCTTCACACAACATCACCTTCACACACCATCACCATCACACATCATCACCATCACATATCACCATCATACATCACCACCACCATCATCATCACATATTTTCACACATCACCACCACCATTGTCACCATCATCCATCACCTCTATCACCATGACTACTATTATCACCTCCACCATCACTGTGATTAGTCAAGCTTCTCTCAAAGAACAGAACCACTAGAATGTGTATTGAATGTAAAGGAGAGTTATTGGGTGGACTTTCAAGAAAGATCCTGGATGATGGTTCAACATTGGCTGCTCTTCCAGAGGACCTTGGTTCAATTCCCAGCTCCCTATGTGGCTGCTCACAAGTGTCTGTAACTTCAGTCTCTGAAGATCGATGCCCTCTTACTGTTTCCATGGGCACTGCATTCACATTGTAAACATACCTTCAGGCAAACACACACACATACACTAACCACACACACAATAACACATAAATATACACATACATACACACACCCTCACACATACACTCATCACATACACAGTCCCCCACATACAATCACATTTGACTGAAGAGATGTGAAACACACAAGAGCCAATGGAGTCACAGAGGAAGAAAAGTGTTAGCATTTGGCCATGAGCTGCATGCCCAGCCCCACAAGGTCCATGTTAACAGCATGGACACTGGTAGTCAGAGATGACAGGAGGATGGTGTCACACTTCAGCAGGGGACTTAGAGGGTTCCCAGCAGGGAAGTCTGAGAAAGCCATTTACAGGCTGCCTGGGATCCAGGACCATTACTTCAAAGATAGTTGTACGGTACAGAGAAGTGGGTACACCAGGCATTCTCCATGCATGCTCCCACATCTGCCTCCCATAATCCTTTGTAACAGCTCCAGTTTCCATTGGGTTTATCATGCTCAGCTAGTTGGGGACATATTCCAAAGAGGCTTACAGTTTGATGTGGCCATTTGACCAACTTGTAGCCACTGAGAAGTGGGAGTGTCAGGGACATTTAGGAGTGAAGAGAGGTTGTCCTGCTTACTTGGAGCTTTCAAGGGGAACAGAATGGACAGAATGAATATACCTCACTAAAGGGACCTATAAGAGTGGTTTATACAGCAGAGCCTGGGTAGGCCATCAGTGGCCATCTGCAACCTGAGAGGCTGGGAACCCATGAGGCTGGGTGTCTCAGCCTCAGCCTCAGAGCTGATGCCACAGGCTGAAGAACTTTCTGAAGAGCTGCTGATCCTCAGTTGACACTGGAAGGCTGAAGTTCTGATCTAATTGGTCTTAATAATAAAAACCCAGAGCCAGATATCAGGGTAAATGCTGAGAGATCAGAGAGACAAAGGAACTAGCCACAGTCAGCACTTACCTCCAGGACTTTTCAGACCCAAAAGGGATTATCACTTCCTCTTTTGGCCCAGCCATATCACTTCCTGTATCCTATCTGTACAGACCTCCAGACCTCTATGGTTAGCTAGTGGCTAGCTCCACCTTCTGATCTTCAGGCAAACTTTGTCAGAACACAAATAAAATAACACACAGAAGACCAAAGAATCTGAGTTCTGGTGGCAGCAAAGGATGGTAGCAGCAGCAGCAGCAGCAGGGTAGATGTACCCACCAGGAGGATGCAGAGGCAGGCAGGCAGCGCTACATTTCTCTCAAACCTCTTCAAGTTTGGGCCTCTATCACAGGTGCCCACTGTGGGGGCAGGTCTTCTACTTCCAGTAAATGCTCCCAGGAAATGCCCTCCAGACCTATCCCAAGGCATGTCTTAATTTTCTATATCCAGTCAGACAACCAAGATTCACCACATACTTTTTTTAAAGATTTATTTATTTATTATGTATACAGTATACAGAAGAGGGTACTAGATGTCATCATAGATGGTTGTGAGCCACCATGTGGTTGCTGGGAATTGAACTCAGATCCTCTGGAAGAACAGTCAGTGCTCTTTTTTTTTAATTTTTTTTAAACTTTATTTATTTATTTGCCTTGGTGTTTGCCTGGAACTGGAACTACAGACAGTTGTTAGCTGCCATGTGGGTGCTGGGAATCGAACCCGGGTCCTCTGGAAGAGCAGACGGTGCTCTTAACCGCTGAGCCATCTCTTTAGCCCCAACCA
Organism: Sigmodon hispidus; assembly: GCA_004025045.1. NCBI lineage: Eukaryota > Metazoa > Chordata > Mammalia > Rodentia > Cricetidae > Sigmodon > Sigmodon hispidus. The sequence continues at coordinate 208,968 of PVIH01000131.1, forward strand.
CACACTTTCTTTGGTCTCTACTTCATCCAACATCCTGGAAGGTGATGTGATGGAGAAACTCGATTGTGGCCATTTTGAACTCTGAGGTGATTAGCTCCATGGCCAGATGGCAACTGAGTCCTTGATGATATGTGTGCCCCTTATATCAGCTCTGGTTTTTATCTAGGATTGAATCTCTCTTATAAGAAAGAAAACTACATACTCTCCATTTAACCTCTTCTGTTGTGAGCTGGGACCTACTCAGAAATGGTCTCATGAACACTGACCAACAAGGTAACTTTGAAGAAGCCACAGGTGAGTCAGTTTGAGGAATGATGTCCAGACTGCCAGGCAGTCAACACAGGAGCTGACAGGGCTTTAAAGTGTCTGTACAACACACAGGAGCTGGGACTATCTATCTACCCTGGGCCAGGAGCTACAAGGAGCCCGTGGGAACATGATAAAGATCAGGGAAGGGTATCGGCAATGAGAGTACACAGAGCCATGGCAGAGACTGCAGCTAAGAAAGATGGCAGGCTGCCAGATTGTTGTGAAATATCCGTTAAAGATGTATTACATTCTTTTATGCTGTGGAATATTCGTTTAACGATGCAAAGATGTGTTGCGGGGCTGGAGAGATGGCTCGGAGGTTAAGAGCACTGACTGTTCTTTCCGAGGTCCTGAGTTCAATTCCTAGCAACCACAAGGTAGCTCGAAAAGATGTGTTGCATGTGTTTAACTCTGAAAAGCTGTGTTACTTTGTCTAAAACGTGGTTGATCTACTAAAGAGCTGAATGGTCACTAGCAAGGCAGAAGAGGAAAATAGGTGGGGCTGGCCAGCAGAGAGAATAAATGGGAGAAGAAGAAAGAAAATGGAGAGTGAGAAAAAAGGAGAGGACACCAGGGGCCAGCCACCCAACCACATGGTCAGCCACCCAACCACATGGTCAGCCACCCAACCACAGGGCCAGCCACCCAACCACATGGCCAGCCACCCAACCACATGACCAGCCATCCAACCACATGGCCAGTCAATCCAACTACATCGCCAGCCACCCAACCACATGGCCAGTCAACCCAACCACATGGCCAACCACCCAACCACATGGCCAGCCACCCAACCACATGGCCAGTCAACCCAACCACATGGCCAGCCACCCAACCACATGGCCAGTCAACCCAACCACATGGCCAGTCAACCCAACCACATGGCCAGCCACCCAACCACATGGCCAGTCAACCCAACCATATGGCCAGTCAACCCAACCACATGGCCAGCCACCCAACCACATGGCCAGTCAACACAACTATAATATATATATATATATATTATTTTAGAGATAGTTTATATATATATATATAGAGAGAGAGGGGGGGAGAGAAAGAAAGAAAGAAAGGAAGGAAGGAAGGAAGGAAGAAAGAAAGAAGAGAAACAAGATAATTTATGAAAATCTGGCTAGAAACAAGCCAAGCTAAGGTTAGGTATTCATAAGAAAGAATAAGTCTTCCTGTATTTATTTGAGAGCTGGGCAGAAGGCTCCCAAAGAATAAAAATACCCAACTATACCAGATAATCTGCAAGATCTATTGTTCTTTCCTCCCTGGGTCACCTAGTATAACTGGTTCTAGCCAGCAGCTGAACCTAGACTCCAGCTCCCAGCCTCCCTTGCAGCTAGGTATGACCCTAACCTAATTGGTATCAGTAGGAGGCCAGAGGTGCAAAGGAGGTGTCACTTGCTTTCTTGGATGTCTGTGCTTCATGAAACTGGAAAGTTGGCTATGTGCAAGGTCTAGCATGAGCCTGGTTACCAGGCTATATGCTGGGCATACACAGTTGACCTGGGTCTCCCACCCCCAAAACACTGGGTGTCTCCAGTTCTAAGTGCCAGGCATCCATGGGGAAGGGGCATCTCCAGTTCTGGGTGGTGGGCATCCATGGGGGAGGGGCATTTCCAGTTCTAAGTGGCAGGTATCCATGGAGGAGGGGCATCTCCAGTTCTAAGTGGCAGGTATCCATGGGGGAGGGTTGTCTCCAGTTCCAGGTGGCAGGCATCCATGGGGGAGGGGCATCTCCTGTTCTAGGTGGCAGGCATCCATGGGGGAGGGGCATCTCCTGTTCTAGGTGGCAGGCATCCATGGGGGAGGGTTATCTCCAGAATGCTCAGGTCTAGCCTACATAGCCACTTCTTTTCTTAGAGGAACCATCTTCATCTGCTTTCTGTTGCTGTGATAAAGACGATGACCAAAAGCAACCAGGGAAGGAAAGGGTTGGTTTGACTTCCAGGTCTCAGTCCATACCTTGGGGGAAATCGAGGCAGAAGCCCAAGCAGAGCAGGAACTGAAACATAGACCATGGGGGAAGCTGCTTACTGACTAGTCCACCTAACTTTTACAGATACAACCCAGGACCACATGCCCCTCCCCCAGGAGGAGCACAGCCCACAGAAGGCTGGACCTCCCATATCTATCGTTAATCAATTACCCACAGTCCAATATGATGGAGGCATTTTCTCAATTGAAGCCCCCTCTTCCCAGATGACACCAGCTTGTATCAAGTTGACAAACTAACGTCACAGGAGCCCAACAGGAGATTAAAAGCATGTTCTCCAGGGCTGAGCTGGGCTGGGAGGGGCTTTTATTCCTTTGCACCTCCCCCCCACACACACACACAATGTCTCCCTGGCAGCCATCACCAGCAAGGGGAGGGGATGGAAGGGTGGGATCTAGTTACCTTTGCCAAGGAGGAGGAAATCGGGGATTGGGGGGTCTGAGCTGAGCACTGCTGACTTTAGGAGCAGCGAGCCCCTATCAAGATAGGTCATGCCTGGTGGACCCGTGTGCTCACACTCAGAGAGAACAGCGCCCTAGTCTGCATTACACCAGAAGAAAGAGGCCTCTCAGTTCATGCCAGATCAGGATAGACCAGGGTTCAGGATCAGGGTACAGTAGATAGTGGTCTGCTCTCTGCTCTAGGCCTGAGAAGGGACTTCTGTTGGAAACATAGGCCATCATCTGTTTTAAAGGAGCAGCAGATCTGTGTACAGGGCACCCCCTGGTGGCCACATTCACACAGTGCAGGAGAATTGGCTCCCGGAGATGCTCATCCTGGCCCAGGGCTGGCTCCTTCCACTCTGGGCAGGTCAAACTGCTGGAGACTCCGTCATTTCTTGAGAACCAGTACCTCTGCCTGTGTATCACAGTGACGGGTCTCACACTCTCACTTCCTACTCTCCCTAGAGGGTTTGCCCTTCACCTCATAGGGGTTGGGGCAGGACACACACAAACGCAAGCACACCCTGGAAAAGAGCAGTCATACACACTGTCAGTATCGAGAAAGTGACTCAGAACCATCAGTCATTAATATCATGGTGCAGGATCCTTCCTAATCAGGTTCTTGTCTCCAGAACACCTCAGCATGCATACAGGACTCCCCCTTCCCATTTCTGAGCCATGATCCAGAACCTGGCTGGTCAGTAAGCAGGGGATACTTCATCCAGGGCCCACCTCTGACCATGTCCCGGGCTCAGCCTCTTTCCTAAGGCTTGTCTCACTTTGTCCATGCCAGGGGCCATTGCTTATGCCATCTTGGGGTTTGAGTTTCTGGTTCCTTCTCTGAGTTTCCAAACCCTTCCAACATTGGTTTTCTACTTACCAGAAGTGTGTGTCTTCTAACCACTGCCCTATCAGGAGTCCAGCCTGGCATGGCTGGGGTCTGGGATGGTGTGTGTGTGTGTGTGTGTGTGTGTGTGTGTGTGTGTGTGTGTGTGTGAGCTTCAGGTTAGTCCTGGTTACAGGCACAGAACTCTGTTCATTGCTGTAAGAGGGTGAAGTTCTCACTCCCTGCTGGTTTCCAACAGCTTTCAATCCCTAGAAGCCCTGAGCCTTCACCCCAGGAGGTCACATCTCCTCCACGATGCTGTCTATCAAACTCTCCCCGTTTCCAAGTCTTTCCCACAGCCCCTCCAGCTCCAGCTGCTGAAAAACAAGCTTTTATAGAGCTCAGATCCATCCTGTGAGGTGAACTCTAACAGAGTCAAAAGACTGTGACTTTACAAGCCTGTTTCACAGGCTACCACACTGTTGGGCAGTACTGGAACTAGGGGGGGCATCTTGAAGAACCTACAGCATATTCTCTGTTTCCTCCATCTGCCCCAGTTCTTCTGGGGATCACCTGGCCCCCCAACACTTTACTATTGACCTCTGGCCATCCTTAGTGGCTGCCAGGATCTCCCCTCTGCTTCTGCCCCACGATGAAGCTGAGTGATGCCATGCTAAGAGCCTAATTGGTGTGGGTGAGAATCCTACTTCCCTGTCTTAGTTATGTTTTCTATGACTGTGATAACACACCGTGACCAAAAGTAACTTGGGGAGGAAAAGATTTACTTGGCTTACCCATCCCAAACACCTCCATCACCGAGGGAAGTCAGGAACTGAAGCAGAGGCCGTGGAGGAATGCTGCTTATTGGTTTGCTCGCCCATGGCTTCCTCAGCCTGCTTCTTACACCATCTGAGTCCACCTGCCTGGGGTGGCATGGCTCACAGTGAACGGGAGCTTCTTACATCAATCGTGAGTCATGAAAATTCACCACAGCTATATCCACAGAGCAATGTGATAGGGAGTTTTTCTCAGATGAGGATCCCTCTTCCAAAGTGAATCTGGCTTGTGTCAATAAAACCAACCAATATATCACCCCAGCAATGTGAGCTTGGTTCCACCCACCATTCTCCACTTCTATTCTTTCATACACCTGAGCTTAGTGGTACCCAACTGCTCATCTAGGGCTAGTGCACACGCAGGGTGTTTGGGGCTTGAGCTGCTGAATTTTAGGAAATGTCAGAGACCACATCACTCACATGTCCCTCAGAGGATGTCACACAGAAGCTGGGGGGCGGGCAGGTGAGGAGGTAGTACCCAGGTGTGACTGATGCTAGAGATGAGGGTAATTAACCCAGGGTTCAGGGGAGCTGGGTCAGGTTCCTCTCTTTCCAACCTGGAATACTGCAAAATCATTCATTCACCTATTCATTCATTCATTCATTCATTCAAATAATTAGTTAATGGAACACTTACTCTATGCCTCCAGGATAAAGCAGTAAATGAGACATTGCAATGGTCCCTGTGAAGCCAATGGAAGCCAGACATAACAATGACATCTTTCTTCAAGAGGGCTATTTTATCAAATATACCATCTATTCTTATTAAATATACTACCGTATATCTTTTTTTGTGTCAAAAATAAAAAGGTTATAACTAAGATAAGAAAAACTATATATAATAGGTACAATAACTATATATAATATATACAAGCAATAATTACATCAGTAATGTTCAGTCCATTAGCAACTGACAAATTCAAATAAAATATTCCATTATTTATTCCATTTTGCTGAGTCCAAAGAATTGTGTCTAATTTACTTTCTACCCAACTTGTATTACCAACTGAAAACTATCTTTTAATGTCTCTCAAACTTATACACTTTACACCTCTTAATGAGTTTCTTTTCTGAAACTGTAACTAGAAAACTATATCTCATCTTCAACTCTCTCGGAGTGTCATATTAAAGAATACCAATGGGTATATTTGGGGGGTGGAGAATGTGGGGAGCCCTCTGATATGGAGTGCTTAGTTGAGGGCCAGATCACACTGCTGGAAAGGAGCAGCATGTACAAAGGTACTGGGGCAGAAACTAGTTTGGAGTGTCAAAGCCACACAAAGAACATAGATGTCAGGAGAGACGGGGGTGGTCTTTTATTCACTGACTTTATGCATCCATCTGTTCGTCCTTATTCCAGGTCTGTGCCTGACCTACACTGAACTCAAGATGCTCTGCTCCGAGAGACAAATGACCCCAGAGTGTGGGGATAAAGAAAACCTGTTCTGTGGGGTCTTGTGAGGACTCAGCGGGGCCATGCAGACATGGAGCCCAGCACATAGTGCTTGTCAACTAAATGTAAGCTGGTATTGACTTTCCTATCCCCTCACCCACACCGTCTAGCCCCAGGAGACCATCCCACGGCACTTCTTTCTAGAGTCCAAGAAATAGTTACTTGAGGAGAATTCTCATTCTTTTTATTTTAGATCTTGGGTGGTTATACAGAACTGATGAGTTCCTGAGATGGGGGACTTTCAGGGCTTAAAACTGTCAGTCATGGTGGCCCATGCCTTTAATCTCAGTACTCAGGAGGCAGAGGCAGGCAGATCACTGTGAATTCAAGGCCATCCTGGTATTTATAGCAAGTTTAAGGACAGCCAGGGTTATGTAGAGACATTCTATCTCAAAAACAAAGAGAAAAAAACCCATCAGACAAAAACAAATGTCCCAGGCAAAGTACTTAGACATAACTCATCTCCATAGCTCACACTGGTCTGCATGGGGATGGCTTGTTGCACCTCCCTCAACAAATCCATCCCAGAATTCATCCATTCATTCACTTACCTACTCACCATTCATCCATTTATCCATCTATATACCCCATTCATCTATAAATCCATCCATCCATTCACCCACCCACCCACACACACATTCCTCAATTGACACATTCATGTACCCACCCACTCACCCATCTACCCATTCATTCATTCTTGCATGCACATATCCATCATTGTCTCACATACCTCCATCCATGTATCATCACATCATCTATCTATGCTTGTACCAATCTGTTCATCTATCTCTAACTCATCTATGCTAACTAGTTTATGTCAAATTGACACAAGTTATAGACATTTAAGAGAAGGAAAATTCAGTTGAGAAATGTCCTTACCAGTTGTCCCATGGGATGTTTTCTTGGTTGATGATTAATGTTAAAGAACCCAGCCCACTGTGAGCTGTGCTACCCCTGGGCTGGTGGTCTCAGTTGCTATAAATAGGCAGAATAAACAAGCCTCAGGGAGCAAGCCAGTCAGCACCATTATCCCATGGCTTCTGCTTCTGCTTCAGCTCCTGAATCTAGGTTCCCGCCCCAACTTCCTTTGACAATGAACTGGGATGTGGAACTGTAAGCTGAAATACATCCTTTGCTCCCCAAGTTGCTTTTGATTACGGTGTTTTATCACAACAATAGAGATCCTGCGTAAGACAGAATTTGGTACCAGGAGAGTATTGCTGACAAACCTGACATTGTTTTTGGAAGAATTTGTAGAAGTGTTTGGAAGTTTAGGCTGTAAAAGCCATTGAGTGCATAGAGCTCAGCTGTTCAAGCTTGGAACACAATGCTGAGCGTAGAGCCAACAGTGGGAACCTGGCTTGTAAGGTTTCAGAGAGAAACTAGGACTCTACCCTAACCCTAACCCTTTATGCAATATTTTGGATTAAAAACCACTAAAGTGAAACATTTTCTTTACTAGGACAATTGATGCTGGTTAGTTGAAGCTGAAGAATCAGTTGTGATTAAGAAACCAGCATCACTGAGGAGGTGTGACCTCATGGGGAGAAGGCTCAGGGCCTCTAGGGATTGAAAGCTGTTGGAAACCAGCAGGGAGTAAGAACCTCGCCCTCTTACAGCAATTTTCTGGGAAATGTTTCCTCAAAGTCAGCACATAGAAACTGTGGTTCAGAGAGAGCTAAAGCTGTACTTTGTGCTGGTTGCTGAACTTGATAATGTCTTAATAAGTGTCTCCCAAGTGTCACTAATTTTGAAGGCATGAAGGGGCCTTAATGCCTTTAAAACTAAAGAAAACCAGGCAAGGCCATAAATTCATTCATACATGCATACACATACCCATCTATCCACACATCAGTGCATGCCTCAGTTGAGGTAAAGCCCCAGGATTGAAGGTGTCATAAAGAATTGATGCTTAGCATCATGTGGTAGGGTTACATGAAGAGAAACCAGGAAAGGCAATTGGTAAAAGTGCAGCCCAGGTGTAGAGGAGACCCCTCCTTTTTGGAGATCATGGGCATCTCCAAAGGACAGCCAACAGCTGTATAGTGGAGCTGGTCTGAGTTAAAGAGACCCAGAGAAGTGTTATTGGTCACCTGGTCTCTGGAGGCAGAATATCATGAGTGGGTCCGTCCCAGATGTCAAGACTTTACACAGTTGGAGTATATTATTATTATTATTATTATTATTATTATTATTTGATTGTGACTGTGCCCTGGTTCCTCCCTCTTAGAGTAAGAATATATTTAGCTTGTTTTTTTTTTTTTTAAATTTTACAGGAATCTGCAGTTATGAGACCTTGGATATTTTAGAGAAACTTTGGAATTTTAGAGATACTTTGGATATTTTAGAGACTTTGAACTTAAAAAAAAAAACAAAACCTCTGGATATTCTAAAGAGGATGAACTTGTAACATGTTCAGAAATTTAAGAACTGTGGAACTTTTCAAAATTAAAATACAGCTCGCTCTGAAGGCCTGTTTCCTAGGCTACAAACGGGGGACCTGTTCCTCACCCTTTCGCCTAGGGGAAAGTCCCCGGACCATGGGCAGAGAGTGCCACGTGCGCACGCACGTAGACTACCCCGCTAGGCACGAGTAGCCCGCCAAGAAGCGAGCCCTGCTACGTGGGGCGAGCCGAGCGGCGTGCGGCGGGGAGTCATCCGTCAGCTCTCCTAGTGACGCAGGCAGTGCGACTGGTGCGCATCAAAATTAAAATACTTACCAGGTATGATGGTGCACAACTCTAATCCCAACACTCAGAATTCAGGGGCAGGAAGATCTCTGTGAGTTCAAGGCCAGCCAGGGCTACATAAAGAGACTCTGCCTAAAAAACAAAAAAAAAAACAACAAAAAATAAAGTTGGAGTGTTTTATATCACCTCTCCTTGGTTGGTGATTGTGTGGGAGAACCCTGCTCACTGAGGGAAGAGCCTGTACACTCTGGGCTGGTGGTCCTGGATACTGTAAGAAAGCAGGGTGAGCAAGTCAAGGGGAGAAAGCCAATAAGCAGAATTCCTTTTGCTTCAGTTCCTGCCTCTGTCATGCTTTTAATTCCTGCCCCAATTTCCTTAAACAATTGACTGTAATATGCTACTGTAAGCCGAAATAAACCTCACCAAGTTGTTTTTGGTTATGGTGTTTTATCACAACAATAAAACCCCACTCATGACACTGTACATCTATATATGCACTCATACATCTATAAATATATGTATTCATCACTCCTATCCACCCACCTATGCATCCACATATCCATACATCCATCTACCTATCAATCCATTCATCCATGCATTCATATACACAACCGTCCATCGCTCATCTACCCATATATCACCTGCCCTCATACCCAATCATCCAGACATGCATCCAGCCATCACTGTCTACTCATTTGGAGGCGGACACATCAGAATAACAGCATGGAATATAGAATAAGAAGGAGGAGGAGGAAGAGAAGGAGTATTTTCAGCTTGAAGATGCTAAGAATTTTGCCTGAAGTCACACAGGCGAGAATAGCTGAGCCTGGTGAACCCACAGATAACCAAGCCCTCAAACTGTCCAATCCAAAATCCAGCCCTATGGAGAGAAGCTCCCCCAGAAAAAAAAGTCTCCACCTTGTCTCACAAATCGTTGTGGGCGACAATCTTAACCATATCTCCTTCAAACCGTTACAATACCCCTAGAATGCCTGGGCGATGTCGCTTTCCACCTGCTGCCGGCAGGGGGCAGCACGACGCTGTGCTTCAGCTCCACCATGCTATGTTTAGCAACCTTGCATTGTTTTGGGGGAACCTAAGACATAAAAACAGGTCTGGCCCCATCGATCAACAGAAGCACCCACTTTGCTGGGTTACATCCCTCCGGAAGAATCCCAGGGCCAAACCTATCTTGGGCCTCCGGATCGGACTAGGCTGGAGGTGGGGTGGGAATCCTAAAGCCCCATGTGGAGGATGAGTGAGGATGTTCTCCATATTCCAGTCCTCCGCAGCAGCCACATAAGATTTTTGTCTCGCTATCTGACCCCAAGACCTAGGCTGTTTGTTGGCGGTGACGGGTGGAGTGGTCCCCAGATTGCTGGGTATTGCATCTCAAGTCCAGCTGCGGCTGCAAGCGTCGCTCCTTGTAGCCACAGGGTGGCAGTATCGGCCTGCCAAGCTCCCGGGCTATTCTGCTCGCTCCCGCCATAGGGGCCCAGCTCAGCTAGCTCCCTGCCCACGAAGTTGTGCGACGTCCAGAGTTATTGGTTTCAGGAGACAATGGTGTGGGATTGATACTGCTGTTTTACAACTGCGCCTCGGCTTCCCTGTTCATGATGTCCAAAGTCTACTTTCTACAGGGTCCTCCAACCCAAAACGCTCTGCACAGCTGCACCTGCTGGCCTCTGAACCTGGGGCCCGGGAGCCGCTGCATCTCTCCCGGGTCATGGCAACAGTTCAGAGGATTTTGAGAGATTAAAGGGGATTAGGGACAGGGAAGGTAGCTTCTGAGCTTGATGTTTCTGGAAGAGCTGGGCTAGGTAAGCCTGAGGACAGATACCCCTCCTTATTTCCACACCGGGCAACTGGGTACTGGCTAAGTCCTTAAAGAGAGAACTCTCTCTGAGTCTGTTCCCTTCTAATGGCTCCATTTGATGTTGTCCAGGGCTGAAGACGCTTGGAAACCTAGTTCGCCCCCCTCCCCCAGCAGGTATCTGGTCCTCTGAGCTGGTACAGACTTAGTTTGGGCAGGCAGAGTCCCTGGCACCCACCTATCCGGGATAGAATCAAGCCAGACCCACACAGGATGTGCCAGGCATGGAGGCTTAGTCTAACTTCCCATTCTAGCTGATCAACATAAATTAAATCCGAGGCCCGCATCAGACAACACTGCAGAGTGAGACTGAGAAGTCCTCAGACTGGGACTCTCCAGGGATGCCTTCTCTGAGTCTCTGTCATGGTGCCACTCTTAATGGTGGGCAGGCCAGTGCGCCTACCAGTCTTTAAGTCTCACGTTCCGCAGTGTCTGGCGTTGATCTCCAACCTGAGTTTGCTGGGCAGGCAGCGATGCCTGATCCGGGGGTGTGGCCCTGGAAGCCCCCAAGTAGGTAATGTCTAGGGGGAGGATTCTGCACTTAGAAAAGAGATAGATGGTAGTGGGTGGTCTCTTCCTTTTCGACTAGAAACTGGAAACCAAGTGACCATCAGGCCCTGCACGAGTAGTTTCTTAGCCCCTACCCCCTCTCTCACTGATTCAGAGGTGCGCAGGTGTCTCTTCGGAGTCTCCCCTCCCCCTCCCTCCCCCCTTCCCACGCAGTCCTGGGAGGGCGATCGGAAGGGAGCTGGCCTGGGGAAAGGGGGGTGCGGGGTTAGATGCGTTCCTGTGTCACGGGGGAGGGAGGAGAAAGGGAGGGGAAAGCCAGGGAGCGCGCGCGAGAGAGCGCGCTGTGAGCGAGGAGGGCGGGCGGGAGGCGGATCCTCCTACCTGGGGCGCGCTCGCCTGCTCGCAGCTCGCTTGCCGGGGCCGCGAGTCACCTGGGGAGGCGGACAAGTGCGGACACATTGGCCGCCGCGGCGCACCGCGAGGCGCGCACGGCCCCAGGCTGCTGAGCCCAGTGGAGGCAGCGCCCGCCCACCCACCCGCCCGCTGCGCTCGGTCCCGGCCTGCGCTCGCAGAGCCCCACGGTCACTCTGCTGGGCTCCGAGGTCCTGGTTCCTGGCCGGGGTCACTCCCCCGGGCGCAAGGGGCGGCTGCAGCGCCCTGGGCTCACCATGGTGGCAACGCGTGCTAGGTGCCCGCGCGTCGCCCGCCGCCCGAGCCGAAGCGCCGGCTGAGTGTGATCCTCCCACAGCCCCCTGGCCCCTGCCCGGTCCCTGCCCGCCCGCGCGTCCCCTCCGGCCGCAGCTGTCTATGGCGCAGCCCCCCTCCCTGGATCATGCACAGAAACTTTCGAAAGTGGATCTTTTACGTGTTTCTCTGCTTTGGCGTCCTCTACGTGAAGCTCGGGTGAGTATTCCTGTGGGCGGGGGCGGCAGAAGGGGAGCCGGCAGCTTGGAGAGCCTCCTCCAGTGGACCGGGGGACCCGAGTTGGGGGGAAGGGCGTTTCTCGGAGTGGCCGGTGTGTCCCGCCCTAGCCTCAGCCTCGCAGACTCATCCGAGCCCCCGGAGTCAGTAGTGCTCCCGAGGAGCGCGGAGTCCAGGACGCAGCAGGAACAGCGCGGCCCGCGGACGGCCGCAGCAGGGCTCGCGGGTAGCGGCGAGCGTGCCGGGCGCGTACTTTCACCTGTTTGGGCTCCAGGCCCCGGGGGTGGGACGCGCCTTCCCTCCCCCGGGCTGCGCTGGGCGCGGAGCCCGGGCCGAGCGCTCGCCGCCCGGAGGGCGCGCCGGGCCGGGGGGCGGGGGGCATCCCGGGCGGGGGAGATCGGAGCGTGCACCCGCCGCGAGCGCGCAGGCCCCGCACCCGCCGCGGCCCTGCGTCTCTATCCATCACCCGGACATGTTGAAATTACCTTGACAACTGGTCCGGCTAGCTCAGGATGGGCCGCGGGGCTGGCGCAGCAGCCTAGGGCTCCGTCCAGGGCCCGCGCCCCCGCCCGCCCGGGGCCCTGCGCTCGGCCCCCTCTCGCCGCGCTCCCCCTGGCGCGGCCGGGCGGGCGGGCTCCAGGCGGGCCGCGCTCGCTGCTCGCCGCCGTAGCTGCTCCGAGTCGTATTTCCACATTCCTGAACCTAGCCGAGTCCTTACCTGTTGAGCCGCGATCTCCTTTAGACGGAATCTGTCTCGGCCTCCCCGGATTGGGGGTGGAGGGGCAGTGTGACCGAACGGAGCGCAGTGCACCTCGCAGGCGTTAGTCATTCTTGGCAGCCCGGTCCAGACCCCCACCCCTACACCGAGCACCTGCGGGCATCTGTGCCCCGCCGCACCCTGCGCTCCTACTATGCGCCACTGGGCCTCTGAGGCCAGCCTCCATCGTGGCCCTGGAAAGGCCAGTGACCAGACCTGTAGGAGGGGCGGGTTCCGGTACCTGGGAGACTGGCTATCCAGGTGAGAGATAGAAACAGTGGCTGAAGATCAGCACCCATCCCAGCCCTTTGCGCCTCCGCCATCTTACGGGTGAAGAAATTGAGGCCCAGAGAGGGGCAGGGACCAAGCCCGGTGGCTTCAGAGGCAAGGTTGGAAGTCCGGTCCTAGCCTTATTCCTGCAGTCCTAGGCGGGAGTGTCTGCGGCTGCTGGTGGTAGTGTTTATTGTAGGTTTGTGTGGGTAGGCTGTGTCCCTGGGTGTTTGTTTATGAAGGTGAGGGGTGCGGGCTTTGAGCCTGCTGGGGGTGGGGGCGGGGTGGGTAGGCTAGGGCTTCCCGGACTCAGCAGCTTGCTATGAACCTCCTGGGCGCGCGAAGGGACCCACAGCTCATTGCGAGAAGGCTCCATGTTAGTCCCAGCTAACTGGCTCTGGCACCGAGGCCTTTGAGTTAAGTGCCTGACTCCACCGGCCCTGGCTTCCACCGCTGGCCAGTCTTCGTTAGCACTAGTTCCTCAACAAGAGGCCTTTGAAAAAGCCTCCTATCCAGCATATGGAAAAAAGGTGTCAGAAGAAAGACCTGGGTCCCTGAGGTGTGGGGAGGGTGTCCCTTGGAGGGGTTCCTGGGTCTCTTCTCTGTACCTCTTCCTTCATCTTCTGGAAGTAGGATTTTGGCTCTGGATGTTATGAACAGCATGACGGTCAGTGTTGGTAGAGAATGGATGAGTGACATCCTGAAGGTCTCTCCTAGCCCAGCGGGGGAGAGGGTTCCTAGTGCATGACTACTATCTTCTGGGACTGAGCAAAATTTCCTCTGCATGGTTTCATCTCAGCCCATGAGTCCAGGAGGGGAATTTTTTCCCTCCAGAAACTGTCCCCCCTCCGAGATTAAAAATAAAAATTCCAAAGACCCAATGGAATGGTCAATAGAGAGGGCAGAGGCTTACCCTGGGACCTGCAAAGGGGAGGCTTGGACCTTTTTGTAATCCCCCCACCCGTGTCTGTGTGTGTGTGTGTGTGTGTGTGTGTGTGTGTGTGTGTGTGTGTTCCATTAGGTGGGCAGGAAAGGCCGACCGGCCAATATGTGACCTAAAGTGAGGAAGCCTAGTGGGTTGAGATATCTTTGGAGGAGGCATCTCGCATCATTTCTGGTAGGTGCCTTCGTGAACTCTTACCCCAAGGGCAGCCTCTCACCCTCTTCTGAAAATAGTGGAGTGATAGGAAGCTCCCTTTGGGGATGCTGAGACATTAATTCTGATGGCGTTTTGCCTGACCTTAAGTAATGGTGGTAGAATATTGTGATACCCCCCAACGACCATGAGGTCAAAGGTGTGGAAGCCTCCCTGGAGACTCCTCCAGATAGTTTATTCCGAGGAGAGGGTCTTTTGTGATCTCAGCCCCAGCCTGCCTCTGCTGTACGGTTCTGTGTGTGCAGTGAGGACTCCAGAAATTCCACTTAGTGCATTCATCCCACATGCTCACCTCTCATAATATCAGGAGCCAGAATACAGCCTTCAAAAATCCCAGAGGTACCTTGGATTCTCAGCAAGTTCCAATCATAATGGTATAAAGGACTCACAGAGCCTAACCTAAAGTCCCCTTAGATGATGGAGCTGCTATTAGGTGGGACAGAGAACAGCCAAGGTCACTGAGATGCCAGGACCAACCCTGCCCTAGGCTTGTTCAGGTGGTCAGGAGAACCAGATGGGCAAAGGACAGAGAGTCCTGAAGGTAAGGGTGGTTCCTGATTTCTGGATGCCTGGGAATCTCCTTGCCAAGCCCAGGAGATAAGGACCACGACTGTACCACACATAGTTCCCCCTTTTCTGATGTCCCCCTTTCTCTGAAACTTGTCACAGCTGACATATACCTATAAGTGAATACATTCCAATACAGCGAGGCTTAGCAGAAATAAGAAGTGGGACCCAAAATCTGTTTGTAGGCTCTAAAAATATTTACTAGAAAGGGGAGGGTTCTTTAGAAGAATCTCTCCCACCCACCCCAATCAACTCCGCAAAGAATAGCAGGAGAGGTGAGGGCTCTGTATGATGAGAGCAATAATTAGGACCTTCCCATGCCTTCCTCTCCAAAGAGGTGTGTGAAGGGGTGGTTTAGACATCAGTTGTAGCCCCAGAGCACGGCTGGCCCACGTGTAGTGAAAGAGACCCACACCCAACCGTCCCTAACGAGGCTGCATGCAGGCAGAGGGACAATACACACAGAGTATCTGTGCACACACACCTGCGGGCTCCTAGACCGCCCATGCTCCTGCAGGAACATGCAAGCACATGCATGCACACATGAGCACACGTTGCTGAGCACAGCCCCTAAGAGGCGCACACGCCTCCGCGCAGCGCCTCCCGGAGATGCGCTCTCAGTAGCGGTGTTTCTAGCCAAAGGTTGTGGCGAGGGTATCCCGGCCAAGGCAACTTGGGCAAACCCCGGGGGCGGCACCCGCTGCACACTCTGGTCAACCTCCCCTTAAAAAAAAAGAAGAAAAAAAAACCCGCCCGCGGAGGAGGCGGATGTAGGGGCGGCCTGTCCAATGGCAGCTGCGAGCTTCAGGAGAATTGGAGACTTGAGCCAGAGTGAGCGACAGAGCCCGTTCGCACCG
Source organism: Sigmodon hispidus (assembly GCA_004025045.1). Lineage (NCBI taxonomy): Eukaryota > Metazoa > Chordata > Mammalia > Rodentia > Cricetidae > Sigmodon > Sigmodon hispidus. The sequence goes on from PVIH01000131.1 coordinate 224,435, forward strand.
ACAGACGGACAGAGGACCAGACAGCCGCTAAGGCGCGCCCACTGTCCCTTGCTGGGCCCCCGCCGCGAACTCCAGCCCCAGTGCCGGCTGCTGCCCCAGATACAGCAAGATGTGCGGTCTTGGAGTCGAGACACGGGCGACCACTGTACCCCGGCTTCCGAGCCCTGGCCCCTAGCGCCCAGCGCTGCTGCCCTGCATCAGGGAGGGTCACAGAGACCCCAGTCTCGGTTGGCGCAGAAGCCCTGAGAGTGGGGCCTGTCCAGCCCAGCCAGGCGCGCCAGCCCATCATGCTCTTCTTGTCGCCGCGCAGCGCGCTGGTCTCCGTCTATTGCCCGCAGATCTTTCTCCTTCTGTCCAGCGGCAGCTACCTGTGAGTGCCGCGGGTGGCGAGCGGGGTGGCCGGGAGGGAAGCCACTAGCCACTACTGCAGTAGGTGGGAGGGTGGGAAAGTTGGCAAGAGGGTCCCGGGGTGGGGCGCTGGGTGCCCTGCATGCACAGAAGCTGAGGTCCTCTCCTGGGAGAGGTAGAACACCTAGGGGGCAGCTATGGCAATGTTCTCATTGTTTTAGCTTAGAGGTCAGAGAAAAGGTGACCCCAGAGCGGTCCGACTGCCCTTGCAGATTAGGCTGTGTACACTAAGCGCAAAGGCCCGGGCTAGCCAGTCAGCGCAAAGATTTCCTTCGTGTCCCAGCAGGATCCTGGATCAGCGGAAGACCTCCCTAGACCCTATTAACCCGTGCACCGCTAACGGCTGTGCCATGCTAAGAGCTACATGCGCAAATCTGCTTCCCAGCGAGCAGACACTGATAGACACGTGCATGCGGCGCCCCACCAGATAGCGTGCCCATGTTGCCCCCCTCCAATTCTTTGGTCACTCGCGCCATTCTGCCGCGCCTAGAGGCCTTGACCCCTGTTCTGCTTGACGGCTCTCCTCCCCAGAGGCGAGGAGGACGCGCACTGTTCGCGCTTAGGTCGCGGAGCGCCTAGGTGTCAAGGCCCTGGGAGTGCGCAGTGCAGGGCGCATCAGGCTACGGGAAGCTCGTGGCAGGGCCCAAGGCGGCCCTGCGAGCCGAGGGGGCGCGTCCGCACAGTGGTGGCTTCGCCCAATTCCTAATGGGACGCATATGCTCTGGCCTCCGATTTAAAAAGAAGTTTGATTTATGGAACCGCCGTTTGGGGGAATTGAAGCTGGATGCTACTGATTAAACCTCAGAGCCAGAGCTCCCTCTCCCTCTCCTCCCCTCCCCCGCCCCCTCCTTAACACGCGGGCCACGTCCGGGGTCGCCTAACGCGGCCAGAGGAGGCAGCCGCCTTCCCGCTCCTTGCACCACCCCCTTCCCGCCCCGCCACCACAGTCCTGATAAATTGCCCCGCCCCCACCCCTTTTAATAAAGACGCGGCCAATTTCTCCTCCAGCTCCTAGGAAATTACTATCCTACCAGTTTTCCTTCTATAAATAGTCGCGCATCTTGAAACAAAAGTTCGCAACCGCAGCCAGATGCTGCGAGGCCCGCGGTTTCCCCGGCTGTGGAACATAATTACAAGGTCCAGGCAGAAGGAGCGCTCCAGGCCCGGCGGGCAGCCCTGGCTGCGGAGGCATCGCCTGGGGTGGGGAGTAGCAGGCCTCCCGGGGCAGGGCGCAGGGCCCGTGGGCACCGCCTGATCAGTGGGGACCTGGCCAAGAGAATCTTGCTTCTGTTCTCCTTCCTTGAAATGGATCAGACAAGAGTCTGGGGCTCCTAAGGATTCCCCTTCCCCAGATCCTGACCATCTCAGTCTTAAACCTTACTAAAGAGGCTGCAATTAACTCTGTCTGAGAAATCATTTGGGGAAGCTAGCTGCTGAGGTTTGGTGTTCCTGGTGAGGTGTCCAGAGGTGGAGGCCAGGAGAGAGCATGGCCAGAGCAATTTGCCCCATGGGAATTGCAGTACTCTATGCAGATCGTAGCAAGCATACCTTTGAGGCTCCCAATTTTCTCCTGGAGAGCCCACCCCAGCTTTTTGGTGACCTCCACTGTCCGTAGTCACATAGGTTTGTCCCTGACTACACTGCCAACTCTGGGGGCTGAAATTCTTTCAAGGGAGCAGCTTTTCAAGTGTGTCCAGTGGTGGTAGTTAGAGGTGGGATGAGGTGCTAAGGCAGACCGGGTCCCTTCTTCATCACTAATTCTGCCTGATTCAGCCATGAGGGGTAGGGGGAATAAGTTGGTTCTGCCCTTCATAAGCCCTGTTCCTAGGAAAGAGGGGGCTAATGATTGTAGGACTGGGGCTTCCTCATCTTGCTGGATATCACAACAAGGTTGGCTGCATAAGGTCCCTGGGAGGGAACAGCCTCTATAATTAGAATGAAAACATGGTGTGTTAGCCCACCTGGGCTCAGGCATCCCTATGGTAGAACCTAGTTAGACGGTCAGTGGAGAAGAACTCTAACATTGGAGATTAGTAACGGTCAGTGTGAGACACCCCCCTCCTGGCTCTGCAGGAATGTCCCAGAGGATGCCACAGTGAGGAGGGGCCCCCAAGTGGAGGCTGTGTTCTGTTCCAGAGAACTTTCCAGAAGGCATCCCATTGCGGGGATCACAGACATGGGCCAACAGTTGATCCTGCCTCTTTCAACTGGGCTGTTCTCCCAGCTCTCCATGCTGGGCTATCTGAATACAGTGAATCCCAAACACATGCCTGGGCCCCTGCTGTTGATCATGTTGGACGGGTGTGCTGGCCTGGAAGGGCCCCGAGCCCCCATCAGATTTCAAGTGTGACCCAGCTGGGAGAACAGCTCTGGCTACCTCTGAGAGTGAGGGGGGGGCAGCAAGGGACCAAGGAAAAGCAAATGGAGCTGAGGTCACAAGTATAGTGCTGGGTCAGCTGGTGTGAGGGCCTGTCTCAAGCCTGGAGCCAGAACCAGCCTGGGCTACTGTAAGGGCAGGTCTCTTCCTTTCTTGGCCTCCGTCTCCTAGATGTGGTAGTTGGATGTGATGACCCCCCCCATGTCTTCCGGTATGGCCTGTCATGGTAACCGCCTGCTCTGGGGAGCCGAGTGAGTCATGGGTGACAGGATGGTTACTCACCGACCACCTGGCTTGGGGGTGCAGAGGGTGCTTACCACTGTCCTCACCAGGCTCAGTCAGGCCTCTTCCTGGCTCCTGTTGTGGCTTTGCCGGTGGTGCTGACCACAGTCCTAAAAGCCCTGTGGGCATGACCCTTGGTGAGACGGGCGCTGAATCAGGCTGTTTCTGTGGCATCATAGTCCGGGGGGGCATTGTGGGTCACAGGACTTCAACATGGACAGGTCACCTGGAGGGTGGTGTCTGTCTGGGCCTAGGTCTCCTCACTAGTCACAGGAACGAAGTCTCAGGTCAGGCCCAGTTGTCTCTGGGTTTGAAATCATGTGACACCCCATAGAATATTGGCACAACAAGGTTAGAGCTAGAACACCCAAGGACAGCTTAACTCCCAGAAAACCTGCCAGCTGGAGCCCCTGTGACCACAGAAAACTACCCCAAACCCACTGTGGTATGGTAAGACTCACCAGCCGAGAAGGGGGCTAGCTACAGTCTGGGATGGACTTTTCCCAGCTTCTGTGTATGCAGAGGGCTTTGCCTCTTTGGGCTTTGACTGTGGTGGAACCTGGTTTTCTTGGAGTCCTGGAGACCATGAGGCATGCCCAATCTGGGTTCTTACCCTGGTGCCACACCTCTGTCTGCCTGCCTGTATCCTGACCTTAGCTAATGCCTCTGCTCAGAGAGACTTACAGAGCTCATGCAAACCTCACAGGGTGGGCTAGAGCATTCAGAGAAGATTCAGGACCAGTGCTCAGTTCAGGTCCTGACCTTAGGGATAGTTCAGGTGGCTCTTGGGTAGCAAGAGCTGGGGGGTGGGAGTGAGGGGTTGGTCTCTAGTGACACACAGTTATAGGGGAGCAGTCGCTCAGGAGGGAATGGTGTGCTTTCTGAGTGTCTCAGAGGTCTTCCTACAGGTGGATCTAAACATGGCTGGCTGTCAAACACATCCACCCTGGGGTCCCCATGAAGATGGAGAGGCAGACACAGTACTGGGGTCCTGAGAGATAAAGCCACTACTTCACACATGGCTCTCCCTGCCAGTGATCCATCCCAGAGGATGATGGGATGTCACTGCCATCTATCACTAGCGCAATACAGCAGCTCATCACCATGAAGGGAGATGTCTAGAAATGATGCTTCCTGCCTCTGCCTGTGTTCTCACACTCTCCTACAGAGCTTCCAAGCCTTAGGCTGGCATGGAAGGGCATGTGGACCAGGGTTATATTGCTGCAGGTGTCCTAGTGGGCACGGATGCCCTTCTGGGGTTTAAGCCAGTGTTCTGAGCATGATATCGGAAGAAGGGCTGGGATGGAACTAATATTTTAGACCTAGGCTGCCTGTCAGCAGAGGGTCGGGGGAAGTGTCCAGATCAGGGTCCCTCTGTGTAGCCCATAGCCAGCCCACTAACCTCTCCATCTCCCAGGCAGGTAAAACAGCTTCAGCAGGCTCCCTGGAGACCTCCATTTTGCACAGTTCTGAGTCCATCTGGGATAGGGCTCAGCTCCCCTCCCAAAGGGACAAGAGGCTGGCGCCCTCCCTTGTCAGATGAAACCCCGGCCCAGGGCTCCCTCAGCCTGATGAAAGGGTCATTGTGTAGTACAGGCCGCCCGCTGGCCAAGGACAAAACGGCCGTTTGTCCTCTCTCCTTGGTGTGGGGCTGGGGGCCTCCCCTCAGGCTGGCCGATGGGTGGGGGTGGGTACAGGTGCACTTCAGTCTTGCTCTCTTTCCTTGTCTTCTAGTTCAGCCTGCCCCTCCCCCCAGCCCCCTGCCCACCCAGAATCACCTTGCCCATGAGTATGGGTCCTCCTTGTCTGGGAGACAGTGAGATTCCAGGTCCTGGAGGCATCCAAGTAGATGTAAGCATCCGAAGAAGGGCAATGCTGGACCAGGGAATCCAATGCTCTCTGGGCGTGCAGTGTAAGCAGTCAGGTGTGTGGCCGAAGTGACTAAACCCATGCACGGATGCTTCGACCACAGGAAATGTTAAAGCTCTCTCAGTCAGGTTTGTATTGCTGTGACAAACACATAATCAAAAGCAATTTGGGGAGGAAAGGGTTTATTCGACTTACATATCCCAGATCAGTCTTTTGAGGGAAACCAAGCCAAGAACTGTACTCAGGAACTGAAGCAGAAGCTGGGAAGAGTGCTGCTTACTGGCTTGCTCCTCCTGGCTTTCTCAGCCTTCTTTCTTACAGTACCTAAGACCACTCCCTGCGGGATAGGACCTCCCTTAGTCAAGATCCCACCTCACAGTCTTGCCTCCAGGCCAGTCTTATGGAAGCATTTTCAGATGACCCAAACCTGTATCAGGTTGATATAAAAAACTAGCCAGTACTACAGCCATCCAATGGCTGAAGCACGGTTGTGATCACCCAGGCATACACATAGCAAATAGATAGGTGGACTCCCCCAGGGAACCCCATCAGGTAACCTCTCTCATTCCTGATCTTTCTTTGTGTTCAGAAGGCTACCACCAAACCCAGGTGAAACCAATTGCTGCATGTGGCCAGGACCCTATGAAGCAGGCATCTGATGGACCATCTCTGCTTGTTTTATCAAAGTGTAGAGGTCACTTTTGTTATGAGTTTTGCATGTCTAGTTTATATAGCATACTGTCAAGCAGTCAATATAAGAGGTTTTTTTTTTTTTTTTTTTTTTTCTAGTGGCTAGCTGTTGCCACAAAGTAAATTTTATATTGTTAATATTCTTTAATTAAAAAAAAACTGTCCTGGCCTATGGCAGGCATCTTAAAAATAGGCAGAGAAATCAGAGCATAGATAGAGGAAGAAAGGCAAAATAAAACACCATCCAGCCACCCAAAACCAACATATAAAAATAACACAAATAAGCCACGAGCCACATGGCAAAACAAATCAATAAAAATAAGTTAAGATACAAGAACTAGCTAACAATATACCTGAGCCATAGGCCAAAACAACATAAAATTAATATAAGTCTCTGTGTGTTTTTGTGAGACTGTAAGGCTGCAGATCTAGACCACAGACCAGACAAGCCAAAAATCTCCTACTACCGTCCTAGAAGGAAGAGGTTCCAGATTGCTTCCGGCAGCTGACTATTGGGTGTAAAACAGATTTTAAAAGTGAGCTTGGGGTTGCACACCTGTTATTCTAGGGCACAAGGCTGAGGCAGGAGGATCATGAGTTTAAAACCAGCCTGGGTTTCATACTGAGACCTGTCTCTGAAAGCCTTTAGAATGAGAATGAGTCAGCCATCTTGCTGACTCCAGACTGAGAACACAGGCCCCAGGGGTCACATTTCCAGAAGGACCTGTCCTGTGGGCCTGGCATGCACAGTCTGTCAGGAGTCTGCCCTTTCCTTCCTGGCTGCTGGCACAGGGGCTAAACTGAGCCACCTTTGGCATAGGAATGTGAGGCTGTCAAGTGTGTCTCAGGTCAGGGCATCTGAGGCTAGATTTGAACCCAGGTTTGAGGTCCATGCTGCTTCTAGCATCTAACAGACACTGTTGCCTCTCTCACGTTGGTTGCATTTTATAAGGATTGAGAACCCAACTAGGGCAGTTTGTTGCAATTATCTGTGGACCAGGAAGGAGTTCCTTGGCCCCAAACAAAGGCTTCCTCAACAACTTGGGGCTAGCTTTTGCTTCATCCCTGGGGATAGAGATGTGATGCTCCCAGAGGATGTGGAGAGGTCCCTGCTTGTCTTGGCTCTGCTCCACTAATTCGGAAGCCAGCTTTAACAGGAAGACAAGTCGATCCAGCAAACCCGCCTGGGATCTGCATGTAGGTTCAGTGTGTTCTTTCAGTTGTACCTGAGCCTGGAATTGTGGTACCCTTGGCTTCTCTAGATCTGGGAGGTTCTAGAGCCATCCTGCCTCTCTAGCTGGTCCGACGGATTCTTCACGCTCCCTAATTTATCTCAGCTCCTTTTCTTCTGAGTTCACACAGAGCCCTACAGCTCCCATATCAGGGACCCTGACGACCTGCAGTAGGGGTGAGCCAGGAAAGATTTCCAGAATAGGGTGATGTGAGAAGCACCAGAAGTCATCCTTGTCGGCCTGAGGGGTACAGGTTGAAGCAGTGACTGAGGAATGGCTGAATGACCTTCTGAGAGGGGACTTGGGTCTTCTGGGGGTGACTTTACCTCTGGCAGGGAGTGCTGGGACTTCCCAAGTGCTAATGACACCCCCCTCCCAGCCATCCTTGCAACTCTGCTATCTCCATCATCTCTGTTTCTTGGGACATGGTGTGTCCCTATAGACCAGGTTGGCCTGTGGGGAGAGATGAATTTAAACCACCATATACACTCCTCTGAGCCAAAGTTCTGGTGTGGCCTTCTTGTAGACCACTTTCGGTGGCCCTGCCACAGGATAGAACACTAGGTTAAGCATACCAGCCTCTCAGAGTGACCTTCTGAACCTTGGACCATAAGATGAGCTGAGATGCACCGTGGCCTAAGACAGAAGTGAGAGCCTGGGGCTAGTTGAGCAGGTGGGTAGTGTAGCTAGAGCATTAGGCAGGATAATTCTAGCTGTTCTTTACCTTGCCAGAGCTCTGGGACAGAGATGCATGGCATGAGAGACCCCAGAGACACAGTCCTCAAGATGGCCAGGAAGAAATGTACTTAGACTTTCATGCTATCCTCCTGCAGTGGGCGATCCTAGGGCTAGACAGCTTCCCTTCAGGCTATGGTGGGGGGCTCCTGGCTCTGCCTGACATTCTGTGTTGCCTTCCTGGGGTCTTTGCAGTAAAGAATGTTGCACTGACTGCACTTGAGGGAAGTCATCCTTTTGAACGACAGCCCCGCCTGAGAAGCAGCATAGGTTGAGTGGTCTGGGTTCCTGTCTGGCAGCTTGCAGTGTTTCCTTCTGGACCCCTCACAGAGCAGTGCAGGGGCAGGGTGCACGGTCAAATCTACAAGCCCAGAACTGGGCTCCTTCTTTCCCTGTGCCTTCCAAGGTGGGGATTCCTGTGGCAGGAAAGAACAAGGAAGCCACAGTTGCAATGGAGGGTGTCAGGGAAGCAGAGGCAAAGCACTTGACTTTATCTGTGCCAAGCTGCAAACTGCCTTTCAGCCTTGCACAAAACACTACCCTTCTTTGAGTCTTCTGGAAAATGGAAGAATGAACTACTAGCCAGGCTGCCCCTAGGATCGAGTGGTTTTTCCTTACCCAGGGCATTCAATCTGAGGCAATTGGCTGGGGAGGCCATTAAGATCATGGGTGTGGTCTTAAAAGTCATAAGGTGAGGTCTGGGAGCAGTGCCCAGGGGGCTTCTGACTCAGACAGGTCTCCAGCTGTAGTATCTGCAGATAGCAGGAATGGGTCTGGTCCCTGACTAAGTCTCACACTGCCCCAGGTGCTGTGTGTCCAGTGTGCGCCAGTCTCTCTATGCTCTGTCTCCAACCTTATACTGGATAAGGGTTCAACCCTGTCCTGAGGTCTGTACAGAGATGGTGACCCGCTATCCTCTGTGTGGGGGACTCAGTTTCCAAACTTACAACTCAGAATATGCTCAGAGTGTCCCAGAAAGTGCTGGCTCAGCCATCCTGTGTTTAGACTCCCAAACTGGCGGTAGGCCAGTGGGGCCTGCCAGCTCCCTCCCACCTTTTACACCCACCTGTCCATCTGTTGCTAGGTCTCAGGTTGGTGTCTTGGCCAGCCATGCCTTCAGGGCACCCCATATCACATAGATTGTATAGTAAGTACCATTTTGGGATGATGGTCTCAGCTCCAGTTGGTCTTCAGCCAGCCTTATAGCCTCAGGGGTCCTGGCATCTCTGGATGTGGTAATCTCCATCTGTACTATGGGAAACAAAGAGAAAAGGCAAAGATAAAACCAGAGAGATGCTACCTCACCCCTTGTGCCAGTGCTGGCATACATGATCATGTTAACAATGAGAATGGAGCAGGGTCAGACTATCTTCCTGGAGGTGGAGGCAGTGAGCTGGGTATGGAATTCTGTTTGACTGTTAGAGGAACAGGGTACCCTTCCCAGGGCAAAGACTTGGTCCATTAGAACCAGGACTTGGTTATGGCGAGTTTTGTGTGCCAGGAGTGGTCCTGAAATTTCTAACGTTGGAGGTCAGGAAAATTACCATGACTCCTGTAAGGGCTCAGTGAATCCATTAATCCCTTGTCCCCTTTGCCTCTTTGTGACACTCTGAGGCTGTGGCTTTTCCCATCTCCAGCAGCCCCAACCTACCCAGGTCCCCTGCTCACTGCCTGCTTTCTCCCAGACTGCCTTCTTTCCCTCCAGGGTGGGGTCCTGGGATGCCTGGATGGAATGCCAGCTATGTGGAAGGGTGGGAAAGCCTTCAGCTGAATCTCAACTCTCTTGCCTGGGAACACCAGGAGCAGCGGGGTGGGGGGGGTGGGCGGGGTGGGGGAGCAGTGGCCTGGAAAGATGGGAGCAAGTGGAAATCATGCTGGAGGGGAGGGGCTGCCTACAGGGACTGTTCTCTCTCCTGACATATGGGTAGACTGAGGCCCAGGTTGGTCAGAAAAATTCAGAGACTGGGCATGACTGGAATTTAGTTCCCATAGTCACAGAGGGTCTCCCTCTTTAGGATCTAGCCTCAGGTATCCTGATATTCAAATGGGAAACTGAGGCCCAAGCAGATCAGGGAAAGGGGCTTTGGGGTGGCTGAATTCCCAAGCAGAGCCCTAGAGGTACCTAGCTAGCCTCAGTCCTTTGCAATCCCTGGCTACTTCCAGGCCTTTCTAGGTTTCTCTCAGTCTGTTTTCTCCTCTTGAAGTTTAGGCTTCAAGGTACACCATGAGAAACCACTATGGGGATGGATAGAACAGGTAGGGAACTGAACTGGGGGCGGGGGAGGGCTCTTTTAGCCCTCTGTCTATAGATGCAGGCTCTGTCTCAGGGCATGCTAAAGGACCAGTTTGGATGGCCAGGCTAGACCTGCCCTTTGACACCCCCTCCAGGGCCTCACCTGGGGCCAGGTACTTCCTTTTGAGATGGTGCACACCTGTGGCCCCAGAACATTGAGGTCTAAGCTAGAGAATCAAAAGTTCATTGCCACCCTTGTCTATGCAGTGGTTTTGAGATTAGCCTGTGCTACATGAGACCTTGAAAGAGAGATGGGGTAGGAGAGGGAAGAGACAGGGCACAGTTCTGGAGCTGCATGCTCTGCCCATGTTTCTGAGCTGGGGTTACCAGCAGAGGAGAGAAGACCAAAGCAGGGTCTGAGAGAAGATAGGTGGCCAAAAGGCAGCGACCTTGGCACCTCCTGTGTGGCACTCTGCATTCTGTTCTAAAGACCTGCCAAGGGGACCTGCTGTGCTCAGTTCTAGACTAGGTAATCTGTCTCTGATCAGTCTTATTTGACTCCAAGTATAGCTAATGTCTGTGTTTCAGGGGTATTCTGATCTGGGGGCTCAGGCCTGTCTACACTGGGGAGACATTCCTATCCCCAATTACCTGGCAAGAACATGGAGGTTCTTATAGCCCCATCTCCCAACCAACCACCTGAGAACCCCTCTGTGCTCCAGAGCTGGAAAGAGCCCTTGGGCCCCTCAGTGGCTAGAAAAGCCCTGGACACACCTGCCCACCCGAGGGAGATCAGTGCTATCCTCCAGGGGATTTGCTGAGTTACTTCCTGGATGAGTGGACCCAGGGCCGCCTTCCTGGCCGATCATAGATAATTAGAACATTCCTCAAATATTTTGCCGGAGGATGCCCAAGAAGGAAGAATTACAAAGCGCCCTGGGCCAGGAGCGTGGGCTGGAGTTGCTGAGCAGCTGGGCAGATGGCCTGGCCAAGTCTGGGGGGCCCAGAGGGAAGCTAGACCAGCCTGTCCCTAGTTTCCAGAGTTGAGACTGGAGCAGAAAAGCATAAGGAATGGGTGTTTCCAACCCAGTGCCCTTTTAGGCATTACCTGGCAGTGATGGAGAAATATATGTCCGGAGGATTCAGCAGCAGGCAAGAGGCAGAGCCTGCTGCAAATGACCTTTGCACAGGACTTAGACTGACACACTGAGTCCAGGGATTTCAAGGGGCTGGGAGATGTGATGCCTGGGTGGAGGTATATCTGCACTGGGAGAGCAGATCAGGAAGCAGAACACAGCAAAAAGGAGAAGAGAGGGACCTAAGGCTGATGCCACAGGGCAGGTAGGATGGGGCAGACAAGGCTGTTGAAGGGGCTGTATCTGAGGCTGGAAGGGCTGGGCCAGGTCCTGAGATGGGGTGGACTGAGTACAGGTCAGACAGGGCCCCGGGCTAGGCTGGAACTGGAACAGGTTGTGAGGGGGATGGAACAAGAGAGGTACCTGCTTCTCAGAGGGCAGTGCCCAGGTCCCCATGAGTCTCCAGGCCAGGATGGGCTCAGTTCCACTTCTAAACAATCTTTGGATCCTGTGCTAGTATTGACATTCCATGACATCCTTCTGTGTGTTTGTCCCAGCCCAGCAGCCTGGGGGCAGCCTGATCCCATGTGGAAAGGACTCAGGCCAGAGGGAAGAGCCCTGCAGAGGTCACTGCTATTATGGGTATTTGCTATTATTTGCTCTTGTGGGTAGAGATTCAAAAGATGTACTGAGGTGGAGATGCATGGCTCTGTGGCCACCTTGGGACACATCCCATGGATTTTGAAAGTGGCTAGAGGCTTCCTCTGGGTGGGAGAGACTGCTCCCTTGGTCACCTCTGTGGCTAACAATGACATCATTTCTCACTGGTCATGTATGTGGTAAGGGATAAGGTAAATGCCATAGATTTTACTAACCTGACTCCTAGGCTGAGGAGAGGGAAACCCATGAATTCCCTATAGCCATCACATCCCCCCGCCACACTGAGGGCACCCCACATTTCACTCAGCTGGGCATGTGAGCTATGAGCCATGTCCTGTTCTGTGAGGAGACCCTTCTATGTGTCAGTGTATCTGAGATGCTTGGTTGGAGGCCCTTCATTCCCTCACAGATCTTCATCCACTGAGGCATGAGGCAGTAAGCTGCATTCCCTGCTCCTTACCTGCCTGCCAGCCCAGAAAGCTGAGCCTCTCTGGGCCTCTGGGGAAAAGAATAACAATTTATATAATACTTGGCCCCTTATGTCTTCATTAGAGACATTAAGTGGACTTTAAGTTCAGTCTAGCACACAGTCGGTCTTTTCTGGCTCAAGTACTTTAACACTCTAGCAGCATGAAAGATTTAGGTTAGACTCCTATCCCCTCCCCAGGGCTGTCTTTGGAGGGCCTCCTTCCTGAAGGAAGCAGAGGTGTCCTCTACACCAAGTAAGGACAAGATGACCTCAGTCCTGGGCCTAGGGAGCACCCTTCCCCCAGCCTTTAATGTGAGCTGGTGCTCTCTAAGGATATTAGGGGGGGCTACTTGGAGGAGACCCCAGAATGAGGCTTGGCCTGAAGAAGGGATCTTCCCCTTATGCATGGCCACAGTTCTTCTGGTGGTTGGTCACTGATACTATTTTCCCTTGGTTTTTAGATAGTAACTGAACTGGCTAAATTGGAAGGAAGAAAAGCCCAAATGGCCTCTTGGGTAGGCATGGAGGCCTCAGTGGATATTCACTGGCTCAGGATCCCACTGTGGGCACAGTGCCATGCTGGTCCCAGAGGAGCCGACAGAGCCAGAAATGCCTCTACAATGTGTCCAGTGAAAACCCAGAGTGACCCCAGCCCTCAGACCTGGAGGATAGCAGTGACTCCCACACCTGAAATATCACCACATGCTAGCTGTGGTGTGAGTGCATCTATGCCACAGAGAGTCTTATCATCTGCTCTGTCATATGTCCTGGATGCTCTCACATCCCTTTTACTGAAGAAGAAGAAGAAACTGAAGCACAGGAAGGTTATGGAATGTGCCTTCTTTGCTCAGCCATTAAGAGGCATGTCCAGGGTTCCCACAGAGCTTGTCAGCATTGGAATGTGTGGCCTTAGCCACTGCGTTAGAGGGCTGAGTGTAGGTAGCCTGGTATCTGCCACTGGCCAGTGCCAGCAAGGTTCAGCTGTTCGCCTCTGCGTCCACTCCCTCCTCAAATTCCTTGTCATGAAGGCAGTCCCATACCCTTAAGCATCTGCTAGGTAGAAAGGTCTTCTTGTCCAGGACAGTCCCCCTTGTCACAGTGCCCAACCTAAACCCAGAGCTGGGCATCCCAAGACTCAGGTCCCCTAACTTCTTCTGGCCTCTGGAGATCTTATCTACAGCTCCTCTGAGCTCTTGCTAGGAGCCTGGTCTAGGCCAGGGGTGAGGAAGGTGTGTAGGCTCATAGTGTGGCCCACTGTTCCTGGCACTTTGCCCATGTCCTAAGGCCCCTGAGCAGTTTGAGTGACAAGCCCAGAACAGAATTTTTCCACCACAAAGATACACATCCCTGCCAGCCAGGCTTCCCTGCTCACGGGCCTCCATGGTCTGGTCACTTGGACACCTGAGCAGGCAGTTGCTGGCTGAGGGGAGGGTTTTCCCAATGTGGGATGAGAGCCAGGGCCCACCCGCAGGGTGGCCCATGAGGGTGCCAGGCATGTTCCCACCCCACTGCAAACAACCTCAGCAAGGCCCCACACGCCACTAGCCCTCTGCTGACACTAGTTATTTAGTATGTAGAATCTTAACCATGTTTCCCACTCATGGGCTCTGCCTGAAGTCCACTCCCCTGTCCCAAAGGCTTGAATTAGACAGGGTCTAGCCTGCTCTAGGATCTGACTAGTTGATGCCAGGGTATGGAGAATTGCTACCAGATCTCTATACCATAAGCCCAAATGAATTAAGGGAAAAAGGAAGGAAGGAAGGAAGGAAGGAAGGAAGGAAGGAAGGAAGGAAGGAAAAATTTTCAGCAAGAAGATGGCTCAGATTGGGTTTTGAAAACAAAACTCCAACAGGCCAATAGGGTGGCACTCTCTACAGCCCCAACTAAAGGGGCTGAGGTAGGATCATAGAGTGAGTTCAAGGTTAGCTTGAGATCCTGCCCCTCCTCCCCCCAAAAAAGAATGGAAGGTGGCTCAGTCAATAATGGTGCATCTGCCAAACCTGACGTGAGTCTATGGTGAAAGCAGAGAACTGACTCCCTAAAGCTGACCTCTGACCTCCATACATGTCCTGCAGCACACCCACCCCACATACAAACACTAAATAAATAAATCAAACCTTGGGAAAGAGAAAGGAAGGAGGTCTGATTCCTACCTCTGCCCTCAGGCCTCTTTCCCAGGGCTTACCAGCTCTGCATACTTTCCCAATGCACAGTTTAGCCTCCAGCCCTGAACTAACAGGAGTGCTGGCTCTGAGCAGGACTGGGGGCTCCCCAAGCTCCCCACCCCTGGGTACCGTACTCACAGCAGAGTCCTTGCAGGGTTGGGCTGTAAGGAGACCTCACCCACCGAGGCTGGCCTCCGAGGAGATTATTGAGAACTGCCAGAGGGATCCTGCTCAAGCATGGGAAGATAAATATGATGTGGCTGTACCTGGTCACTTAGGCTGTGCTCCTGATCGCCTGTGATTCACACACTGGTGAGAGTGTATGGAGCACAAACTGGGCTGAGGGGTTGGAATTCCCATTCCGGCAGCCCAACCTCCTGTGGGTCTCTTTCATTAAACTATATAGAGATTTGCAGTTGTTTAAAAAATTGTGGTTGAGAGACACATCAAATAAAATTTACTGCTCTATCAATCTTAAAGCACAGAATGGTGGCATTTCACGTTTTCATAGCACTACATGGCTATCAGCCTACATAGCACCATCACCTAGATGAGAATTCCACGGTCAGTCTCTCCCCTCCGCTTCACATGTTTTCTGTTGCTGTGGGTTTGTCCATTCTAGGTATTACTTTTAAATGGCCTCAAGTGACATTTGAGATTCTGTGTCTGCCTTCTTTCTCATGGCATAATGTTTTCAAACCTTTTCCATATTGGGGCATGAATGCATGCTTCATTCCTCTTGAGGGCTGAGTAATATTCCATGGCATGGACATACCACATTTTGTTTCCAGCCAGTCATCCGTTGATGGAGAATTGGGTTATTGCCATCTTCTGGCTACTGTAAATAGTGTTGCTGGGAGCGTTTGTACAGAAGGTCTTGTTTCCACACCTGTCTTCAATTCTTTTGACTCCATGCCAAGAAATGGAATTTCCGGGCAGCCTTGTTATGTGATTTTTAACTCTCTGCCAAACTGCTGCCCACAGTGACTGTGGTGCGGGAGAACTCTGCTCCTCTGTCCTCTCGCCCCACGGGGATCCTGGTGGGTATGCATCGGTTTGCATTCCTGGAAGGATGGGTGAGGTCACATCTCACAGCACAGGCTTCTCCTGAGTCTCTGGGGGAGCCTGTCAAATCCTGTACAAAACAGATAAATTCTAACAGTGATTTTCTGTGTGCTTCTCGGGCATCTGGTCCACTTGTTCCTTTACCCGTGTGTTTTGTGGGAGCTGAAGAAGACCCCTCTTGGGCCCCCAATTTAACTAGGACTCAGCATTGTTCTTGAGGCATCTATCTTTTGGGGGTGGCATAAGTATAGTGACAATGGACCCAGAGCGACATGTAAACACAGTCAAGGTGGACAGTGGAGGCAGAAGTAGGTAGTCATAAGAGCCGAATCCTAGGCTTATATGGGCAATGGGAGCTGTGGATGACTACTGAGCAGGGAGAGTGTTATGGTCAGATCTGGGCAATAGAGGAAGCTGCTCATAGGTGGGAGAGTAGACTTGGGGCCTCTTCTGCCTCTAGTTCACCCTGTCCCTGCTTAAGGTCCCCACAGTTTAGCCTGTTGATCAAAGCTCTCTCCTGGGTAGGCAGTTGAGGTCCAAGCCTATTGGAGGAACTTGGAAACAAGGAGCACCCTTTAGGTCTAGTACGAAAGTGACTGCTTTGCCGGGGTGGTGCCTGGTGGAGTTCCCATCCATCTCGTTTCCCCAGCTCAGTTTCTGAGGATTCTACAGTTACTTTGGGCTAGATTCTCCAGATTCCAACCCGCTCCCAGCCCTACCCGCCCAGATGGCCTTCCTCAACGCCAGCCTGGGGCGTGTTCACCCCATTGTGTCACAGGAGACCCAGGGGGGGGCTCTTGGCCAGATTAGCAGGTAGAGCAGGCGGGCGGGTCCCAGAGATTGGGTGTCACTGAGATTGCAGTACATGCTGGGGGCTCAGGCCACATGGGAACTGCCCAGCTGCCTGGGGAGTACACAGGGGTGGCCTGGAAAAACACAGAGTTCTCAAAGAATGGCTATATGCAGTGTCAGAGAAGGATCCCCATTTTCCCAAAGACCTAGGGCCTAGTTGTCAGCTTTGAGGTACCCTGAAGACCCTCTTTACCACTGCTCCTTTGATAAGCAACCTAACTCTGTTTTGTCATCATCATTATTATTATTTTGTTTTTCAAGAAAGAATTTCTGCCCTGGCTGTCCTGGAACTCGCTCTGTAGACCAGGCTGGCCTCAAACTCACAGACATCCACCTGCTGAAATTAAAGGCATGTTCTACCTCCACCTGGCTCAGTCTGTCGTTTTAAAGCTGGGAAATTTTGTTGTTGTTGTTGTTTTTGCGACAGGATCTCCTGTAGCCCAGATTGACTTCAAACTTTAAGTAGCTGAGGGTGATCTTGAACTCCCGATTTCTCCTGCCTCTACCTCCAGTGTGCCGAGATTATGGGTGTGAACCACCATGTCTAGTTATGTGTTTCTATGTTTTGAGCCTTCGGCTTTGTACATAGAAGGTCAGATCTCCACCAATGGGCCCGAACCGTGGCCATGAACCTGAAGACTAGCTCTCTGCTCCCTCTTAATGGTCTTCAAGAACCTAAACCCAAAGGATCAATAAAATGGCTGTGGAAAACCTTGTAGCTATTCCTTAGGGGTGTCAAAGGATTGCCAGATGACAGGAAGTCCATCCCCAGTGGTAGATGTGCAAGAGATTTTCAATGTGCACCTCAGCATGTGCACCTTCACGGCCATGGGTGAGAGGGGGGCCAGGTGTCCCAGGTATCTGTCCATGGGGCCCATTGTACAAACGGAATATTATTCAGCCTTTAAAAGGAATGGGGTACTGATGTATGCTGAGACCCAGGTAAACTCTGAAAGCACTTCACAGAGTGGAAGGAATCCAGCTCCAGAGACCACATGTATTGTAAGATTCCACAGACCGTCCGTGTGAGCGGCAGCCCCGTGGGAACAGAGGCAGATTAGTGGCTGCTGGGGGGCTGGGAGGGCCCGCTTCTGAGTACAGAGTTTCCTTTTGGGATATTGAGAAAAGCCTGGAACTTGATAGAGGCAGAGGTTGTATGAAACTGTGTGTGTGCTAAAGGCCACGGGGCTGTACATTTTTAAATAGTTAATGTTATGTTATGTGAATTTCCCCTCATTACGAAAACAAACAACTGTGTTGTTAATACTGTAGGCTCAGAGCGAACTTGGCAAGAGGCTTCCTCCTTAGGAGCTGCCAAGAGTCATTACAAAAGCTGACACAGGCTCTGAGCCCAGCCCCAACACACAGTAGGTGCTCACCTTAAGGCTTTCACAAGCTCTGAGCCCAGCCTAGCACACAGTAAGTACTTACCTCATGTCAGATCCTAGTTGTTCCCAAAGCAAACACTCATCTGGAAGTAGGGGAAATAACCATTTCAGGTATGCCTGTTTGTATGCTGGGAGCATCAGGTGTCTCTACCCATTCCCTGAATGTGAAACCTAGGCTCAGAGTGCTTAAGGCCACACACAGGTAGAAGCTGGAGGCTGTGTCCTTTGGGCTTAGAAGAAGATAGGAAGTCCCAGTGGTCTGGGAGTTGGGAGTGTCATTCCAAAACAACTGGGGACTGAGCCAAGGCTGTCAGATCCCAGGTGGGACATTGTCTGCTCTGAGGGATGTGTGTGTCTGACAGGGGTCTGGGGAGCATGGCTTTTGCCGGTGTGAACTGGCATATGATTCTAACCCTTTCAGGGCTGGTGGAGCTCAGTGGATGGAGGTGTTCAGTGCCGGTGGGGACAGCAGACTTCCTGGGTGGTTCTCAACATCTGTCTTCTCTCTGCCTCCACAGAGCACTGTCATCCGTGGTGGCCCTAGGAGCCAATATCATCTGCAACAAGATTCCTGGCCTGGCCCCACGGCAGCGTGCCATCTGCCAGAGCCGACCCGATGCCATCATTGTGATCGGGGAGGGGGCGCAGATGGGCATCAATGAGTGCCAGCATCAGTTCCGATTTGGCCGCTGGAACTGCTCCGCCTTGGGCGAGAAGACCGTCTTCGGGCAAGAGCTCCGAGTAGGTAAGGGCGTCTCTGGGCCTGTGGGCTGGGGGCCAGGTCACTCACCAGCCAACCTGAGTCCAAGCCAGACATCCCACATAGCCTGTGTGTAAACTTCATAGCTCTGGGCTGTGGGGTGGGGCACAGTGACCCATGTAGGCAGGAGCAAAAGCTGGTGAATCAATGCAGTGGGCAGGCCTATTATGTACCTTCAAGTACCCAGGCCCCTGCTCCACTTTCAGTGGCTGCTATTTGGAAAACAGGGAGAATGTGTGAGGCTTTGAACATGGGATCACCCAGAGAGAACCATGAGATGCCACCTGCTCCTTGCTGTGAGATTTCAGCAGACAGCCTGCAGGATGCTCAGGTGTGATGGCCCTGACCCTGCAGGAAGGATGCCAAGTGCAGGGGTAGCTCTGGACAAAGCAGGGGTGGTCTTCGATTTAAAGACAGTGACCATGTCAGGTGGGGTGGCTGCTGATGCAACAGCCCTTGGAGGTGCATGGTGGTACCTGTTCCTGAAGCATTTCACAGGCTATATGGTACCCATTGCACAGATAAGGAAAATGAATCCCAGGGAGGACCCAATTCAGGGTTAGAAAGAGACTTTAAAAAAAAAATTCCAGAAAGTACCTAGACCTGAATTCAGCTGTGAGACCTTGGCTGTGTCTCTCGGGTCTACTCTGAACCTTGATTTCCTCATTTATAGTATGAACTCTGAGCTAGTAGGCTCTTGTCTGGGTGTCAATGCCTGAATTCAGTAGATGCTGTGGGCTGCATGTGGACAGAGACAATGATTTTGGCTGCCCTGTAGACTATCTCTAGATCAGATAGGAGAATGGCCTGAGGTTTGCTGGATATCTAACTTTCAGACCCATGGTGTCCCCCATACCCCAGAGGGTTGCAGCTGCTACAGGACCCAAGCAGGAGCCTGCTCTACAGGGCTGCAAATGCCAGCACGGGGCTGGGGGTGGTGTAAGGAAAACTCCTGAGGGCCCCTTTGCGGTGAGCAGCCTGTGGGTGGCACCTAGTGCAGCCAGGAGCATGGCACCACCCTCTCCCTGGGGCTCTGCCACCCAAGTGTAGATCACTCCCTCCAGGTGCCAACTGGGGGAATGATGGGGAGGGCTGTAGTGGGCAGAGGTACCCGCCTTGTGTGGCTTCCCACCCACTTCTCCAGGTGCCATATTTGGAGGCTTCTGTGAGCACTCGACCCACAGGGAAGAAACTGATGATGTAAGGTCATCTTCTGTCACTCAGCCTGCTTAGGGTGTAGATCCAGTCTGTCACCTCATCTGGCAATCAGGGCAAGCCTCAGAGAAGTGGGGGGGCTTGAACTTTGGGAACACAAGACACAGAGCAAGTGACATGTGACAGTCCTGAGCTGGTATCTCCAGTGTTCCAGTGGCTCTCTACATACTGTCTTCTCAGGAGCAATGCTGGCCCACAGTTATGGTGTCTTTGGAAGAACACTATAGCTAGTTCTTGGGCAGTGGCCTTGGACACACCAGCAACCAGGAGGGACATAGCTCTGTGTACAGGAAGGAGGCCACTGAGGGGTTGCTGCCCTGTATGACCCTCCTCCCTGGGGACCAGGCTATTCTTCAACAGTTTGTACTTCTCACTATTAGTGGCCCCCCTGCTCTTGAGAGGACTGTTCCTACCTCAGGTGCTTCTCCTAGGGAGATCCTGCCTTCAAGAACATTTCAGGGTCCTTGGCAGACTCCGTTATACCCCAATCCATAACTGCCGACTTTCACATAGCTTCTTGTCCAGGTCATTAGTGGTCTGTGTAGCTGACTGTCCCCATTTCTTTTTTTTGTTTTGTTTTTTTTTAAACTTTTATTTATTTAATTATTTGCCTTGGTGTTTGCCTGGAACTGGAACTACAGACAGTTGTGAGCTGCCATGTGGGTGCTGGGAATTGAACCCGAGTCCTCTGGAAGAGCAGACGGTACTCTTAACCGCTGAGCCATCTCTCCAGCCCCGACTGTCCCCATTTCTTGGCTTTCCTTTGGATTCATCCGTTTGAGTTCTTTCATCTCTAGCTGTCCCTTGCCTTGCCCTAGATAAGGTATGTCCTATCCCCAGGCACACACATGGATGACTCTCTTCACAGTACCCTGACAGCTCATTGTCACCTGATGTTTTAAGTCTCACTGACCCCACAGACACTTTAGTTCTTTTGCATGACATGGAGT
Source organism: Sigmodon hispidus (assembly GCA_004025045.1). Taxonomy (NCBI): domain Eukaryota; kingdom Metazoa; phylum Chordata; class Mammalia; order Rodentia; family Cricetidae; genus Sigmodon; species Sigmodon hispidus. The sequence goes on from PVIH01000131.1 coordinate 244,861, forward strand.
TCCTCAAATGTGCTGTCCCCAGCTCCCCCTACCCACCTGACCACCTAGTGTCGTTTCCCCTCTCCACACCCCTACCCCTTCATTCCTGTTGGGTTCCCTTCTCTGGCTTTCTCCTGGCATCTGTGAATGTCTCCTGGCCTCCACAGCCCCAGTTACTGGACCAGACAAAACCCACTCTGTCCTCTTCCCTTTCTGCTTTGTGGGTAGACGCCTAACATAGTACACCAAGGATCTGAGTTGGGTTTCCCAGCACCTCCTAAAACAGAGTACTGATGTAGAGTCTTGTCACCCTCCGCCTTTCCCAGATACTGGCCCACTTAGTGTGTATGAGACTGGATCAAATCCATTGCTAACAACAAAACCCAGCAATGTTTAGTATTCACAATATCTCTCTGTTGTCCTAACTTCCTAGCCCAGAGACCCTCTCACCTTGCCTTTCTCCCAAAACTCCAGCCACATTTGGTTTTTCTATCTCTCCAAATAGACCAGACACACCTTCCTGATTCTTTTCTCATCCTGAGAGCTCTCTCTCTCTCTCTCTCTCTCTCTCTCTCTCTCTCTCTCTCTCTCTCTCTCTCTGATATACCACTTTATAGCTCATCTCCCTGCTTGGGGGTGGGGGGGAGCTTTTCATACCCTCAAGCTGGATCAGCCTGTGCCAGTCCCTAGCCCTTGCTGCCCTGGGATGAGCAGGCTTTCTGGAGCCCAGCCTGGGTCTTGCTGCCCTGTTCTTGCCTTCTATAGCTTCCTGCTGCCCTCAAGCAGGGCAGCTCTGGCCCCGGGCTGAGCTGATGGAGCAGGCTCGGAACCACAGGGCTTTGCCTATATGAGAAGACTCCTGCATTCTCAGTGGTTGAGAATCTAGAACAGCAAGCAGGCTGTGCTGTGAGCTGGCCACTTTGAGAGGCTTACTGGGTGCCTGGACACGCCCGGGAGCCTGGCTGGGAGCTGGCAGGCAGCCGGGGTGCTCTCGTGGGAGCAACTTCTCAAGCAGGGCCAATTAATGATTGTCCCTGAGAGGGGCAATGGTCTGGAGGTAGGACAGCCCCCTTTAGGCCTTGCCTGTGACCTTGGGCCAGTCCTAAAACCTAAATGTTGAAGAAAAAACCCCTTAAGGCAACAAAGCCCTTCTTCAAAGCTGTACTCCTTCCAGCACCTTTGTGGTGAGGTGTGCGCCCATGGACGGGATCCTCAACACTCCCATGATGACCACTACACTAGCCTTGTCTGGAATATTCTAGTGGCTTTGTTATTATGAGAAGGGCCAAGACAGTCTTTAGATCCTCTGCTTCTGACATGGTATCTCATGCTTGGTACCCTCTAGCCTGTTCAGTACTGTTCCCACAAGGTTCCAGGGAGGGTGGAGCCCAGCACTCTTCCAGCTGTTTCTTCCATTGACTGAGAATGAACTTGGTGGGGGGCGGTGATGTATTTTAAGTTCAGCCCAGAGATTCGGGGAGGGACAGAGGTGAGGTGCAGGAGAACATGTGTGGGGATACCTGTATATTCCAGGGAAGTGTGATAGAAATTTGGGTTCCCTTGCAAATGTGGAAGCTGCCAACAGCCACCATAACTAAGCCAGGACTTTGAGCAAATTCTTCCCCGGGGGGAAGCCTGGAGAAGGAGATGCAGAGAACAGAATGTGCCAAGGCCCTGAGGCCAGGAAGCAGAAAGTGATTTTTGTTTTTGAAGGGCAGGTGCTTTGTGGGGCAAGCTGAAAGGTGGTGGTATGAGAGAGTGTGGAAAGACAGATGGAATGCCATGATCCCCCCTCCCCGCACCAGAAGAACTCAGAGCATCCAGAAGATTCTAAGCATACGTGAACCTCAGTTCCTCCTGAGCCCAGAGCCCCTGACCCACTAACCTGGCCAGGACTGTGCCTGCACAGTTCCCAGCTCTAGTATGCAGAGTTCTGCCCATCATGTGCTGCTCTCAGACATGACCAGGCATAAGGTCCACCCCTAATCTGAGCTCACGTGAGCAGACCACGGCTGACTCCTGCTGGTTTTGTGAGTGAGTTTTGTTCTGGGGACAGTATCCCTGTAAGTCAGGTCCACCGGTGTCACGGCAGGAGGGCAGCTGAGGCCCCTGGGGAGGGGGTTGGTTGACCCATTTTAGGTCATCTGAGAATGGAGGGCCCTTGGAGAGAGAGGGTGGTTCCTCACTCAGCACGTGTACTTGGTACCCTTCACAGTGCATTGCAAACAGGCCCCTGTGGGGCGGGGAGCATTGTCCCCAGAAGGACACTGACTGCCCTGACTTCCCTGATAGCTATAGGTCCCTGCTGCCAGGTGTGCTCCCACAGAGTACACAGCAGTGAGACACAGCAAGGCTTAGACCCCCAGAAGTAAGTGTCCCTTTGTCCTATAGTAAGTATATTAGAATGATACTGTTTGGAGATACTGGCTGAATAAAAGGTCGCCCACATTGACATCCCATATTATTCATACTTTCCTTAATGTGACCATTGGGAAACTTCAGAAGATACCCATAGCTTGTTTGAAGTTTCTGTTTGGTGACACCGTTCTCAGACGGGATGGAAGTGACCTAGCTCACCTTGCCAGGGAAAAGGGACCTTTGACTTGGATCTGATGGTCTTTTCCCAGGGCATTATGGGTTAAGACAGTGTGAGGGGATAGTGGTTGCCATTAGCATCAGCCTCTTCGGTGGGTCAACGAGCTGACATAGAATACCACAGTATGCTAGACCAGGGCTCTGCCTAGGGTGTCCAGAGTAAACTGGGGGTAGGGGTTGGGCGGAAGGTGGCAGGGTTAGAGGGACCACATCCATGAGGTTTTCAGACACCTGGTCTGAGAATCTCATATTGCTGTCCCATTGAGCCAGTACCGGGGCCAGCCAAGGCAGCAGAACAGACATTTCTTACCCTCAAGATCCTGGTTGCCAGGACTCTAGGGACAGTTGGGAGCTTGAAAATGAGTTGCTGGCTTGGGATGTGATGGGGCCACAGACTACTTCGTGGACTCTATCCTTTCCAGAAGACCACCGTGACAGTCACATCTCTCCAGCTTCAAGCAGTTGGGTGTGGTAGCCTGGGCCATTCTTCAGCCCCCTCAGAGGCCACCTGAAAATTGCCCAGGGCTGGAATTTGTTGGCTCTGTCAAGAGTATAGGCAGGCAGGCTTGGGAGGGGAGATCTCTGGCCTAGATTAACCAGGTGATCTTGACTGTAGCTTTGTGTCCTTAGGGCCTCAGTTTCCCCACCTGTGTCAGGAGGGGCTGAGGTCAAAACCCCATTTTTTCATAGAGCATAGGTGGTCTTATCAACAGCCTAGAGGGAGGAAAAAATGGAGGGTGACTAGCACTATCCCAAGGCAGCGTGGATGAGATGCTTTGGCTGTCCAAGAACCTTTTGCTTTTCTTCAGAAGCTCTACAGAACCCCAAAGAGACACAGGACCCCCCCCCACCCGGGCTCTAACCCTTGTCATATAGCCAGTTCCTATCCTCTGGGCCCAATGCCCCCAACTGGGGCACTATCTACAAGGCTGCACAACAGCATGTGCAGGCCACCCTGGGTCGGAACAAAAGCCTGGGGCGCAGGCAGGCCTACATGTTCGGACCTGGCAGGTCTTTCCCTGGTGCTGTGTTTATGACAACGGCAGTGAGAAGCTTAGAATGGAGACACTGACTCAGCCAAGCCGGGTGGGGCCGGGTGGGGTGGGAGCCAGAGGGGACAGAGGGACACAGAGAGATAGAGAAGGACAGATAGGCACATAGAAACACACACACACACACACACACACACACACACACCATATGTGTCTATGCAAATACAACTGTACATGCTCAGATGTATAAACACACATTCATAGACTTGCACACAGGTATACACCTACATATTCCTATATGCATGCACATAAACTTAATTTACATCTCTGTGCATATATACACCTGTGTGCAGTGCACGCACACACATATGTACATATCCATACTCCTAACTCACATATGGGTTGCATAGCACCTTTGCAGGCCCAGAGTCAGGCCCTCTCTGAGAGAGGTGATATCTTTAGCAGTATGTCACCCATTTCCCCCTGCCAGGCCCTGGCATATATAATGCCTCTCCAGCTCTCTCCATCAGAGGCCTCTTCAAGGGGCATTTGGTACCACCTCATTTTACTGGGGCAGAAGTAGGCAGTGGTACAAGGCAGCCTACTTAACCTGTACCAGGCAGAGCCTGAAGACCCTGTGGGGTCAAAAGTATCTCTGTGTTGGCACACCTCACTGTCCTCATCTCCACCTCATCCTCTGCTGCATACAAATAGATGCCCCTTGCCTGAGGTTCTGTGTGCTAGAGCATAGGTCTAAGACCCACTTAGGCAGGGTTTATATATCTAGATCCTGGTGACTGAGTCCATGCTGGGGCTAAGGAGTCAGGCTAGGGGACATACTGGGCACTGCTCTAGCCCCCTAGTTTTCCTTTTCCAACTTGGGGCCACCTGGGGTCCTGTCTGGACAAAGGTCCTCCTAAATGTAGGCACTATACCCATTGGCTAGTGGAGCTACCCTCAGGTTCAGAGACATCCTTATTTGTGTGAGTCTCAGTTTCCCAATGTGGAGATGATCCTGTTGGAGATGGTATACTTCCATTCTAGACTTATGAAGATACTGGAGACCTGGTAGGCTGAGTGAGGGGAGGGGTCTTGGGTGGGAGATCACCAGCCATGTGTTACCGCCCAGGCCCACTATTTTATATCCCTATATAAGGAATTCTTCTGGAAAGTTCAGAAGGGTACAGCTACCTTTTATAAGAGATTTTAAAGGGGACCCATTGCACCCAGGAACACTGAGGTCTAAGAGTGAAGGACCTGTCCAGGGTCACATAGCACAGACTCAGTGCTCCCTGGGGCTGGCTTTAATGGTGTGGGGTGACACAGCAGGGCTGTCTTCTTGAGACCAAGTCTGTCTGTCATTGTCCCCCTCCCTTCCTGTCCCCCTTAAACTACACACAGCTAAGGTTTCCTTTGATCCTTCTAGGCTTGATCCCACCCTTGGTGATGTCCTCCAACACTACCTATGAGGTCTTCAGGAATCTTCTATCCCCTCCCCCACTTCCCTGCTGATTCCATTGACACCCTTGCACCTGTCTCTCCATGCTGCCTCCAAACCTCTATGGTTGACCAGAGGGTTCTCGTCATCTTAGATCAGAGTCACATTCCTAAGGATGTTCTGTCTTTTCAGAAGAAGGCCCTATACCTTTCTGATTCTCTCCGGGAGCAACAGTGTGGGGCTCTTGAGAACCATCCCTGCTTTTTTGGGGGATAAATTCTGTGTCAATCATTCTTCCTCTGGACTTCAGCACCAACGGTTCCCCGGGTCTTTGCCTGCTTTTCTTTCCTACCTTTAAGACTCACCTTCAGCATAATTTCCACAGTCCCTCCACTGTCCTCCAGCTGACCCCTGCACAGTCTCACTGATGCACTCTGTCTCAGCAGCTAGGTGCCTTGCCTAACCTGTCCGCTCAGGGTCAGGATCCCCTGCCACTATGCTGTCCTATGCTGTGGGTGGCCTTCTGTAAAGCTTTGAATGATGGGGTGCACATGGAAATGTCTTCCCAGGGTTCTAGGCAGTCTGGTCAGGAGCAGGGATAAATCTGGTGGTATAGGACACACAGACTGTGACACGATATATAATGGAGAGAGTGAGATGTTGGGTTAACACAGGTGTGTGGGTTCCCAGGCAGGAGGCAGAGGGTTCTGGTTTTCAGGTTTGGGACTTAAGCCTCAGGGCATTGAGAACTCAGGGTTCCCAGGTCAGACTCTAACTCAGTGGTTCATTTGCTGTGTGCTCTCGGGCTACCACCAGCCTCTTTGTTCCAGGTCTTAATGGAGAGCTGAGGATGTAGCTGACATTAATGGATCCCTATGAAGACTAGGACTGAGTAGGATCAGGTGTGTGGAACTGTTCAGACCATCAAACACTGCACTCCTGTGACAGGCTGCAGCCATACGGCTCCGTGGGTGGTACTACAGGTCTAGTGTCTCCACAGTGCCACCAACACCTCTATCAATCTTAGACATTTGCTCAGCCATAGAAGAAACTCTGTGCTTTGAGTTAACTATTCCCTAGTTGACTTCCTCTCTATGGAGTGTAGACATTCCTACAGATGGGCTCCTGCAGAGTGGGGCCTTTGTGTCTGACTTCATTCACTTTGTATGTTTTCTTTTTCTTTTTTTAATATTTATTTTATGTGAATTGGTGTTTTGCCTGCATATATAACTGTGTAAGGGTGTCAGATCTTGGAATTACAGACAGTTGTTAGCTGCCATGTGGATGCTGGGAATCGAACTCAGGTCCTCCGGAAGAACAGTCAGTGCTCTTAACTGCTGAGCCATCTCTCTAGCCCCACTTTGTATGTTTTCAAGGCCCAAGATTTTGCATTAGTGTTGCTTCTCCTTGAAGACTAAATAATAGTCTGTTATATGGACATACTGCATTTTCTTCTTTTATTAAAAAATGCAGTATATGCACACACACACACACACAGGTGCCTAGAAGGCCAGAGGTGTGAAGATGCTGGAGTTATAGACAGTTTACCACTCAATACGGGTGCTGGGAAATGAGCTCAGGACCTCTGAAAGAGCAGCAAAGGCTCTTAACCTCTGAGCCATCTCTCTAGCCCCAGTATACCACATTCTCTTCACTCATCAATGATGCATACTTGGGCTGTTTCCACCCCAAGCCGCTACGAACCTTTGTGTGTGGGATTCTGTGGGTATGACTCCATTTTTTAGCACATACCTAGCTATGCATTTACTACCTACACCAAGGAGCAATATTTCCAAGGACCTACCACGGTGGATTCACATTTCACATCCCCAGTGCCTGTGTGCAGGGCTCTGAGGCTTCAGGCCCTCACCAGCATGTGATATTAGTGGTCTTTGACCTTAGCCATCCTGGTGGGCAGGGACTGCATCTCATTGTGATTTAGATTTGCTAAGGACACTGGACACTAAGAATCTTTTCATGTGCTTATTGACCATTTTCAAGGTCCTTTCGAGGAATGCCTCTTCAGAATCTTTGCACACTCCCTGTCTCTGCTGCTTTTATTTTTTTTTTCCAATTCTGGTAATGGAACCTAGGGCTTCCAGCATGCTAGACAAGTGTTCTCCATACCTCCTCCTTTGCCCATTTTTAGTTGGTCAGTTGCTTTTCTATTAGTGACTTGAAGACAGTGTTTTTAAAAGGAGGGAGCAAGGTTGGTAGGAGAAGGTGAGTGGGCCTACCTTGGTCCTGAGTGCAGGTCACAGAGACACCCACCCACCTTTGCTGAGTTCAAACAGAGGCTCATGCATACCCAAATAGGTGTGTGTGTGTGTGTGTGTGTGTGTGTGTGTGTGTGTGTGTGTGTGTGCACATGCAATGCACACATACCACATGGGGTTGCTCAAGCATGTACATACCACAAAGAACCAATGTGTATAAAATATGTGGGTACAAAGCTTAGGCCAGCTTCTCTGGGGGACTGTGTGTAGTCACAGGGACTCAGAAAGGCCTCCTGGGCCAGCAATCTCCCAAGTAGCCAATTTTACGATCTGAACTTCTAAAGGATTGTAGTTCCTGGGTAACTCTAAACCTTTGACCTCTGACCTCAGTGACTTTGGCCTATGAGCCCCAGCCCTAAGCTGCTATATGATATCTTTCTCTGGGTCTCACTAGGTCTCCTTGCTTGAAGTATGTTACTGGAAAGTTCTTAAATCTCTTCCCAGAGCTGGCTTCCTGATCCCCAGCTCCTCTTCTGAGAGACAGCCAAGGGCTTTTGCAGTCCGGCCTCCCCGGTGTAACTTATGGGGTCATCGTGAGCTCCATTCTGGCTTTTATAGCATTCTAAAAATAGTGTGTGGCCCATGTAGATGCCAGGAAGTGGCAGGTAACTCATCTGGGGGTAAGCTTAGCCCCAGCTCTGCCCTGAGGCAGGGAACCCTGCCTGTCTCTGCTTTGGGCAGCAGGCTCATTGTCTCTGCCTAGTGGTGTTCTCTGGGGGTCAGTATGAGAAAACAGTATGGGGACTCAGCTCTAGTCTGACACTGTAGGCATGTAGCAGACAGGGGCTGGATCTGTTGTCCTGTGAGCCCAGCCTGTGCTGGCTGGGTGGGAAGCCCATGTGCTCGATGAAGGCTGGAGTTTAAATAAGCTAAGGAGGGCACTGAACTTCACAGCCCCCCTCCATGGCTGGGCCACCTCTGCTCTACAGCTGAGGTCCACCTACATGGTAGTAGTCTCAGAATCTGGTGCCTCAGTTTACTTCAGATGACGATGTTGGAAACTGCTGGGCAGTGCTGAGGGGGGTGTTCCCAGCCAGTCTCCCTGAACCCTGAGGAGTGCCTGGCCATCATACCATGGTTCCTCTACTGACCTCAACCCTCTTCTTCCTCATAGTGATGGGGAGAGAGTGGCTGGTTCTGTTGCTTCCAGAGCTGACTCCAGGCAGAGGGTAGCATTCTAGTCCCCGGGGGCTAGTAAAGACACAGGCTTCTAGAGGGGTTGTGGTTTCCCCCACTGCACCCCACCAGTGTCCCTCTGCTTTCCCTACTCCGAGTTTCTCGGTGTCCCTCAGCTAATGGTGCTTTCTTTGATGTAGCCGAACACCATAGACAGTGGCCCTGTATCAGCTTGCCCCCCCCCACAAAACCATCAAGACTTAGAAATTCATCCAGGGACCCTGGAAGACTAGGAATAAGGGATGGCCACTGTAAGGGATACCTACCTATCTATGGTGTTTTCCAGGGAGACTGGGGGCCAGTGCTTAGGGGTGCAAACCTGTGTAGGAAGTTTCAAATCCCAAAGGGCTCCTCGGTCTCCGTGAGCCAAGCATCCTCCCAAGATAGCTGATGACTGCACAACAGATCACAGATTCTGTCATCATTCGCCCCATCCTCCATACCAGTCACCTGAAACAGCCACTGTCTAGAGCAAATCATTCACCGCCAGGAGGTTCAGTTTTCCTATCTGAGAAATATGTCCAATTAAAATCACCCTCGGGGTTGAGATAAGATAAAGTGAAATATCCAAATCCCAAATTCGCCCATATCCAAAGATTTGGGAGTGGGCCTTAGTTGTGGTATGCCTGAGAAAACTGACTCCATTATTGCCCAGAGGAAGCTGCTCCTACCTCCAAGATACACTCTGAGACAGGGAGAGTCCCAGATGCAGAGTCACTACTGTCTGCCAGGGGGTTCCTTTCTTCAAAAATAGTTTCTCTGCACTAAAGTGACTACACTTCCCTCAGATGGACCACCATTCACCTTGGCCATGTTGGGCTGCAGCTCATGATGGCAGAGAGTAACCTATCAGGCTCTAAAGACTGGGAACTAGGCCAGGACACTGGACTTCACCTCAGAGATCTTGGGAGCCAGGGATGGTTGTTGAACTAGGTCCTTGAGCCCAGGCTTTCTGCATCTGAGAAGAACAGGCTCTTCTGAGTCAGTTCTTACTCATCTTCTCAGGAGGAAACAGGCCAGGGCCCTGGGCAGCCCCAGCCAAGGCCCCAGGAGGGATAGGGAAGCCTGGAGTCACTCCTGTCTCCCTACTCAACACCTGGGCATGTCACAGCCTGAGGCAAGTTACCAAACCCACTGAGCCATCATCCAGGGCTCGTTCAAGACTCTGCGGAAAACACATTGCAGCGTGCTAGTTGCTCAGACCCTCGGCTCACGGCAGCCCCTCTTTTTTGACCTCACATGGGTTGTTCTTCACCACACTCCATACCACTGGCCTCTTGTTCCCCTCCTCTCCCTATCTCCATGGCAACAGACGGAGGGCTTGGCTCATTAAAACCAAATAAAAACGGCCCTAGCAGGAGTAGCAACCTGATGAGTAACCCCTGAGTAACTGAGTCAGAGCCAGTGTAGGCACAAACAAGGGAGAGCTGAGGCCCAAAGCGGGACTCGTGCAGGATGCCTTGGGCCGTCCTGAAACACACCTGCCAGCCAGGGCACCTGCCTGCTTGCCTGGGGCTTCATGATAGGTTTCCTGGTTGGACTGGAAGAAGTTGAACATCTCTGGTAGCTGCCTTGGCCTGGGTGGTGGTGTTGGTGGTGATGGTGGTGATGATAGATGACATCCACCGCGGTCTGCCTCATTGCAAAATTACACAATGGTTTGAATCTTCTAGACCCCTCCATTGAGTCCTTGCAACCTGTGCACATGAGGAAGTCAGCTACGCCTCCCCAGAGCCACCCTCCTGGGGTCAGTGACTATTTAGTCCCCCTGAACCCTAAGACCCACCCTGGACTGGCTACCTCCATCATCCCTCAACAGTTGGTCAGATAACTTGGCCAGGCCTGATCATCTGGGAAAGGGAACCTGCCAGCTTCCCTTAGGGCCTTGGTGACCCAGTTCAGATGCAGAGACATAGATTCCTGCACTTCCCAGTTTCTGCTTTGTCTGGCGCTCCTGGTCAGCCTCTATCAGTACAGGTCTGGGGTCTATAAGAACAACACTAGCCACACAGGACTGTGCAGAGTCCATTGGGCTTAGTTAGGGGTCACTTCTCATCTCTCCTGTCTGAACTGGAGCCCAGAGCCCACAGACCCTAGGACTATGTTCTGGCAAGGGAGGTGATGGTGGGGGTGAGGGCAGCCCAGAAGGGCAGCAGGGTTAAGTGGGGACTTCTGTAGGCCCAAGACAGTGGACTCCACCCTGTTCTCACCTTGAGGGACCCAGTGAGCTCCTCCTGGGAAGGAAGATGCGCTCGTGTACACCCCCACTGGTTGATGGATAGGTAGGTAGACTTAGGCCAGGCATAGTGTTGGTTCTTGATGTGGTTCATAGATCTAACTTGACTTGGCACCATTATTCTGTAGTGGTGGGTCACAGCAGACACAGGCTCCAGTAGCAGGGCCTGTAGCCAGGTATCAGGGACAGGTTGGGACAGGCAAGTGCTGGCTTGAGCCTTGCTAGGGCTGGGTCTTGGGTTTTCCACCACCTTAGCTATATTTGACCACTGGCCCTGCTGTCCGTAGATGAAATAGATGGTAAGAAGCCATCCCTCACTGGAGTTTTTCCTAGGTTCCTAAAGTGGCCTTTATTAAGCCTGCTGGGTACCCACACACCGACATGAGCTGGATACTGAAGGAAATAGAAAGTCAGTGAAGAGGGACCTGAGAAAAATGAGCCCATGAGAGAAGGTTTGCCCAGGCCAGCCTGGGGCCGTGATAGATAAAGAAGAAAACAGAGCAGGTCATGAGAAACTTGGACCTAAAGGATCCGGGGAGCCACCTGTAGGGCTAACCTGTAGAAAGGGTCCCCATTGGAGCAGTGAGGATTTCATCCTGAGAAGGCTGCCTGGAAGAGAGGCATTAGAACCAGGACTCAAGAGGGAAAGGGAATATTACCCCCAAAGACCAGTAAATCTACTGGAGATATAAGCCACACCCAGAAGGCTTTGAGTCATCATCCCCGACAGAGGGGATGGGGAGAGGGCCCCCAAGGAAGCCAGGTGTTAGCACGGGTGGGGGAGGGTGGCTTCCTTTCTCAGTTGTGCTGGCCATAGGTTTGGCTCTGCAGCAGAGAGCCAGTGAAGATGTTAGGGTGTGTGTCGGTACTCTGCCTAGACTACACCTGGGTGGTAGCTAGCAGTGAGTGGCTGCTGCCCAGAGGTTGGTAGGAGAATGAGACCTAGGAGGTTAAGAACTGAAGATGAGCAGAGAGAGGGGTAGGCTCTGAGTTCTGTGGAGTCCTGACCAGAGGCCTTCCTCATGGCCCAGAATACCATCTTCTGCCCAGAACACAAATAACCTGTCCCTTGGGAACAGGGAGATAGAAAATGTCAATGGGATGTGCCGGTGGGTCTCTGAAAACACAAATGCCATTAAAATGCCCTAATTATCTCCCTTCTGGGTAAGGTTCACCAGCCTCAGTTCAGTACATTGTAAGTTCAGAGAAGGTAGGTACTGAACCTAGGGTCATGCAGCAGATGGTGTATATCCCCTGTGACCACCTACCTCAGGACTTTAAGGTCTCATTACACATACGTGTTGTCTCCACAGGGAGTCGTGAGGCTGCCTTCACATACGCCATCACCGCGGCAGGTGTGGCACATGCCGTCACTGCTGCCTGCAGCCAGGGCAACCTGAGCAACTGTGGCTGTGACCGTGAGAAGCAAGGCTACTACAACCAAGCAGAAGGCTGGAAATGGGGAGGCTGCTCTGCAGATGTGCGCTATGGCATTGACTTTTCCCGACGCTTCGTGGATGCTCGTGAGATCAAAAAGAATGCCAGGCGTCTCATGAACCTCCATAACAATGAGGCAGGCAGAAAGGTAATGCACTGGCATGTTGGATATGGTGGGCATGTCGGGCATGGTGAGCATGGTGAGAGACGTGATACCTGCCTACAGAAATGCTTGGATCTTCTTAGCATCATTTCTGTATCTCTTTGCAGCCTCAGGCAGTCTCCCTGGCCCGTCTACAGGTGTGACATCTAGAGTGTGGACATGTGGGACCCATTTCTATGTAAAGCATGAGCTGAGCCTGGCTGGGGACCTGCAGATTGGCTAAAGGTGCCAGGCTATAATCGCCCACATCCTGGGTCTAGAAGCCAATTAATCAATCAAACAAACCCCAAACCAAAAAACAAACAAACAAAAAAAACCCCAGACAGAGGTAGAAGGGAGATTACTGTCTCGAGATAGGCGGGTACAGCCAGCTATGGACTTTTGTGGAATAGTCAGGTTTGCATATGGGTAGGGTAGCGTGAGGCCGAGAGTAGAGGACGATCAGGTCAAGACTCACTAGGGTGAGCCTGGCCGCCACAATGAGATGAGGGCCCCAGATACTATGCTGGAAGGAACGGCTGCCTCGGCGGCAAGATGGCCCGAGATAGGGCAGCCAGCCGAGCAGAACATGCATTGGATCCGGCTCCTCAGCTCTGGGGGCTGCACCCATGCCTGCAGGGCCTGGGGGCTTCTGGGGCCTGGATTGAACTGGTCTTTCCAGGTAAAGAAGAGTCAATGTGTCTCCACCTCAGAGAATATGGCCCGGACCAGTATCTTACCATTTATTCAGTTTAGCACTGTGCCATTTTTCTGTGCCAGGAAGTAGAGAGGAATCTAACTGGCTAGGGGCTCTGGGATCACCTAAGGATATAAGGGACCTAGGGATGGCTGTAAGCACTCCCCGAGGATCAGCCTTGGCTCAAGGAAGCAGGAGCTGGCATAGAATAGGATGAGGGTTGGCTTTGATGTGGGGTGTCCCCCAAGGGGGCTGTAAGACTTTGGTGACAAACAGATGAGCGAAGAATGACCCTATGGCCTCCAGTGCACCCACAGAGAGCCACATATCTCCAGACAAAGGCTGGTTCAGAGCACATGATTAAAGTTCTTCTTCCAGGGAGGCTGAAGTGGGGGGCTCTAACATGGAGGAGAGGCAAAGCTGGACCCTTGCAGAAGCCCCTTGAGTCTCTCCAGTGACTTGTTTCTAACACATTTTTTTCTCTTGAAAGGAAGATTTTACTGTTCCCCTACTTGCAGAAAAGGTTGCTAAGCCCCAGGGCTAGTCGCCACAGAGCTGGCCAAGTGGCCCCTCAGGCCCGAGCTCTGATCGCTGTTCACAGAGACAAGGGTTCCAGGCAAAGGGCCATCTGAGCACCAGCTGAGATCATCTGCAGTTTAGGTCTGGGACTGATCTGTAAAGAGGTGTAAGCGGTTAAGCCTGGAATGGCCCCTGGGGATATGGGAAGGTGGACCAAAATGAAGGATAAGAGGTGAGTCCTGGGAGCTGAGAGGGTGAGGGTGTACGAACAGCCCAGACACCATACTAGAGCTTTAAAGGAAAGCAGTGTCATGAACCAAGACAGAGACTAGACTGTGGGAGAACAGGATAGGTGCAGACTGGTTAGGAATAGGGAGGCCATGGGGAAAGGCTGGGAGAGAGGATCAGTGGTACCCAGGCATGGCAGCACAATTCACTGAGGCCGAGATAGAGGGTGAGTTTTAGCTACATCACAAGACCCTGTCTTAAAAAGAGAAAGAGCCAGATTTGGTGGTATATGCTGTTAATCCCAGTGCTCAAGAGGCAGAAGCAGGCAGATCGCTGGTAGTTTGAGGCCAGCCTGGTCTACATGGTAAGTTCCAGAGCAGCCAGGGCTACGCAGTAAGACACTGTCTCCCCCGCAACAGAAATAGTAATTAAAGGTCACAGTCCTCACACCACCTCTGCCCTCAGTTGTGTAGGAATTGGTCCTATCCATCTGGTGAGCTTTAGTTTTTTCCATCAGCACAATGGATGCTGGATACTTTGCCGGACTCTTCTGCTACCCCTCTATAGCCCCCTCCCCCGGAGCTGTGAGCAGACTTTGGCCTGAACCCCTGAAAGTTATCTGGTGGCCGCACGAAAGCCTTTTCTTCCAAGCAGCTATGTTGGCAGAGGGAGCACTGAGTTATCCCCCTGCTCCAGGGCTGAGTCTGAACCTACCCTCGGGCATCAGACAGATGTCTCAGAGCACCTCAGACTCACAGTAGAAACAGGACAGACCCCTGTTCTTTACTGTCCTAGCATTGAAAGCTGACATCAAGGTGCGGTGGAACCATGCTCTCTCCAAAGGCTCCGGGAGGTAGAGTATGGGGTGGGGTTCTTGTTTGCCTTGACCGATTTCTAGAGACCCCAGCATTTGTTGACTTGCTCCGGCCTCTCGGCTCCTGACTGTGTGGCCTCTATTGGGATGTTATCTTTTCTGTTTCATAGGGGGACACTCACTGATTTCTGGGCCACCCTATTCTAAATGGACAGGGTTCCATTTCTCCCGGTCCCAGTGATATCACTTCTTATATTTCCTGTGATTCCAGTCATGGACAGCAGCCTCCAACCATCTCACGCCTCAGTCTCCTCAGGCTGGACTGGCTGGAGTGAGATGAGATGGGATCAGAGCCCAGCTCACCATAGTCACCAACCTAACACTACTTTTCTTCCCCAGACACCTCATGGGCTCTTCTGGTCCCTAGAGAGAGGTGCTCCCCTCCACACCTCGTGTCTGGGCAGAATGAGACTGTTCCCAAAGAATATTCAGATGTAAGGGAGCCAGGTCAACAGTTTTATCCCTTTGTGGTTCCCGTAGTGTGGACCAAGGGCAATAGGCAGATAGACTAGATGGAGTGGATGCCTGAGAAAATGGAATCTATGGCTTCTTTTTTTCCCCTCTATTCAGACAGGGTTGTTCCTGTGGAAAGATCAGGTGCTATGCTTAGGATAGAACTGGGATCTTTCCATTGATACCAGGCTGGAAGCTGTTGCTGGGGGCTGGGGGATAGCAGCCTATCAGCTGGCTACAGGCCATGCCTGACCAAGAAGGGTATTTGACAGTGATGCCAGGCTTATTATTCCCATTATACAGATCTGATGGGGGCGGGGAACTCACGCCAAGCCCAGCGTGTGGCTACTGCTCTGGGGCCAGCAAGACCCACAGCCATTCCTGGACCCAGAGTCAGAAGAAACACTAGGCAAAGGACATGTCCCTATAGTTCTGAGATCCCTGGAGATGCCTGGCCACCATTGGCTCAGGAAACTAAGCGCATGGAAGATCCACTGACAGCCTGTCTCCAAGACCTCAACTGCTCCCAGGCTGAATGTGAGACTCCTTCCCCATCCAGGCCTCCCCTGCTGGAATAGAGGGATGCTAGACTCCCCGGGGCTATCTATCTAACCTTCTCCTAAAGGACTTTGTCCCCTAGCCTGGTCAAAAGGAGTGCTAAGCCAAGGCCCTGGATCCTCCATATCAACCCTTCCCCTGGGTACAGTAGGCACCACACTCCTGTGTGTTGGAGGGAACCAGACTTTCAGGCAGGAGACCCTTTCTACAACCTCCAGATGCCTCCTGAGCGCCTGGGCTGGTCTCAGTGTCCCAAGCTCCTGGCTGTCCCTGGCGCCACTGCTGCTGTAGCTGTAATGGCGAGGGCTCTGGAGAAGGAACGGGCACATTCTTGAATCCTGTGATCATTTCCCGGCGAGGCTCCAGCTCAGGGGACCCAGCCAAGCGAGGATTTGGCCCCTCACTCTGCAAACACCTGCCCAATCAACTCCATCTGTCCTTGTCACCAGCAGGGCAGTGCAGGAGCTGATGTCCTCAGGCAGGCAAGGTAGAAGAGAACAGGGGGCTATAGATCCCTGATGAGTCTCAGGAGCAATGGCCTGGGCAAGGGGTGTCCAGCAGGCCACAGTGACATTGTTAGCCGACTACTGTCTGGTATGGCCCCAACCTGGATCCCCACTGGCCTCAGCCATTGGAGGAGAATTGTCAAGCAGGTCCTGAGTTAACTTGTTGCTCCTGTCTGGGGTCTGGGAGGGCCAGACTAGTTAGTTGGTGGACAGGTAGCCAAAGCAGGGCACTTACCAGGTTTGAAGATGACTAGAAGAAGGGAAAGAGCCAAAGAGCTGAACCAGGAACGGGATGGATGAAAGATGGGGAAATGTTAGGAAAAGGTCTCAAGTGTACATGAGACCATGCTGGCCAGACTCTCAGGTCTTTGCAGCCCACACTGTTCCCCTTTCCCTCTGCATGAAACCTGGGCCAGTCCTACCTCAGTCTCCCCTTTCCACCTGACCAGCTTCTTTGGTCCTTTGCTGCAGGCCATTATTCACTTCGCTGGAGAATAATCATGGGGATATCTGCCCAGGGTCCCTTTAGCAATGGGAGATGTAGAACCCCATCTTCCCCTGAATTCTCAGCAGCACTGTTGTGTCTTTTGGTAGACCCTCTTGGAATTCTCCTTCCAGCTCCCTGCCTATCTAATGAACTCCTACCCCGCTACCCACACCCACCATAAGCATCACCTTCTTCAGGAAGCCCACTCGGGTACTACTAGGTAACAACATACACGGGCTTGCTTTGCACAGGTGTGGTCTGAATGAGAATGGTCCCTGCAGGTTCATATGTTTGAATAATTGGTCGCCAGTTGGTGGAACTGTTTGGGAAGGATTGGGAGGTGTGGCTTTATCGAAGGAGATGTGTCACTGGGGGCAGGCTTTGAAGTTTCGAAAGATTCTCAGTATTGCCATGTTCTCTTTGTCTCATGGTGATGCATCAAGATGTGAGCCCTGCAAAACTGTAAACTCCCACAGGCCCTGGGACTTAGGGTTTGTTTCCTCCTGTTTATTATACTGGACCATGTGTCCCAGAGGTCCTCTGTGAGGTTCAGGGAAGGTGCTGACTGAGGTGGAGGTGGTCTCTGTGGGATTCTTCCTTTCATTCACTGTTTTCATCCATCTATCCATTCATTCATTCACTCACTCACTCGTGGAGACTTCTTGTCTAGGGCTAACAACAGGTGCCCTTGACAGTGAGTTCTACCCTGGGGGTGGGGCTAGGGGCCATGTGCCGGAAGGCCCAGGGTGTGGAGGTGAGGCCAGTGAAACAGGAATGACTGACAAATGGCCCCTCCGCAGCCACAGGGCTGCAGCTAACAGTAATTCCCCATCTTTCATCAGGCCGTCTGGCAGGGCCCTTTCGATCCGGGTAAATGAATACCTGGGGTCAGGGCTGGCTCTGGGAACTGGCTTTCCTGGGCGAGAGGGAGGCCCAAGGAAAACACAGGGTTGCACCCATCCTGGGCCCTCATGCATCTGGCAGAAAGAATAACAACCAGCTGGACCTGGATGTTGGCTTCCCAGAGGATGGCACGACTGGGCCTCGCTGACCCGTGCCCTCACCCTCCCAGTTCCCTCCATCACTGGCACGCCAGGCTGTCATTAAGCAGCTGGCTGTTAAGCTCTGACTGCATGCCAGGCCCTGCACCAGGCATGAGGCGGTCGCAGAGAGATGGAGACACAGAGGACCTGTGCTTATTATTAATCATCCTCTGTTGCTGGGCCTCTCCCAGCACAACGTCCCTACCTGCTGCCCTGCAAGTGGCCCCAGTCCCATTTCCTCATTGGGGCTGGATTTAACCAAATAAGTCTGATCAAATACACTACACTCTACTGAGTGTGCACATGGGAACTCATTTTTAGCAGCTTAAATGAATGACCTCATAGAGGAGACACAGGGAACTAAGGAACTCTGGAGAGGACCCTGCCTGTTCCATTCCCTGCTGAGGCTCTACTCTGTCGCTTGTAGGTTCTGGAGGACCGAATGAAGCTTGAATGTAAGTGTCACGGTGTGTCGGGCTCCTGTACCACCAAGACCTGCTGGACCACGTTGCCCAAGTTCCGAGAGGTGGGTCACCTGCTCAAGGAGAAATACAACGCAGCCGTGCAAGTGGAGGTGGTGCGCGCCAGCCGCCTGCGCCAGCCCACCTTCCTGCGCATCAAACAGCTGCGCAGCTACCAGAAGCCCATGGAGACGGACCTGGTGTACATCGAGAAGTCGCCCAACTACTGTGAGGAAGATGCTGCCACCGGCAGCGTGGGCACGCAGGGCCGCCTGTGCAACCGCACCTCTCCCGGCGCCGACGGCTGCGACACCATGTGCTGTGGCCGTGGCTACAACACGCACCAATACACCAAGGTGTGGCAGTGCAACTGTAAATTCCACTGGTGTTGCTTTGTCAAGTGCAACACGTGCAGCGAGCGCACCGAGGTCTTCACCTGCAAGTGAAGCTGCTGCGCAGGCGCACACTGCGCCCCGCCCACCCCGCGGCCCTGGCTATTTTGCACATCCTTCTTGCTTCCAGAGCTGCAAGCTGTAGGCAGAGGAGGATAGAGTTGGGGGTGGCGAGTTCAGGGGTACTCCGGGCTCCTTCCTACCAGCTATGTCTCCTCCAGAGGCATGGCAGTGCCCTGACCTCTCTAGAATCCAAGACCAACGCAATGGTCTGGTATCCAATGGAGACAAATTTCTTTACTTCTCTTCGGGACATTGAACCTCAAAGCGACTACAAGACTCTCTGAGGGTCACCTCCCTGCCTGGTGGCTGGACAGAGAAAGGCCACACCCACTAGTCACACTCAAAACTGTTTCCTGGGCTGTGTCCTGCCAGCATCGGGCAGTGTAGATGGATGTTGACAAAATTATTTATGTTTTCTTAGCATCAGAAGAGAACTCAGTACTAACGACCGGGTAGCCAGACCTAACTCTGTTCAAGGTTGCCTCACCGCCATCTCCTTTTGCTCGCTTTTCCTGGCCCCTCCCTTGAGGGTCCTCTGTTCCTCGCAGGATCCAGGGATGTCAGGGTTGGCATGGAGGCTGGCTGGTGGGGGAGACTCCTCAACAGCACCCTGGGAGGGGGGCTTGGTGGGTCTACAAGATGGCCCATCATCCATTCCATTTGGAAACTGTCATGCAAATTAAATGTGGCTTGTGTCGGGTTCCAGGCATGCCTCTCCCTTTTCCTAGCCCTTCACCCTCCCAGCTCGCTGCCAGCCTCCAGTTTACAAATCCCTCTCTACTCTGGAGCCAACCTGATCCCCAAGACTGCCCCACAGGTTCAGGAGAAGTCAGGGACAGCTGGTCCACACGACTGATGGACACAGAGTAATCTGAATATTTACTAGAAACCCCATGGCTCTGTGAACTACACCCCTATAGCCCCATCTAGCCCAAACTCTGGGAATAGCCATGGTGTTGGGAGGCTGTACCCTCTTCTAGTGCCTTGGATTTTTTTTTTTTTTCTACTCTGACCCTGATGCCAGAAAACTGGCATTCAGAATTTAGGGCTGTATCTGCCAGGCCCCCTGCCTACTGTCCACAGACCCCTGCTTGAGAGTCCCTCACATCCTGAGGACATGGGACCCTCAAACAGGGGTCTGTGGGGGGAGGTTGATGTCCTCTTTCCTCAGGATCTTCAGACCTGGGCATATCCCTCCCTCTCTACCACGCATGGCAGAGGTAAGGAATTGCCAGGACTGGTAGCACGACTGCCCACAGCCTCCCTATGCTAAGGTGTTTCATAGCAGAAGTCCATGGGAATGTGGGGTCTGGTGGCCTTTAGGCCTGGGGGAAGGTAACATCTGTTTGCCCTAGCTTTGCATCCAACTCTGTGTTCCTGTCATGTCAGGATGTTCCAAGCCTCTGGGCTGCTGGAGATGTCCTACCCTCATCCCAGCCCCATCTCCTCACCCCAAGTCCTGGGATGCCCAAGTCCATAGCCCAGTGTCCCCTGTAAGGAGCCTGGTTAACTTATATTGTTATATAGCACCCCCGTTTGTCATGTCTCTTAAGTTATTGTGACCTACACTGGGTACTGGAGGGGATGGGGGATGGCTTTGGCTGCTGTCCCCCAGGCCAGGCTCCTCCTTCTGCTTGAAACAGACCCTCGGGGGCCCCTGATGCCACCGAGAGGCAATACGCACTGTCTGTGGGCTGCCCAGGTACCTGCACCTGCACTCGCTCAGCCGCAGACCTTGCCTAGGGGAGGGAGGTGGTTAGTGGACCCAGGCAGGGCACTGGCTGTCCCAATGCTGTGTGCTGGGGTGGAGGTGGCCGGGCACCACATGTCCTTGAAGTGTCCTACTTCTGACGGGCTGTGTTGCTGACTCCTCTGGAGTGGAGCACTTGGCCCCAATAAAAGCTGGAATCAGAAAAGTGTATGTGGAGTCTCCATGGGATGCCCCCCCCAGTTCTTGGCCTGATGGGGGGATCACACACTGCTCACCAAGGCTGAGCCCATTTCCTTTACCTTTGCTGACTAAGAGACTTGCTTCCTTCCATTCCACACTTGAGGCCCTTGGGACTATCAGGCTTGCCTGCCTCTAGCAGCCAGCAAGCATTCCTGGATCTACACTTGCACACAGGCCTTGAGCCTTCTCTACAGGATTCAGGCAGCAAGGACACAAGGCTAATGGTCTGATGTCTAGGAATTAACCACACACAGGTCTAGGCCCAATATATCCTCAGCTGGAGGGGTGGGTAGAAGGTCCTATCTCTACCACCATTCCCTTCTGACTTCAGATTCCTAGGCCTGAGGACCTAGGGTCTCCCCAAATGTTTGTGGTGAACTTCTAGGGGCTTATGTTTTCCCAGGGCCTGAGTCCAGAGTCCTTAGGTGCTTGCAACCCTGACTGCCTGGCCACAGTCTGTGATGACTATGCACTGCCTACAGTGAATGGCATTTTAACCCAGGGCCAGAAGGCATGTGGCAGGGCTGGTTTGGCCACTGCCCGCTGTCCTGGGAAGCCTGGCATTGGGTGAAACTGCTGATCCAACAGCCAGCCATGTGCCCTGCAAGGCACCCACAGGACATGCATTAGATCCAAGTCTCTTGGAGGAACCTTCAGGTGCTTTTCAAAAGGGAGTCTGTGGGATCCTGTATCTGACCCTTGTTCTTTTGTGATGCATGGAAAGGAAGCCTTGATATGATCCTCCATGAGGCACAGCCTCAGTCTCCTCAGCAGAGAGCTGAGGCTTGATGAGCTATAGGCTGAAGTATGCCTGGGGCCCAGGCCAGGGCTGGGCAGGCTGGCAGGAAGCCCTGAGTCCCCAACAAGCAGTCATCAAATCCTCAGTGGCGGCTGCAATGGAGCGCAGGGTCCGGCTACTCCCACATGGCCAGGAATGAGGAAGGAGCCTTGAGAATGCCCTGGCCCGGGTGCCCAGACTGTACTTATTTCTTGGCTGTGATTCAATCCCAACCTGGCCTCCCAGGGCCAGGGCACGCATCCTTGGGGGCCCTGCCTGAGGCGTGGAGTCCACACTGGCCAGCCTGGCCCCAGGCTCTACCTCATGGCACTGTGAGAGCATTCACCTGGGCCAGCCCAGGTGTCCCCCCGGTAGCTTTTTGTCATCCTTCAAGGGACACCCCCTTCCCCTCGGTTCTAGTCAACCTTGTTCTTTGCTGGGTACTGCCCATCCCAGGGGCCTTTCTTCTAACATGCCTAGCACCTCCCTCCCTAGAATGGCTTACATTCTGTGCCCCAGAACACAGAGGCTGCTTGGCAACAAGAATCATGTGAACTCCAGAAAGGATTTGGGGACGCTGCTTTACTACAACTCCGGGGAGCCTGGAGTTGTAGTAAAGGCTAGCCCACTGCCCCCCATCATTCCTGCTCCTTCACATCTCTGGTTCTTCCCTAAGTAGACTGAATTCTGACCTCCTAGGGCTCAAGCCATGTGCCTCATCCCCCACTCCAGGTGATACCCACAGTTCCAGGGCAGGGGGGAGCCTGGGAAGAGGTGCTCACAGCTAGGGGAGGCAGCCTTCAGGGAAGAGGAGGCACCTAACAGATCTTCCCTACTCAGATATCAGAAGATAAATGGTCTGTAGCACTAACCCCCAGGCTCCCTCTTCCTCTGAGACACTTGACCATGTGCATGACGGTCCAGCCAGTTTAGGGCTCCCTGCCTCCTTCCCTTACTGTGTTGCACGGGGACATTCTTTCTCTTCCTATCTCCCATCTCACACCCACACTCTCCTTTTTAGGTTGCCTGAGCAAGCACACTACCTTGCCCTTATTCTTGTCCCATAGATGGACAAGGGGGTACCATGCCCCGCCTCCTGCAGGCTGATGTCTATTGAATCTGGAGCACACTCCCTTTCTTAGGTAGCCCACTGCTACCCACAACTTTACACCCCCGTTCCCATGAAAGCTCTCATTCACAAATAGGTCAACCAAGACCCAGGAATTATGGGAAAACATCTAGATGAAAGCCAGAGCCAAGATTCAAACCCAGTTCTTCTGGGGTCTTCTTTCTCCCCAACTTATATGCTCCTACCTGGGGAAATGTAAGTTCAAGGATGTCATCTAAGAACACACAGAAGAGAAACACCAACAATGTCGTCTCCAGGATCAGAGCGGGAAAGACTAGGTTAAGAAGCAGCAGGCAAGATCTGGGTTAGATCTCTCAGTGAACTGGAGAGAGGTCAAGAGGGAGTAGCTGTGGGCCACCCTCTCTAATGTAGGGAAGAAGAAGAGGCATTCTGGGTGGATATGTAGAGCTGTGGTCTAGGGCCTGGAGTGGCAAAGAGGCAGCATCGAGGGGTGGATGGAAATGGGTCTCTCTCTGGCTGTTCTAACAGGAGATCAGGAGTCCCTCCCTAAGCACAATGGCAGACCTGCCTCAGGTTCCCGAGTCACTCACTACCAGAGAACCAGGACATACAGCTGATGCTAATAGGAACCTCCACACCTCTGTCACTCTCCCTGGGCCACACAGAGACTGAATCTATTTGATCATCAGGTCCTTGAACTTGAAGGACCGTGTGACTGAGGGCCACTTAACTGTGTATCCCAGTACAGAACTCAAATAAGCCTGATGCCACAGCAGTGGCCGGAAAGAGCCTGGGGGCAGGTTATCTGAAGAAGGCACTGAGGGGCTAAGCTGAAGACAGCCCTGACCCTCCTTCAGACACAAGGAACCCACATTAAGGAAGTTGCCTGGTGTCCTCTTTTGTTGGGCCTCACTGGAGCGAGCCCCAGATGCCTTTCAAGGAGGCTACAAGTAGGGATCGAGAGTTCTCTCGCTCCACCTACAGGCAGTGGTTCAGCAGCAGGGCAGCAGGACTGGTCCATCTCCAGGGGCCAGAAACAGATGTCCTTCCTAGACAGTAGGTCCCTCCTGAGTGAGCAGCCTGTTCACTTGAGGCCTGAAGGTGACCCTGATCTTTTTTTTCTTTCTTTTCTTTTCCTATTTATTTATTTGTTTGTTTGTTCATTTGTTTGTTTATTCATTCATTCACTTATTTATTTATTCATTCATACACTTGTTTATTTGTTTGTTTGTTTGATGATTCTTGTAACAGGCCATGGCTGGACTCCTGGAAATCCTTGATGTAGGCTGTCTGAGGCTCAGCCCCCAGTTGCCTGCAGAAGCTACATTTAGTTGGATGCTCTGCCAGCCCCTCCTGGCTACTGAAAATGCAAGCAAACTCCAGGCTTTTTCTGTGGAGCATGAGACATGCTGTCTCATGTCTTTCACTTCTTCATTGACAAGGTCTTTGATGCCTGGAGCTCAGTGGACCACAGTGAGGGCTCAGAGCTGAGTCTGAGATGGGTATCTTCCCTCCGAGAGTCTCGAGCTCGGGAAAGCGAGGCAGAGAGTTGCTGTGGTCCCTGAAAGCTACTCTGAGCTGATGAATTTCCAGAAAGTTCTATAAGTACAGAAGGCAACTTAGTTTCTTGAGCCCCATAGGCTAGGATTTGCCAAAAAGGCTTGTCCCATCCCTTGGCAGCTTGCAATTTGGTGACCCTCTGGGCAAAGAGCCTGATTTCCATTGCCCCATACTGCCCATGGGCTGCCATCATGGGAGAGAATGTCACCTGCGTCTAAGAGTCACCAGACTTGGAAGGTGAGGGCCTGTGGACTTGGATGAGGTCTTCTGACGGTTGTAGAGGGTCCCCAGGACTATCTGAACCCAGTGCAGCACTGAGCAGCCTCCTATGTGTCCCCTTACACTAACAAGACCACTGTCAAAGGCTGTGGGAATTTGTAAACCAGACTGAAGGATGGGATGCTCCCTGCCAGCCTACTAATGTCCCTGACTGGTGGAAGGGTGAGCCACTTTCATGTCCCCTCCCTAGTTCCCAGAAAAGAGCGATCAATTCCATCTCAATGACAAATACTGTGAAGGGAATGGCAGCCACAGAGACAGCTGAGTCACTGGGACATCAGGGGAACAGGACAGTAAGTGGCACTCTCCCATATAAGGTCCCATTCTACTGGAAAGTATTGTGACATAAGGGTCTGTAGGTGTTCCTCATCTTGGGGACTTTGGGATGAACCAAGAGTCGGGTACTGGGGATGACCTCAGGACACAGGTCCCAGGTCTGCTGAGCAGGGAGGAGGGGTAGACTCCTGTCAATAGAAGGACAAGCATAATGTGATCTCCACAGGAAGGAGAGAGCCGCTCTGAGTGTATGGTTCTAAAATCCCGTGAGGCTATGGGCTCAGGCACAACGTATCAGCAATCTCATCCCTGCCAGCGGGGGAGGCAGTGCTGAGAGGCTCTGGGAAGGCCAGTGTGACCATGGCCCCTGGCCCTGACCTTGCCAGGTTGCTCGGCACCAGAAGCTCCTTGCCTTCCTTCCCTTACTCATGATTCCACAGGGAGTCAGGATAAAGCCAGGACAGTGTAAGCACAGGATGGGCAGTCAGTGTCATTCCGAATACCGAAGGATTAAATGTATAGATGGAGTAAGTCTGGGAGGGTTGGAAACAGGCTGCCAGGCTGGGGCTGAGCACATGCTTGGAGTAGATAAGGAGGCAGGGAGCAGATGGCATACATACGAGGCAGAGGGACCAGGCAGGTCCCAGGTCTGGGGGTGGTGGTGGTAAAAATAGTTAGATGGCAGGAAGTTACAGCTCAAGGTTTGGCCTTTTCTAAGGGCAAGAAAGTGACCTGTGGGGCTCTTTAGCTGTTCTGAAGGAAAAGAAAAGTTGGCAGTGAGAAGTCATCAGGAGTGGAGTCTACAGCAATGGCTCAGGTGTGGTGTGGCCACAGTAGGGAACAGTGGGATTCTGTGCATATTTTGCAGGCAAAGCAATTTCCAAGAGTAGTGTAGACAGGCTCTGAATGGATCCTAGAGAGGTCAAGGTCAAGGGAGGCTGATGGCTCCCCAGCTATCTCTCAGCTGTGTGTCAGTGTTATATTTGGGAGATGGAGAAGAGCCAGGTTAAGGGCCTGCCTCTTGCTCAGGGTGAGGGGTGTGAGCACGTGGGCTCCTTCAACCTCTGCCATCTGCAGGCTGAAGGCCAGACTTGGTCTTGGAGACAGGTTGAGATCAGGAACTCTGGATTGGGTGGAGCTCTGAGGCAGGCTTCATCATGGTTGGCTGTGACACTGCCCCCATTTTGCCTCAGAGACCTCCTCTGTTAGTACTTCTTTAGGCCAAGATATGGTGGAGGGATGTTGGGTCCCAGGATGATATCGGAGTGAGAATGATGTTGTCTCTGGAGACTGCCTAAGGCTCAAGGCAGCAACGGGGCTGCCCAGAGGATTAGCAGTTGGAGTGTGTGTCCATAGAACTTCACAGTTTACAATTGTTCTTTTGGCTTTTATCTAGCACCTTAAGACCTCAAGTTGTGGGTCTGCAGTGTACCACAGTGTCTCTTGGGAACAGCAGCCCCTTTCCCGCTCAGGGAATTCGCTGGGACACTCCACCCTCACAGGCCCTCTGTAGTCTCTGGACTGTGAACCAGGCTGCAGCCTAAAGAGCCATTGAATCCAACTTGAGGATGTAGACCCTTCTAGGCAACTGGCTATAGTATCCTGACTTCTCCTCTGGCTTTGTGTCCTCCTGACACCAGCCCGGCACAAACCGCTGCCTTTTGCTGCACACTCTGAGAGCCTTCCTTCACCAGACTACCCTTCTGGTCTTTCTAGGACATTGCTTGATGGGACATGGTGGTCAAATACTTCCCTGGGTCCCTCTACCCCTTACACATCTTAAGTCATTAAGATCACGTCAGGGTCCACCTTGGAGATGCTGGGTAACTCTCAGCATCCTGAGCAGAATTATATGTACCAGGGTGTGCACAGCCCTGGAGAACTAAATCTCCCTTGTGAACCACCCAGATGGGCAACCTCAGCCTGTTACCATTTTCCAACCCCTTCTCCTCCCTGACAGCGAAGTCAATGCTTGGCAGCATGCTGCAGAGGCCAAACCAGACCTTGCACCAGGCAGTGGGTTGGGAGGGCTCCCCACAGGGATGGGACCCAAGACGCTTCTATTTTTAGCCTCAAGGGGAAAAAAAGTAAAAAGAACCTCAACCCCAGCACATACAACACGCCTAACAAATATTTGTTTTTATTCTTAAAAGAACTTGGATGGCAGATGGCTGGTTTGGGGACTGAAGTGACTGCCTGCTTGAATGCAGGGGCTCAGAAGAAGTCTCCAGTGTCCCCAAGGCTGCCTGCCTGGCACAGCTACATTCCAGAGAGGCCACAGTGGACCACTGAAGGGCCAACTTTTCCTGAAGTTGCCAGGAAGCATGCCTTTCATCCTTAGCCCATCCCTACCCCCTACCTTGCCCCTGATGCCCCAGCACCTTTTCTTCCTCTGGTTGTACTTTGGGTATCCCATGCCCTGAAGTTAACCAGACATCATCTTCTATAGGAGCCTGCCTACAGTGTAGGGCTATTGTCTCTTAGAAGAATGCAGACATCCTTTATCAAGGTGCCATTCCACTGCTCATCTTCTGGGTTATAGTCAAGGAAAATGGTGATTTTGATCATGAGGATTACCCTGTATCCTTCCCCAGGATCCAGCCAAGACTGGGGTGCCAAGGAGCTCTGGCCTCAGGGAGGGTATGAGAAGTTCAGCTGAACCTCCACACTGGACAAACGGCATGGACCCACCTCAAAGAGAAGACCCTTGCTCCCTGGAGTCCTAAAATTAATGTACACAATCCAGGGGCTCAAAGTGGCAGTCATTCTTCTGGTCCAGATGTCTGCTGTCAAGATGTGTACTCCAACAATGGGTCTGCCCTGTTCAGCTCAGGACCTAAGATGTCCTTTTGTGGTGCCATCTTCAAGAACATCTTCACACACCCCTTTGTCCCTATTCAGAGCTGCCTCTGCCACTGCCTATCCTTAGCCTGTCTCTGGCCTTATACATAGGAGTCATTAAGGTCACGTCAGGGCTCACCTTGGAGATGCTGGGTAACTCTCAGCATCCTGAGCAGAATTATATGTACCATCCAGGGGAAGATTCCTGGTTCTGAGAATTGGGCTCAGTGTTTCTCTGAAGACCGTGACTCTCAGCCTCCTACAGACCACCCAGGCTCTCCCGTACCAGAGGGCTGAGAGTGGTTATCAAACTCTAGTGGTTGCTGTCTCTACAATTTGGGTTTGGGGAGGAAAGTAAGGCTCATGTCTGAACCACACAGCCTGGCAGGTGGGATGGTATAGGGGCATGATGAGGATAAGTGGGCTGAGCCACACGGAGGGTAGAGTGGGTCAGGAGGAACATCTCTGGGCCTGTAGGCTAGCGGAGGGTGCAGTCCTGAGCATGGTTCTACAGTGTTGGTGTCAAGGTCATGTCCAGGGGCTGGTGGCTCCATCCTACTCTCCTGCATGAGGACTGTCTAGCCTCCATCAGGACTGTAACAAGCCCCCCACCCCACCTCCTCACCCACCCATGGAGCCAGGGAAGGTTACAATAAGCTCCCAGACTGTTCCCTGGAAAGAATCGAGACTCATCTGTCACTCCAACTTCTCCCATTCGAATGCAATCTGTCCCTTGTCTCTGCCTTCCCCTCCCCCCACCCCAACTGTGTCCTTGGTACCACTCAGGGAGAGAGACGTCAAGAACGTGGAGATTAGGCTTCTCTTTGCACTTGCCCTTTGACCCTTTCAGTGTTGGTGGGGAAGACCCTTCTCTGGCCTGTCTACTACCCTCCTCCTCTGCCTGGGCTCTCCCTCTGGCCTTCCACCCCCAACCCCACCCCGCCGACTGCTCTTGAAGCCATTGACTCTGCTGGACTGGGGATGCTGGCTGGTTTCTCATCACTGCCACTCAGGACAGAGCCAAGGGCACAGTAAGAATGTGGGATGCTGAACCAATGAATTGTGTTTTCCACACATTGGTTCAACAGTGAGAGGATCCCGGAAAGTAAATGTATCTAAGGACAAACCAAACCTCAGAAAGAATTGCTAGTGGCTTCCTTTGTCCTTTGTGGGAAAGTCTCTCCTAAAAGGTCACAGCAGTAAATGCCCCAGACCTCCCAATGGGTGAAAGAATGAGCCAGGCATGGTGGTACCCACCTGTAATCCCAACACTCAGGAGGCTGAGGCAGAAGGAGCATTCAGAGTTCAAGGCCAACCTGGGTTATGTAACCAGCCTGTCTCAAAAAACAACCACCACCAACGGTCTAAAGAGATGGCTCAGCTGGTAAGAATGCTTGTTGTGTAAGCACAAGGATCCTCAGGACCTAAATTAAAAGCCAGATGTGATGTGTGCCTGTCTGTAACCTCACCGCTGTCTGGAAGGGAGACCAGAGGTCACTGAGGTTGCTGACCCTCCTAGCTGCAATTCAGGGAAAGACCCCTCCTCAAGAGAAAGCAGCGTGATAGCGCAAGATATCTCACATCTTCCTCTAGCCTCCCCATGGCATCTGTACCCCTACACACACATAATATACACACACACTCACCACACACACACCCCATTGGCTAGCTCGCTTTTGCCCAAGGTGACCATTCAGTTAATTCCTTTTCATTCATGGAGACACTTTTATACATCACCTCCTCCAGGAAGCTCCCGATCATTGAGCAGGGAGCAGGCACCCTGAAGTGAACAGGATCCCTCCTTACCCTCCAGCCAGTCCCCAAGAGCTACTACAGGTTGGCCTGATGAGTCTGAGAACAGCAGCCTAGAAATAGAGTGGGGCATAGCGAGAGCATGTGGCCTTCAGGTCAGCACCTGGTCATCCTCTACCTTTTTAAGCCTCAGTTTCTTCATCTATAAAGTGGGGTTATCTTTTACACAAATTAACTCTCAGGAGGCATGAGAAAACCCCCACCTATGCTGCTCAGGAATGACCGGTACAGGACAGTTAACCTGAGTGAGATGGACTGACTATGTCTTCATCTCTGGGAGAACCTGTAGGGGTGGACAAAGGCTCATCTTCAGCCTTGGAAGTCCAGTTTCTCATAGGTTCCCAGCCCCTGGGGGGGCGGGGTACTGTCACAGCACCCCCTGGCAATCCCTAATTCCTGGCAACCCAAAGGGAAGCTGCTGGACACATGGAGAAGATAAGCTATATACCCACAGGGACCTGTCTTTTCCTTAGGGAAATGGTCGGTGCTTATGCCCATCTTTTGGGGACTGTAAGAGGTCCAGAGGCCTTGGAACCCAGCAGAGCTTTGCTCACAAGAAGCAAAGTGTGTGTCTGGAGCAATGGACCTTCAATCCTCTGGGTGTTCAGCAGGACTGGGGACTGGAGGAGACGACAGACAGCTCATGAGCTCTGCTCAGGTCCTGAAACATGCACAGACCTCATCATCATTTGTTAAACATGAAGATCCTGCCTACTCCCCCATCCCACCCTACCCATCCCCGCCACCATAGGTCTGAAGTGCCCAAAAAGTAATGGTCCTGCTGTTAGGGGGTGTAGGATCCCAGGAGATCCCCTAAGATCCTATCTCCTCATCAGAACACACAGTCATTAGGGAATGAGTTTCTACTGCAGGGCTAGAGGGGACCTAAGAGGCTGGACAGCAGTGGGGGCTGGGGTGGGGGGAAAGCTCAGAGAAGATGCCCAAACCATCAGCAAAGGCTGGAGGCGGGCAGCTCCACCCTTAGAGCCATTGAGAAAGTGGCTTCTTTTTAATTAAAGTTCTGCAGAGGGTTTGAGCTCCCAGGAAAGGGAAAGTGTTGGTGCAGAATAATTAGCCGGACAAAAGGCAAATCCTCTTAGCTTCTCCCTGGGCGATTACAGGTTAATTGGTTGACGTTCCTGCCCACCAGGCCAGACACTGGGCTTTCCCCATACCTCCCGCTGTTCGCTGACCTCGAGGCCACACCTGCCCTGCTGTCCAGCGTGGGAACCCAGCGGGGCTTCAGTCGCACTCTGCTCGATTCTGCTCCACCAGGCCCTTTGCTGAGCCTCCAGCTCCTCTATCAGATGGGAAGCCCTTGAAGCTGCCCACAGTCTCCCCTCAGGACAAGGGTAACAGCAGTGTCCCAAGGAAGCATGCTGCCCTTTGCTGCCACTCAGGCATGTCTGCCAAGGCTGCTCACCTCTCCGATGATGCCAGCTGCAAAACACTTCTGGCAGAGTGGGAATCCTCTCTCTCTCTCTTCCTCCTTAGGTCTACTGACCACTGGCTTGAGGGACAAGTATTGCCCTACATGGTGACATGGTGGTACAAGCTGCCCTCACATCTTGCTAGCTGGTGTGATGAAGGTGAAGAGGAAGGAAGGCAGGAAGAAGGGATGGAGAGAGATTGATGATCAGAGCCATGGTGGTAGAGCAGGAACCCGATGATGGTGGAATGGTCAAGGGCTCACAGGCCCCTTTCCCATCATTGCGAATTATCATTATACCTCATATGTTTTCCTGCCCCATGTGAGGCCTGGCTGTGGCCTTCAGAAGACCCTGAACCACATCACTCTTCTGCTAACCTTCCTTCCTGACCACACCATTGACTGTCAGAGATGCAGCACTGGTCTCTGGATTGAGCCCAGGATACCACTGGAGAGAGAGAGAAGAGGTCAGAGCCTGGCTGGAGGGAATACAAGATGTGTGTGGGTCCGCCCAGGCGTCCTGGAATGGACACTTCCTCTTGCCTACCAGACATAGGCAAGATTGTGGGACTCAGAGAGGCATGGGCCTGTCCCAAGGTCTCTAAGGGGTTCCTAGGGCAGCCCTGAACCCTTGTGTGTTGCCCCCACCCAGGCAGGCTATGAGTCAGCCCACAGCTGGGCTCAGCAGAGGCCACACTGTGGTGGGGTTTCCAGTCTCAGAGGCAGGACAGCTGTTTGTTTTTCTTGCAGTAAAGGATAGGGCAGGGGTGGGATGGAGGAGCTGACCCTGCTGGTTCTCACACTGGCGCAGGATCCCTGGAAGGCCCTGGAAGGGAAGAGACCGAAGGAGCAGCATTGGAGCAAGGGGGGCCTCCGGGCCTCCCTGCCACACTCCTGGGGCAGCCAGCCAAAACCAGTGCCGCAGGCCAGTTCCTGGAGCGGGATGCTGGGGTTTCCGAGGTCGGGAAAGTACTGGCAAAGCTCTTTTCATGATGTCACCCGCTCTGCCCCAGCCTGGCCCAGCCCTAACCCTGTCACCACCAGGGAGGGATGTAGCATCAGAGCTGCTTGGAAGAAGTGCTCAGGGAAAATTCAGGTGCCTTGGTCTTTCCCCTCCTAGCAGCCAAGGCCATTAGCTTTGGAGACTCTAGTGCATGGCAGGGCCTGCATCTCTCTGGCTTCTGGACCAAGCTGAGACTGTGTGGAGGGGTTGTTTCCTGAATCAGAAGGCAATCTTCCAAGATACCGTGATTCATCCTTGGAGGGCTGCTGACCCTGTACTCTGCTATTTTTGTGAGCGCGAAGACCCTTTCCCAAGCCAGACTCATGACCAGAGCTGTGAATGAGTTGGATCTCAGTTGTGAGGGGAGAAGTCCTCTTTAGTGAGAAGCACACATTTTGTCCTGTCTGAGATCTTCACTTCCTTTTCACCAACCCTATTTTTTTTTTCTGGAATTTTCTAAAGATATGGAACCCATAGGAAGTGGGCACAGCAGAAATGGATAGCCCAGAGAGACAGAAACCAAATCTTCTGCGTAACCATTCACCCAGAAGGTAGACAGCACCCAAAAGCCTGTAGGCCCTCTGGCCATTGACCCCTTCAGGCCACATGCCTGGCAAGGAAGACATGGCTTCCTAACATTGTCTTCCTATCTCCCATCTGTCCCAAATGCCTGCTCTCAAGAACATCTGTCAGTATTGCCCAGAGTTGCACTTGTGTGAGGATCCCTAATGCCGCCTTGTGTGGATAAGTCTCAGGTTTTTTACTTTTTAGAATCAGTTTGTCTTTCGAGTAGTTTGACTACTAAGCCAAAAAGTAGAGTCCCAGCAACCCCCAGCTTCTCTTGTTCCTAATGTCTTACATTCAGGTGTTGCTTGTTCCAATTGACTATTACTCACTGGTTCGTCTAGTGAGGGACATATCTCTGGCAAATCTTACGAGATACTCTTGTTAACTTATGAGAAATGATCAACGCCATGTTTTAGAAAATATCATTGTTGAAAGGGCTCTGCCTATAGTTCCCTGTAGCCTTGAAATTCTCAAGATGGTTTCTAGGCCCCAGGAGGCCTCTGTCTCTGGACAGCACAGTGGTCAGGTAGAGACCTCCTCTTTTTAGGATGAGTCTCTTTCTGGAATCAGGTGAATGCATGGCCTTGGCAGGAAAAAATTGAGATTATCTTGCTAAGGTTTGATTGTGAATCTTTTCATCAGGCCCAGGCGGTCAGCCCTGAAGCAGACATCTCCCATAGACTTAGATGGTGCTAGGTCACTCTGTTATTCCACATGGCCTCTTGATGCTATGGAATGACAGAGATGCTATAAACATAAGCCAGGTAAGGCCAACTTCAGTGCAGTTTAACTTGGACAGATCTCAGTCTGGTGTGTAACACTGAGCACGCCCACCAATTGTGGTGCATAGTCTGAGCTTTGACCCCACTGGCAGCACCAGGGCTATTCATATGCTTACCCCAAGCACTGAGGAATAGATTGAGCTATGATGATATTACTAGGTGACAGGACTTTCCCTGTCCATCATGATCTTAGGGAGGCCTATGACATACACAGATGGCTGCTTACTAAAATGTGGCTGTATAGTGTGTGTGTGTGTGTGTGTGTGTGTACAGCCATTCTCCTGTATGTCAGGACATTTGACACCTTCCTACTTAGGTCAGTGTGTCTTCCCTGGCCAGATGACTCTTAGGAGGTCACAGAGTCCCATCCTGGACAGGCCTATGAGTGCCCACTGACCACCCAGATGTCACTCCTACACTGACCCTGCACCTCAGGAGTGATCATCCTCTGAAGCGGAATCCTCCTGCACTTAAGAGCATCAAAATAACAAATGACCCTGCAATGCTGTCTACTGTTCTGTTACACATTGCTTCATCAACCTGTCTGTAGCACTGCTAGGGCAGGCCTAAGGGTGAGCTGCATTAGGCCTGGCCGTGGTACCCACGCCTAGGGGTCTTGATCCAGGCCAGCAGAGAAGGGAGTTGGGAGTCAGCACACTGGGGTCTTTTGTCTGCCCTTCACCGTTACCAGTGCTGGATACAGGGTATCTTGTTGCCAACCCTGGGGTAGGTATGGGTAACAGTCCTCAAGGAGAGACAGTAGTGTCCATCATCTGCAGAAGTTGGTCAAGGCCATGACATTAGAGGCGAGGGAGAGGAGGCCTGAGCTCCAGGAACAAGCGCCTCTGTTTAGACCATCTGCCACCCTGTCTCAAGACAGGAGTGTCTACTCAGCACAAATCCCAGGACCTCCCATACTGGCCTCAGTACCCCAGAATCAAGAACCCCTATCTTCAAGAAGGGACCTCGGGCAGCCGAGAGCTGGGCCAGAGGAGAGGCAGGATTTAGATAGAAAATATCTTTACAAGCTCATGGGTTGAAAGTTTGGTCCTAACCACTGTCCTGGGTTTTGACGGGTTCTAAAAACTTGGAGAGATGGAGCCCTGCTAACGTAAATAGGACTGGGCATCTGGGGCTGCCTTCAAAGGTTACTCTGGGTCTGCGGGCTATGCTTGGCTTTCTGCTTCCTGCTCAGCATGAGATAGGTAGCCTCACTGGCCACAAAGTGTTGCAATGAAAATGTTCTGCCCAAGAGCATGGAGCTAAGCAGGTGTGATCAAGACCCTTTGAAATCATGAGCCCAAATAAGGTTTTCTCCCTTTAAGTTATTTGTGACAGGTATTATTGTATTATAACAACAATGAAAGAAATTCACAGAGGGAGAAAAGGATGGGTTTGAAGAGATGGCTCAGTGGCTAAGAGCCCGTACCGCTATCACAGAGGACCTGAGT
Organism: Sigmodon hispidus; assembly: GCA_004025045.1. Classification (NCBI taxonomy): domain Eukaryota; kingdom Metazoa; phylum Chordata; class Mammalia; order Rodentia; family Cricetidae; genus Sigmodon; species Sigmodon hispidus. The sequence goes on from PVIH01000131.1 coordinate 279,232, forward strand.
TCAGTTCCTAGCATCCATGTAGGCGGGTGATTTGGTTATGAAATATCTGTATAGGCTCACAACTGCCTGAAACTCTAGTGCCTGGTAATCAATGCCTTCTTCTGGTCTCTGTGGACATCTGAACTCATGTATATATAACCACACACATACACATATTTAAAAAAAACACTCTTTTGAAAAGAAGATGATAAGAGCAGCGTGTAGCTTGAGACATGAGAGTGTGGACTCTCAGCAATGGAGAGCTGTAGAGCCATCGATGGCTCCTGGAGTGGGGGGTAGGGAAGGGAGGGCGTTCACTCAAACGGGCCAGGCTGGTTCTCTGCTGCTACAAGCCCCTCCCAGGCTGTCCATTCTCTTGACCAGGAGAAAGCTACCCACTCCGCCCATCCCACTACACAGTGAGGCTAAAGCCCGGAAGGATGACATGAGCCTCTAATGAGTATGGGCACGGGCTAGAGGTGCTCTTAGTTTCTGTCTCCAGAGCTTAGGTTGAGTCCAGCACACTCTGGGACACAGGGCTTTCAATGGCTATGAAGACGAAACCCAAAACAGCACACCCTCCCCCTCCCCCACAAGGGCTGCACAGCGCACAGTAGGCCCAGGATAGTTATCTGTCTGGTGGAAAGAACTCATGTTCCCTGAAGGACTTTAAAACTAGCCAAACCGGTTCAAAGGCAGCTTTTCTACAGTTTTTACAAGAAGCTGTACTTCTTTCCCTGAGGAGGTCTAGCCAGCCCAGGCCCTTCCTCCCCCTCCCGGCACGTCTCTCCGGAGGATTGGGTCTCTCTGCAGCTTTGGCCTCATGCCCCTCTCAACCCTCCATAGTCCTGTTCCTGAAAGAGACAGTCTACAGAGAGACCTATCTAGGGACCTGGCTCACCTGTGAAGCAGCCGGCCTGACTACTCTGTCAGCAAGCCTATCAATCACTTCTTGCTCTGTCTCAGTTTCCCCTGGGGTGAGGTAAAGCCCTGGAAGACAAGAGTCCCAGGAAATCTGCTCACTGCTCTCCTACAAGCTGAAGTTCTGGCACCATGCTCTATGGCCTCAGGCACTCCCTCTGTGAGATGGATAAGCTGCCATGGGCCCTACCCCTAGAGCCCCCTCACCCCATGATTTGATAGCCTTATCCATGGCAGAAGCCTGGATGGATGTTTCTCTAAGCACCCCTGGTTCCAAACTGCAGCTGGAAATGTTGCCTGGGCCCTGGGGATACAGGACCACATTCTGAGAGACAGGCAAAGGCTGGAGGAAGCAGGCCCACCAGCCTCAGCACCACTTACACTGTAGCTCTTGGCTCCACCAGGCCCTGACCCTCCAGTGACCCCAGGGCTCTGGCCAGATGAACTCTGTTCCCTCCTGGAAAGGACACTCAGGACCTGTGTCCAGGAAGAAGGATGGGGGTCAGAAGCTCTCCCAGGCTGAGAGAGCTTTTTGGAGAAGGCCATGAGTAAGTATTCATGGGGGCTGAGGGTGGGTGGGGTGGGGTGTAGACAAGAAGAGCAATCTTGACAATAGGAATTATACTGAGTTCATCTGTCCCATCCCGTCCCCACCCTCCCACCACCTACAAAGGCCCTAGCAAGAAACAGGAGAGAGTTCTGGTTCCAGGTCACCCCAGCAGTCTGTGGCTGGCAGGCTGGGCAGCCCTATATGGATCTCTTAGACACAGCAAGGCATGGCTTAATCTCATTCTCTAGTTGAACCCTTGATCATGTCCCTAAGCCTTTCTGTGCTTAGAGCAGAAGGGAAGTAAGCTAGGAGTGGTACCCAACCACCAGGATGGAGGGCCATAGGTGCTTTCACTGAGCTATGAAAATAGATCACACAGGGGGCAGTGAGGTAGTTTGGATCTCACTAAACTGTCATCCAGGGCATTGTGATACTCCAGAGTCTGGTCCTGTGTTAGCCAGCCCCCAAAGTCCCAGCCCCAGGTCTGCACCAGGGGATGGATGGAGGACCAGGAAGAAGAATGGAGTTATGGGAGAAGGAAGACCTGAGGGATGGAAGTGGGTGGGCAAAACTGGAGTGGTAGAGAAGGGAGGGAACTTAGAGACCCAAGGGGGGGTTGAGTGGGGGGGATGGAGTGGGGGAGGTGCTGGAGACCTGAAGGGATGGATGGGGATAGATGGAGAAGGAAGGGAAAGGTTTGAAGCCTTGGGTGGGATGTGGAGAAGAGAAGGAAATGGTGGAGGCACCAGGCTCCTCATGAAATAAAGAAAGGCAGACGGACCGAGGACCCACTGGAGACCGAGCAGGAAGCAGCAGCTGGTCCACATGTCTCCTCCACAAATATTTGTCATCCAAACAAGAACTACTTTTTTTTTTTTTTTTAAAGAAAGGATCAGAGAACTGAAAGGTAATATGTTTACTTGTTTGAATATTTATTCATCATCTAAAACTCACTTTTATCACAGTGGTGAATTTATGAAATCTTTATAATAAAGCTGCCTGTGATTCCCCACACTTGGGAGGCTGAGGCAGGAGGATCTCAGAGGGAGACCAGCCTGGGCCACAGAACAAGACCCTATCTCAAACTAAACCAAACTGAACAACTTTCAAAATAAAGCAATTATTCTAAAGGAATTTAAATAAATCGAGTCAGAACACAGCTGTTTCTATGTGTTTTCTGAACATAGCAAAGTCAGATTCTGGGTTATTCTTCGAACACATGTTGGAGCCTCCACAAGTTCCTGGCTTCCATAAGTCTGTGTAGTGACTTCAATATGGTCCTACTTTGAAAGCTTATTTCCTTCTGTTTTCCTGAGTGCCTTCCACAGACTCATCTTGGGAAGACGGGGAGAATGTCAGCAGGTAAAAAGTTACCGAGAGGGGCTGGAGAGATGGCTCAGAGGTTAAGAGCACTGACTGTTCTTCCAGAGGTCCTGAGTTCAATTCCCAGCAAAACCACATGGTGGCTCACAACCATCTATGATGAGGTCTGGCACCCTCTTCTGTAAAACTGTATGCATAATAAATAAATCAAAAAAAAAATTTTAAAAAAAAGAATTAAAAAAAAAAAGTTACCGAGAAAGCTGAGGACCTGAGTTCAAATCTCCAACAGCCACATAAAAAAATCCAGGTGAGGTCGTGGGCATCCTTGTAAACTGTAACTTCGTGAGAGGTGGAGACAGGAGGGTCACCAGGGCTTGCTGGCCTCCAGCCAGCTCCAGGTTCAGTGAGAGACCCTGTCTCGGGAGGACATGGTGAAGTGATGGCAGGAAATCAATGCCCTTTTCTGCCATCTGCATGAGCTCACAGGTGCACAACCCCCCCCCCCCACACACACACATACAGGTAAAATTGCTTTTAAAAAACATAACACATGAGTTAGGAAAATCCTCTCTGGGTGGGTGGGCATGCAGCTCTGTGGTGAAGCACCTGACTAGAGTATGTCAAGAGGTTCTGGGCTTGATTCACCAGGGATAGAAAGGGAGTAAGATGAACCCTTTCTCTACAGGGCTGGAGTAAATATCTCAGCCCAGATCTCCCTGCACATTCTGCCTTTGGCCTCTATTCAGTCAACAAATATTTATACAAACCTTGGGGAGGGAATCATCCCTGCTCAGGATTCTTTCCCATGGCTCCTCACGATATATTCTACACAGTTGGGGTTCTCTCCAGTCTCACCCCATTTCACTGTTGGCTACAGATGAGTGGATGTCAGTGTCTGCTCTGAGATGCTGCAGAAGGCCCCCAACACTGGCAGTTTAGGGTGTTGGATTGTTTGAAATACTGATTAAAGGCTTTAAAATCAAAGCCAAAGGTGGCTCACACTGGTGGTCCTAGCACTAGGGAGATTCAGTTAGGAGAATGGCTGTGAGTTTGAGGCCAGCCTGGACTACATAGTGACACCTTGTCTTAAAATGAAGAAAAGCATTCTTATTTATTGTTTTAAAATTGGTTCTAGGGTTGGAGAGATGGCTCAATGGTTAAGAGCACTGACTACTCTTCCAGAGGACCAGGGTTCAATTCTCAGTGCCCACATGGCAGCTCACAACTGTCTGTAATTCCAGTTCCCAGTTCCAGGCAAACATCAAGGCTAAAATAAATGAGGCTTAAAAAAAAATAGTTCTAGGGATAGAATCCAGGGCCTTGTGCATGCTGGGCAACCATTCTGCACTCCCCAACCAATTATCAATATCATTATTGCAGTTATTATTATGTGTGTTAAATGCCATGACACACATACATCTGTATAAATGCAATACCGGGGTGGGGGGTGGGAGTGTCAGGTGTACTTCTCTACAGATCTCTGCCTTGATACCTGGAGACAAGGTCTCTCTCAGAACCAGCCCCTATTGGCTAGCTGGCCAGCCATTGAGCTCCCAGCATAAGCCAATCTGTGTAACTCAGTGCTGGGGTTCTGGGCACACACAGTCACACCTGACTTTTTACATGGATCCTGCAATCCACTCTGGAGTCCTCATTTTTGCACAGCGAGGTGCTCTTTCCCACTGGGCTGTCCCCCCCACACAAGGCTCCCTAATCAATTTTTAATCAGGACTTCTATTAAAATGAGAGCTCACTTTTCATATCCCTCATCTCTTGGCTGGTTCTGCAGATGCTCCAGAATTTCTAGCTGCAAGACAAGTACATGTTCTGTGGTGGCATCGTAGATATGTGGCTGCCAGCTCCTTTCACAGGTACCAGACACCTAGGGGTAAATAGTTTGCCCAGCAGTGCTTTCGAGGCAGGGGCAGGGAATTTCTAGAGCAAGCTGCTTAGCCGGAGAGCTAAGTTGGTGAGCTCTGAGTTGAAGTGAGAGATCCCACCTCAACATAAATAGCACCTGAGGAAACAATCAACCTTTGCCCCTCCTCACTGCATACTAAACATTATATGCACACACACAACACACTCTACATACCACACAGATACCCTCTCACACACATCAAATATAACATATGTAGACCCTGCAACACACACACATACACAGTTTCTGCTTTGCTGTAGACTGGCTGTAGAGTCTGTGCATCCACCCAGCTTGTCTGGCTCCCATACCTTCTGCCTCCAATCAGAGCACTGTTTCCCACAGTACTTCTGTCTCCATCGGTGTTGCCGTGTGGTACATTTGCCACCACTTGGCTAAATCGCTGTCCTGGCTGGTTTTGTGTGTCAGCTTGACACAAGCTGGAACCATCAGAGAGGAAGGAGCCTCAGCTGAGGAAATGCCTCCACGAGATCCAGCTGTAAGGCATTTTCTCATTTAGTGATCAATGGAGAGGAGCCCAGCCCAAGTTGAGTGGTACCATCCCTGGGCTAGTGGTCCTGGGTTCTATAAGAAAGCAGATTGAGCAAGCCAGGAAACAGCACCCCTCCCTGGCCTCTGCATCAGCTCCTGCCTAAAGGTTCCCACCCCACTTAAGTTCCTGTCCTGACTTCCTCCAGTGATAGACCATGATCTGGAAATGTAAGCCAAATAAACCCTTTCCTCCCCAACTTGCTTTTTGGTCATAGTGTTTCGTCACAGCAATAGAAACCTAAATTAAGACTGTCACCCTGAACAGAATGTGGGAGGAACCTCACTGCTGTTGGATTTGCCACCTACCAGTTCCACCCTGTAATTCTCCCTAATCAGTTCTATGATGCCATGTCCAGATGCTGAGGTGCAGAGTTCACTAAGGGCCAGAAGCTCCAAGTGGAACCCTTCATGACACCTGCGCATTCTGCCAGCTCACAGATGGAAGAAAGTGAGTAAAACCTAGTCCTCTTCCTAACAGGCACCTCATCCAACCAGGGAGGAAGTGTTTGTGGCATGCTACATACAGGTGGCCAGCAGGGTCCGGAAGGAAAGTGATGGCTTACTGAGGAAGTCACATCTCCTGCCAATCTGTTGTGACTCCAGGCTGGAGCTTTATGCTTCCAGACGTGTCTCTGACTCTCTTCAGCTAAGAGCCATTATTCTGTAAATTGAGACATTCTTTTGCCAGTTGTGAGGTCCTGTAGATCATATTGTGGGACTCATTGGAATGTATCTGCATTAAGCATTGTTGGAGAGCGAGCTTCTCCGGGTTGCCGTAGCCTAGTGTAGCAGAGACTACTCAGTCTTCAGCTTTCAGCAAGGGTCCAATCAACAGCAACACTCTGCCTCAGTTTCCCCTATAACATTCCCAGGACCTTGGGCATATGGAACAGGAAGGGATGGATGAGAATTCTGCTTGTTTCTGCTCCTAAGAGACTATATATACCTCCCAGCCAGACCCTGTCCCAAGGCCAAGGCTGCTTAAATAGAACCCACACCAGTGCCAAGGCCGCCTGCAGGAATCTGGCTGTCTGAGGCCCATCTGCAAAGGAAGGAAAGACAGGTTGGACCTGGTGGCTTAGAGACAGTTTTTCTCTGAGTAGACTCCTGTGCACAGTCATGAGGGCAGAGCATCACAAAGAGGGACAGAGACCCTAACCAGTGGAGACCCCCAGCCTGTTAGGTCCCCTAGTCTATGCTACTCCCCTGGTCCATGGAGCCCCTGACCTGTGAAGCTCCAGCTCCTTACCAGTAGGTTCCTCATATGTGGAGCCCATCAGTGGAGGCCCTGGTCTGTATGAGCCACGTGGCTACTGCAAGCTTTGAAGAGACTAGAATGTTGCTGCAGCAGTCCTGGGTTAGCCATTGTCCCTCTTCTGGGGCTCAGGCTGACCCTTAAGAATACTATCTCCAAGCACTGTCTGGATGACCCTGAATTTGTTGGCCACTGCCAGAAGTGCAAAAACGGGTGTTGTGGAATATTGGTTTGAGATGTGTTACATTCATTTATGTTGCATTGTTTAACTCTGTAAAGCTGTGCTACTTTGCCTGCTTAAAACACCTCATTCGTCCAATAAAGAACTGAATGGCCAAGAGCCAAGCAGGAGAGAAATAGGTGGAGGCTGGTGGGTGGAGAGAATAAATAGGAGGAAAAATCTAGAAAATGGAGGGAGAACTGAGCAATGGAACAGAGAATGGCAGGGGCCAGCCACACAGCCACACAGCCAGCCACGGGGTAAGAGAGACAGAAAGATATATAGGATTAAGAAAGGTAAAACGCCCAGAGGCAAAATGTAGTTGAAGGGGAACAGGATAATTTAAGTTAGGAAAGCTTACTAGAAATAAGCTAAGGCTGGGTATTCATAAATAAGAGGTCTCTGTGTATTTGTATGGGAGCTAAGTGGTTGGCCTCCAAAGAGTGTATACCTCCAACTATACAGATGGGGTTTCAGAGGCTGAGTAAGAAGGTGATGAGAAGGAGTCATGGTCCACTTCACACTGAAGAAGGCCATGGAGGGGCTACAAGCAGAGCAGGCCTGCAGGCATTCAGAGTTTCTCTACCTCTGGTACTGTCTTCAGTGAAATGGTTTGGGCTTATGGGCTACCTCTAGCAACAAGGCAGGGTTCATGAAGAGCCACTGAGATCCATGAACTCACCCATTCTTTGGTGCCAAAGCATTTGAAGGGCCTCTCAGGACACACATGCCCAAGCAAAGACCTCTGGGACCCTGGTGCCACTCAGCCCATTCCTGAGCTAGAACAGGATGCTAGCATGTACTAGAATCTACAGTGCCCTGTGCTGGGATGCTGTGGTGACCAAGATTGACCAGGAGGCACTTTTCCCAGGCTCCTTGCTCCAGTACAGAGATAAAAGAGGGGGTGGGGACACTGAGGATGTCACAGGGTGGGAGCTGAGAATGAGGTGAAGTTCACTGACTGGGAAGGGTGCTTAGCTGAGATCTGAAGGAGAGTCATGGGTGTCAGGGTGGGTGAGGAGCAATAGAGCACAAGAGGACCTGGCACAGACAGCTATGTGGGGTTGACCAGTTGTCTTAGACCTTTTCTGACCATGGCCTTTTAAATTTAATCAATTATTCATTAATTTGTCAGCTTTATGTGTGTGGGTGTTTTATCTGCATGTTTATCTGTGTACTGCTTGTATAACTGGTCCCTATGGAGATCAGAAAGGGCATTGGGCCCCTGGAAACTGGAGCTAGAGGCAGTTGTGAGCTGCTATGTGGGTGCTAGGGACTGAGCCCGGGTCCTCTGGAAGAGCAGCCAGTGCTCTTAACCACTGAGCCATCTCTTTAACCCTGCCCGCGACATTTTTATGAGTCCCCTGGAATATGAATTTATAAAACAGGTATATGAAACAAACATTACTCATAATAAGCCACAGAGAAATTTATCTTAGAACAATTCATTCATAAACATATTGTATTATTTACTCATGATAAAGCAAACTTGAGTTATAATAAAATGGATATTTTTATTTACTTTTACATAAAGAATGAAATCTGGCTGAGTATTTAATTCTGTAGGACACTGAACACCTTCAACACTTTTCCAAGCTGATTAATATATTTTGATTTTATAATTGTTAATGCCAAGAATACTTGACTTACATTGACAGAACTATATTTATGAGCATTTCAAAAATTATGTCTTAATCTCAGGCCTAAGTGTTTTGCAAGTGAAACTAAAGCTATCAATTCAAACACCAATTTTTAAATTTTAAAAATTAATTAGCTTTATTGCCATCTATATGTGTCTATTATGTGTGTGATGGTGCCCACAGAGAAAGAAGAACGTGTTGCATCCGCTGGAGCTGGAGTGACATGTCGCCCAGTGTCATGCTGGAGACAGAACTGGTCCTCTGGAAGAGCAATACTTGCTCTTAACTGCTATGGCATCTCTCCAGCCCCACTAACATCAATTTTCAAAAATTATCATTTTACACAATAGTTCAAGGATACTGACTTGCTACCCCTCTGCTGAAGAATGTATGGTGGCTAGCAGCAAAATATTAATACTCTTTGTTTTCTGGGAATGGAGAATTCAACACCTTCTTCTGACCTCTGATGAACTCACTTGCACATGACCTGCCCCCAACACATGTACATGTAGTTAAGAACAAAAATTTAAAGGTATGCTTTTCTGTAATTAAACAATTAAAACTTCACGAACAGTAAAAAGACACCGCAGCTCCTAACATACAAGAGCCTGGCATCTCAGCCAAGGTGTCCCAGGCAGTGTTGCACAGTCTGGTGACATGCATGATACAAAATGCCACACTGTGTGTTCAGAAACAAGACTACATTGAGGTGACAGAGCTCAAGACTGGCAGACACCAACAGAAGCATCTAAATCCACCATGTGTCTGATTTTGAATTAATTATAACTAATTAATTCAAAACCCCTTCCCTGTTGCCCAAATTTTCACCATTGCTACATTTTATGTCATGACTCTGAGGAGTCCCAAGACACATTTTAAGTCGTGATCATTGAGGCCAGGCAAGGGGTATGAGTAATGTGAAACCTGCCCACAGCAGAGGCTGGGAAACAGACATCCTGCGGCACCAGGAAGGAAATAGGGGCACTTGGCCTTCAGAAAAGAGGCTAATTGAATGGGAATAGTAGGTAGACTTTCCCATTCGAAACCGTGAGTTGGCTCAGGGAGGTTGAGCCTAGAAGATCAGCTTGTGGGCAGAATGAGGGGAGAGGGAGGAGGCAGTGGGGGGCTTGGGCTGAGCCTAGGGAGAAAGGATTGGGATGCAGGGGGATCGAGCAGGGACAAGACAGGCAAGCTGCCTGAAAAAGTCTTTTCTGGAGAAGCTAAGGCCAGTGAGTGCACACAGGTCCAAAGGTGTCCTTGCTGATAGGGTGGCCCCTAGCCCTGGGGCCCCAGCTGGTGTGTGTCCGTGGATGTGTGCAGCTAATGAGCCGTGCACCTCGCCACACACCTAGCCCTCAGTGGAGTTAGCCAGATACACAGCAAGATGGAGAAGGAGAACCTTCTTAGTTGTGAAAGCATCATTTCTTGGGCCTCTGGACACTCTGGGACGTGTAACAAGGTTTATCCACGAAGCTTGCAGGTGTAGAAAATGAAGCAGCACGGAACAACAGAAACCTGCCAGGAGAACCTTCCAGGGTCCAGGATCCGGGTCTGGGTGGCAGATACCTGGCTGCTGGCATCTAGCCCCAGGCGGTCGGGGAGATTCGGTGCTGTCCCAGGCCTGAGCTGCTGTTTGTGCAGGGCTGCGATTGCCCTGGGTCCTGTGGGAATTTTCTCTCCCGAGAGCCCAGAAAAGCCATGGGGGGGGGGGTCAGTCCAGCTGATGGAGGCGAAAGGGCCACATGGGTTTTGTGGTTGAATTATCCAAACAGTGAATCGCTCCGTCCGCCCGGGCGGCTGTGAACGGCCAGGCTTTGTCCGCCCTGAGAACAGCGGCGGCGGACAGCATAGACAAAGCGGACGCTGACGCGGCCTTTTCCATGGTCGGCAGAGAAAGAAAGGCCTGGCACACAAAGCCTCGTCGGTGGGGCGGGCCAGGGGGGCTCTGATTTAGTCACGGCCCACGAAAAGGCCGAGGGGCCCCATCAGAGCATCCGGTCAGGAGAGGGAGCAAAGTGTGATGGTACAGACATATCCACGGGCTCTCTGCCCTGGGGGACACACATCTATGAGTGTGTGTGAGCATCTCTCCTAGAGACCTTCACCATCAGCACCAACAGCCCCAGATCGATAGATGGTATCACCATGCTGGTGGGCAAGGCCTAATGACCAACCAGCCATACTCATAAAAGTCCAGCCAGGAAGGGCTAACACTGATGTTTGTGTGTGTGTGTGTGTGTGTGTGTGTGTGTGTGTGTGTGTGTGTGTACATGTACCTATGTGAGAATTGAAGGGCAAAGCAGAGGCAGGGCCCTGGGGGCATAGAATGGTTGGGGGGGGTACCAACTAACTTCAGGGGCTGCATGGCACCAAGAAGGAGCACCTTGTCCTCCTTTATCACCCAGATCACTGAGAAGATCTGTACTTGGGGATCAGTACTGCTCCAGGAATAGGTGTACAAGGAGCCACTATAGGCTGAGTGCCAGGCCACACCTCCTTCAGGTTGCCTCTGCTCTGGCCAGCCTGAGGTCTGAGAAACAGGAAAAGGCAGAGCCAAGGGAGACATGAGGAGACCCCAAGTGTAGGAAAGGGGTTCTGAGCAGAGCTGGCTTGTTATCTGGGCTGAACCAGGCTGGAGGTCCAGCTGGCTGTTTCAGGTGCATTCTGACCTTCAAGCTCCAAGGGTTAGCTGAGGGTCAGAAGATGGAGCTTCAGCCCCAGGAAGTGGTCCATGGGTCTGCACCTGATGTCTATGAAAGAAGAAGGCAGGAAAATCTTGCTAAATAGAAAGCCTTGGGAAAATGGGAGAAAACAGCAAAAAACCTTCTTGGGCCCTGGAGCTCAGAGAGCTGCAGAGAGGAAACTGTGTTCTTTGTGAGAACATACCCTTTACCTCGGTAGATGTTGCTGGAGAGGGCCACATGGTTGGGAAATACACACAGGACTTGGTAAAAGCGCAGGTGATAGGAAGGGGGTCTGCTTGGTCTGTGTTTATGCCTTGTTTACAGCTGTCTTAAGATCCGAAGGGAGCTAGGGATCCCTGAGATGGAGGAGAGGAAATAATGGGCTGGCACACATTCCACACACCAGAAGAGTTGGCCCTGAAGTCAAGAGCCTGGGACAGCCTGTTCATGTACCATAACCATCCCATGTTGTACATAAAGCTACTGCCAGTGGGCGCTGTGACAGTAACACCCATGGCAACTGAGGCATGGAGAGACCCTCCCCTCCAACTCAGAATTCCACATTGGGATGCACTCTGTCCACAGTGCTAGTGAGCCGTTCTGACAATTTGCTTACAAATGATCCTGAGACCTCCCCTTGCTCCAACCAGGATGCTTACCCTGGCCCTCAACATAGAGACACCAATGGCTCACTCTGGAGTCAGTGCTTGACCACTGGGCGGTACCTGGACAACAGCCAAGGCTGACGTCATCTATCCTTGGTCAGAACTGGGCCCCCAAACCAGAAGGTGGAGCCCCCAGTCCCACCAGGCGCTACCCACCCTCTCAGGCTACCCCAGCTTCCATCTGGGTCCCATCAGCTTTGCCTTTGGCCAAGTGTATGCGGTGTCCGTGGGAGCAGAAAAAACAGCCGCAGGGGCCGGCAGCTGCCTGGCTTCGCCCCAGCAGGGAGGGCAATTCTGATGAGGAGGCAGCATGGCCATTCAGCTCCCATCAGATGTTGCTGAGAAGGCTTCCGGGGCCCCCACCATTTCAATCTGGCTTCTATCAGGATATGACTAAAGGCCGGGCAAGGCCCGTGGGCCACCTTGAGGGCAGCTGACAGGCTGGGGGTGCTAGGGTACCCAGAAGTTCAGGCATTTGAGTGCATGTGGGTGTACAGGGAGAAGAAGAGAGACTCTCTTGCCAGGGGTCAGGTGTCTGCTCTCTCTGAACGGCCCTCTCCCTGTCTCTCTAGGGCGGGCGATGATGCTTCTACCGAACAGAAGATCCCACAGAGCCCTTAGGCCATAACAGTTGCTCAATACGTGGTAACTCATCCCCATCCCCAGCAGCCAGGAACCTCCAGGGACCTGGCTGTAGAAGCTATAAACCACTGCCAACAGCTACTATGCCATATACACCCAGAGAAATGGGCACAAAGCCCTGGAGCCCTGGATTAGGGTGTGCTCTGCCCATGGGGTCAGGAAGCCCCTTGGACTGACCTCACCCACAGCTGACTCTGAGCCCCCAGTTCCCCTGGGATGCTCATATACTGTCCCTTGATGTAAAATGACATACAAGTCTCAGGGTCTTTTTTTCAGGGCATAGGACAACTTCAGACACCATCAGTTTTTTTGTTTATTTTGTTTTGCTTTTCAGACTGGATCTTTCACTGGTCCAGAACTTAAGTAGCTGAATAGTTAGGCTGGCTGACCAGTGAGCCCCAGAGATCTACCTGTCTCCAGCTTTCCAGTGTTGGGGTTACATCATTACATCTATCTGCTACCTTACCCTCTTCAAGACAGGGTCTCACTATATAGTCCTAGATGTATGCAGACTCTCTATGCAGACTAGTCTAGCCAGGAATTCACAGAGATCCCCCTACCTCTGCCTCCTGAATACTTTTAAATTTGTATTAATTTATTTAATATGTATGGGTATTTTGGCTGTGTGCATGTCTGTGCGTGCAGCATCCCTAGAGGTCAGAAGAAGGCATCAGATCCTCCTAGAGTGGAATTACAGATAGTTGGGAACCACTGTGTAGGTGTTGATAAGCCATCTCACAAGCCTTGCAAGTGCTTTTTTTTTTAAAGATTGGTGTGTGTGTGTGTGTGTGTGTGTGTGTGTGTGTGTGTGTACCCCTGGAGGCCAGAAGAGGGTTTCAGATTCCCTGAAGCTTGACTCACAGGAAGATATGAACTGTCTGTGACAGGTTCTAGGACTAGAATTTCAGTCCTTTGTAAGAGAAGTGCCCGGAACCACTGAGCCATCCCTCCAGCCCACCCTTTCTTTTCCACTGGGTTCTGGGGACTGAACTCAAGGCTTCTTGGTTGCAAGGTAAACTTTACCAACTAAACCATTGCTTCAGCCCAGGTTCCCATGTTTTTTACAAATTTACCAAACATCTCCCATGGTCTTGCCACAAGCCTAGGGTCCCAGGATGACAAGAGAAATGTCCCTGCCTTTTGGGAGCACAGGTTAATGTTCTTCTTTAGAGTAGATGACCTTATCTTGAAGTCTGATATGTCCCCAGGCTTGCTGAAGGAGGATATACTTGAACTGAATGTATGAACAAAATCTGTATCATCCAGCAGAGGCAAGAGTGGCCCAGTGCAGGGAACCTACTCACAGTATCTGCTTGGAGCAGAATGATCTGAGCTAGGTGATGACAGGAAAGAGGGCTAGCTAATCCCCAAGCAGGGCACATCAGAACGAGCATCTGAGTCCTCTATGTCTTCCTTGTCACCGCCAGCAGCCCACGGTAAGTGGCATAGGCAGATAGATTGGTTCCTACATGTTGGGGACATGTTGGAAGCTGAGCTGCTAGGCTCAGAGAGGGGTTGCTGGGCTGTTTCAACCATGTGTTGGGCCCTTTCTGCTCTTTCTGTCACACAGGGCAGCTCCCAGGGCTGAGGGCAGACACCACCCAGGTGGTGGACATGCAAGCCGAGCCTGCTGCCACCTGGGAATGGCACTTATGTCATGTGTAATGAAGCCAGAGGGAGCCCCAGTCTCCAAAGCCCTCTAATGTGTTTGGAAAAAGCAGTTGAGCGGCCTGCAATGCTCAGTCACTGATGGTCACCGCTCCTCACAACCTTTTGTTCTCTCTCGGCCTCTGGGCACTGGAGCCTGAGTGTCACGTGATGTCACCACAGTCAGCAGAATTGGATTCTGCTGCCATGGCAGGCCCCATTCAGGCTGGAGGGCATTATGCCCCATCTCCCAGCACAGGAAGAGGTCAGTCACTCAGTTCCAGGTTGGTGTCTGGCTTACAACAGATAGAGCGTTCCTCGTGGCAGTGGGGAGGGTGGCATGATGACTGTGGTTCATGGCAGGCAGTGGGGCAAACAGAAACTCCTGATGGCTGAGCGTGGGAAACAGAGGAGGGGGGAACAGGAAGCAGATATAAGGGGGGCGGGACTGGATGGACCTGTCATGTGGTCATGGTCTCTGTTCCGTAAACCACAAGTCCCCTTTTGAGAAGAGGTGCTTGTGTTGCCCCTGTGGGAAGGGGGTGCCATCTTGTAGCTAGCGGGGAGGTGTTCACCCCAACTTGGATGTCATACTTATGCCTACAGCTTATAGGAGCCACCCACTGTTGGCCCCTGGAGACTCTCCTCTCCAGTCCCTGAACACAGGATCCCGGGTAGGGGCAAAGACTACAGAATGCAAACGATGAGTGGAGGTCGAACACAGCATGAAGCATGTGAGGGGGTAGAAGGTAACTGGAGGCAAGATGGCCTCCTGGAAAGGACAGCCTTGTGCAAGATGGTGAAGAGGAAGTGGGATACATCTAGAGATAGTATTGCTGGTTCCTTTTCAGGGGGTCATAGCATTAGACAATCTTTCCAGAAATCACTGAAACCCCCATGGTTCAAACATATACCTGTTAGTCAGTCAACAGGGAAGCAGCTGGGAAGGACTCAGGTCACTCTGTCACCTTCCATCACTACCCCTGGGGCCTTCCAGTCCCCCCTCCACATGCACTAGCAAATGTTGGTGTCTTTTGTTTCCTCATTGTCCCTCCCTTGGTTCTCATAATTCCCATGGATGCCCTTTTTCAACTGACCTGTTATCAATAGGTACCCCTATTATCACACTGTACAGCAAACATAACTGATCCCTTCAGTTTCCATGGCTTGTTTGTCGTCTCCCGCCCCCATCCTGTGGTTCAGCAGGTGGGCTTGTGGACTTGCTCCAAAGTGCCTATAACTAGATGAGCTGGGGACATCACAAAAGCACCAAATGATTTGCATAGATAGTATAGACTAACCTTCAACCGTGAGCTCTCTCTCCTCTGTGTGTGTGTGTGTGTGTGTGTGTGTGTGTGTGTGTGTGTGTGCAGATCAGAGTTAACATCATGTTTTTGACTATCAATTTCCACCTTATATTTTGAGAGAAAAGTTACAATTTAAATTTATGTTTGTGTTTGTGTTCATGCGAGTGAGTATGTATGTATCTGTGGGTTCACACGTACCACAGCATGCATAAAGAGGTCAAAGGACAAACTTTGGGAGTCATTCTCTCTCTCAGTGTGGGAATCAGGGACTAAACCCAGGCCACCAGGCTTGACAGATAGCATCCTTACCTGATAAACCATCTTGGCAGCCCAATTTTAAATGTTAGTCAGGGTCTCACTTTGTAGCTCGGGATGGCTTGGAACTCGCTATATAGACCAGACTGGTCTTGAACTCACAAGACCATCTTGCCTCTGTCTCTCCTGAGTAATGAGATTAAAGGCATGTACCCCCATGCTTGACTCCTGTTTTAAATCTTGGTGATGTTTAGATCAGTGTACTAATGTTAGATACAGTGTACTGTATCTTAATGTTTTTGAACAATTTAGAAAATTGCCAAATTCAAGGCCACAAAGATTTCTTCTAACTAAAACTTAGATGATCCATTTTTAGTTAGTGTTTGTGAAATCCTTCATGCCATATACATGTGAATCCGCTTCAGTTATTTTCTTTTAAGGCTCCTGGTGCTTTGGGTCAGTATTCTGCTTTCTCTTCACCAAATCTCCTGTTTTGTTTCTTTGTGATTCTATGACCTGTTTTAATCTCTGATGGCTCCTAAGCCCATCGGCCTCTGACCTCCATCCACACACCACATTGTGGAGACAGAGACTCATCCTCATCCTACTCCTGAGATCCCTGGAACATCATCTGGCATTGAGCATGAGGCCAAAACCAAAAAGCATTTCTTCGAGATCATCTTATTTTCCTTTTCTCTTTCTCCCCCCTCTCCTCCTCCTTCTCCCCCCCCTTTCACACACACACACACACACACACACACACACACACACACACACAGGAATATGTGCAGAGGCAGGATGATAACCCCAGATGTCTTTGTCTATAAATTTCAGCCTTGTTCTTTGAGGCAGCCAGCCTCTCACTGAGCCTGTAGCAAGACTGGCTATTTACTGAGTCCCTGGGATCCTACTGCCTCTGCCTTCCTGGTCTGGGGATTTCAGGCTCTGCCACCACACCCAGCTCTTTGTAAGGGTGCTGGGACTCAGAACTTAGGTCTCATGCTAACAGAGCTAGTACTTTATCCATCAAGCCAACTGCCCGGCCCATCTTTAAGCATGCTCTGCTCCTATCCCTCAAATGCCTCCCATCTGTGTCCCTTCCCATACTGTGGCTGACCCTTTCCTTCTGGCAGCCTCACCAAGGATGAAGACTGTGCCCTAGTTCTCGGCCTGGCATCTAGTTCTATGACCACAGCTGTGGCCCTGTCTTGGAGTGGACATCAGGCACCTTAGGAATCCTGTTCCCAGCTGTCAAGTGTCATGGGCAGGACAAGGGCCACAAACCCTAGTTTTGGTCCCAGGCGTTCACCTCCCAGCTGCACGCTATAAAACCAAAGCCAAGGAGGGACCAGTTCGTGGTCATGACGCCACACTCCCCATCTGCCTCCAAGCTTGGAATTACAGTTCCCAAATACGTACTTACTTGGGTTTGCCTTGGAAAAGGTTACCATTTAAGTATCACCAGATAACACACACACATGCCCAGCTACAATGGGAAATTACAGAGCACTGTCCCCAGCCTAGCCAATGTCCACAGCTGGGTGAGGAAGTACTCAGCTAGACTGAGCCACTCAGCCCAGGAAAGGCTGTTTCATGGGGAGGGGTTCATGTGTTGCCTTCCAGGGAAAGGACAGGTGTTTAGGACTATTTCAGGACCAGAAGTTGCCTCTCTGTACCTTGTTTTATCATTTGTAAGATGGGGGTAGGATTCTTACAAGCATTAGCAAGAATTGTGAACCCCCGCTTACATGCACATGCACACTTGGAAGATATGGGATAGAGTGGAGGGCAGGGTAGCAAGCCCAGGCTCTATGTCTTGTAGCCCAGGGTCAGGCCTGGGTATGACACCCCAAAATGGTGTCAGTGACTATCAGCAATGTCTCGCTTATGACTACAATAAGGGCAGTGGTGGCACTTGGGATCTCAGTTATGGTGAGGAGTGAGCCTTGGGGAGAAGCCTATTTACTAAGCAATATGTTTAGCTCACACAGAGAACATGTGGGTGCCCGAGCCAGGCTCACAAGGGCCACATCTGAATGGCACTAAGCATATACAAACTGGGTGTTCCCTGCTAACCCCAACCATCCGCTTTGAGGTCTTCTTTACATCTTCACAACTGCTGCTTCTCAAGGTCCAAGCTACTGGATGTGAGTGGTGTACCTGAAGGACAAAAGCACAGAGCCATGTCCATTCTGCATTTATATTTAAAAGTTGGAGATGAAAAGAAACCCCTATGCCACAAATTCTAGGGCCAGTTCCATGCCCTTCCCATGGATGGATGCAGGATGCTCTTCCCAGACCACAGAAGGCGCAACCCTTTCTTCACATATGCACTCTATAGCTAGCACTGGGTATATAGTGGTGTATACCTTTAATCTCGGCACTTGGAGCAGAGGCAGGCAGATCTACCTGTCCAGCCAGGCCACCAGTATATAATCCTGATTATCTCTGGGTAGAAGCCAGATCTCCAAGGAGGAACCGACAGAATGGGCCTGCCCAAGGCTGTGGAGAGAAGCAGAGCTTGGAGATGCCCATGCAGGACCCGCAGGAGGAGCCTGGGCTTGGCTGCCTGACCTCTGAGATAGTCTTGTCCTCTTAAGTAGGTGAGCGATGGCTGCAAATATTTGTCGGCATGGGCTCCCTCCACTGCCTGCCCTCCGTGGGTGCACCTTGTGTGATGGGAAAAAAGAAAGAGGGAGGGAGAGAGGGAAAACACCATGTAGGGACCATCCATCCCACTGACTGTTTCTGAATGCAGAAAGATGTTGCTTTCTTGCAGGGGTTTTTCCGTGCACTGTTTGATTGGGCTTGGGTTTCTTCTTTCCTAATTGAATTCTATTTGTTCAGGAGGGAACAGAAAAAATACTGTTTGACGGGGCCAGCCCCTCCTCTGTGCAGTCCAGAGGAGGGGGAGAGGCCAGGGGCAATCTCCCGAAGGGCCTCCTTTCAGGCCTGTGTGAATAAGCTGCAGTAGTCATGACCCTGTATGCCTGCAGCCAGCCAGCATGGGACAGGTGTCCCCAAAACAATTCCCAAGGCCTCCAGGGCAGTGGCAGGCACTGAAGATGAAGAGCTGGGGACCACCCCCTGGGGGAAGAATGGTGAAGGTAGTGAGGGGTCCTGGGGGTGGTGCCCGAAAGAAGCTGGCTGTGGGACCCTGATGAATGTGGACGGCTGGGCATGAATACCTATTCAGTGCACGGCTCTTATTCTTTCTGAGTCCTCAGCCTGGGAGGCCACAGATGTCCCAGAGTGAGTCAGATGATTCTTCTGACAGAAGCCCTTGGTGGGAGGGGCTTCTTTTATTGGGGCCTTTGTCACCCGGAGCCAGTGAAGCAAGAAGGGAGGGTTTTGCTTAAACTTGACCGCTGGTGGCTCCCAGCAGCTTGCCAGCAGCCAGTTTGGAGATGGCTTTCGGTAAGCCATGGAGTGTCCAGGCCTTAGTGCTCTGGTGGTGTCTGCCCTTCTGGTAACCAGAGACAACAGTGAAGACAGTTCATGGGTGTCTTTCAATGTCTGAGGCAAAGACGGTGATACTGAGTCCAGGAGAGGCTGATGCCAGCAGCTTCCATGTCCACACAGCCTTACAGGGTCTTTCTGGTGTTTAGATACCTGCCCATGTGAAGGAACCCTTGGGTGAAGAGAGTGGGGACCTTATTGCTGACTGAGCCCTTCAAGGGGCCTGAGCCCTAGTGTTTGGTGATGGCCTTTGAAGATTACTTTGGCCAAGACCATTCAAGATGTGAGCATGGGCCTATGTTTTGGTCACTAACTGCCACATGAGCTAGGGTAGTGATCATGGAAAGACAGACAGGGCCTGTGACTGGCTTCTTCCAAGCCTGTAGACAACTCCACGCCTCTCTTGGCTCTACTAACTACTTCAGACTGCATCCTGAGGTTGAACCAGTACTAGAAAGGGCCACACACACCTTCCAGTCCTTGGGGTCTGTCCCTTGGGGGCCCAAGGAGAAAGAATCCTGTTTGGTTGGCTTGCTGTCAATTCACCTATAACCCTGTGTCCAGCCTGGGTAACAATCAGAAAACCTACCTCAGGGTTTGACTACATTTGTCAAGTCTGCCCTGAGCACTTGTGGAGTCATTCGGCTGCCAGCTGCCTTAAGAAGATGGCATTACTGTCACTGATGTGGAGGTTGACCGACCTTTTCAAAGCCACACAAAGCTATAAGGGAAAGAATAGACTAGACCCCTGTGCTGGATAGTTTTATGTTATCTTGACACAAGCTAAAGATGTAAAAGAGGAGAAAAATGTTTCTGCTGGTAGTGGTGGCACATGCCTTTAATCCCAGCACTTGGGAGTCAGAGGCAGGTGGATCTCTGTGAGTTCCAGGCTAGTCTAGTCTACAAATTCCAGGACAGTCAGGACTACACAGAGAAACTCTGTCTTGAAAAACAAAAAACAAAAGATTGAGTTATAGGCAGGCCTATAGAGCATTTTTTTTTCATTAATGATTGAGGGGGAGGAGCCAGTCCATTGAGGGCGGTGCCATCCCTGGGGTTGGTTGTCCTGGGTTCTAAAGAAAGCAGGCTGAGCAAGTGCGCAAGCCAGTAAGCAGCACCCCTCCCCATGGCCTCTGCATCAGCTCCAGCCTCTAGGTTCCTACCCTACTTGAGTTCCTGTCCTGACAGGGCTGTGGAAGCAGAAGCCAAATTAACCCTTTCCTCCCCAAGATGCTTTTTCATCACAGCAAAAGTAACTCTAACTAGGACAACCCCATTCTGCAGGGCAATGAGCAAGGGTGGATGATAAACACCCGAGAACAGCAGGCAAGGCTGAGGGGCCAGAAGGGAAGACAGGGAACTGAACAGGGTGCTTGGCACTCCTGTGGGTAGGCGCTCCTGTGGGTAGGCACTCCTGTGGGTAGGCACTGAATGCATGAAATTGCAAGCCCAATTTTGAAGCTCCAGATTATATTCATTTTTATCCTATTATTACTATTGTTGTTGTTTAGACAGGAAGTCACCACAGGCAGTTGAGTTCAAGGCAGGCAGCCCTTTTATGTCTGTTTCCAGAGCTCCAAGGGCTGAGCTGTTATTCCTAAATAGGCATCGCAGTCTCAAGCAGCACCTGATGGCTGAGGTGAGGGTGCTTGACCTACCTCCTTTTAAAACAGCTCCTGTCCCCCTTCCACAGCATTCTCAGAAGTTTGGAGAGCCCAAGGCCCTTCTTCCTCCCTCCTCAGCATCTCTGTGAATGTCCTGTTACCCCTCTAAATGACTCACCCTATATAGAGCCTGTGGAGCTTGGCAGCCCCAACATGTCAGCAAAGGGAAAACAAAAATGGTTCTCTCAGCTTGGTCCTAGACAGAGGTCACATACCAGGATCATGGGCTTAGGGGACACTCAGTGACAGTTACATAACTGTTTCCCATCTGGGAAATGGGCTGGTTGTGCCTAAAACCCACAGCACTGGTGATCTGTACCTTTGTCCCTAAAGTGACTCAGTTTTCACCCATCAGATATTATGATAGAGGGAGGGAATCGGTTGTTGGGAGACGATATCCAATATCTCTCTACCTGCTGGTAGCAATAAGGGAGAGATAGTGTTTGTTCATGGCCTTTGTATGTCCTGGTTTTTGTTGTTGGGTTTTGGTTTGCTTTAGTTTTTTTCTACTTGGGGCCACTGTCCAGTCTCCCCAGCAGCCTTCAGCCCTCATAATTCTTTCCCTAGAAGTGGTGAAGGAGGTGTCCAGCCTTCAAGGGCCCACTCTGCTTCTCTCATAGGCTCTGAGCTCCCAGATGGATCTCCCTCTACTGGGACCACCATGAGTTCCTGGTCCTGTTCAGAGCTGGCCAAGGTAGGTGCATATAGCAGTTGTCTTGCCTGGTGGCAGGTATCCCTTAGTATACTGTGTTGTTAGGATTGCTTGTGTACCCGTGGAGAGGTGGTGTGTCCCTGGGCCAGCCTCTGGGTAAGGCAGGAGCACTACATCAACCTCTCAACCTCCTTTTCTACACACAGAACTTTCCAGAGCGCAGGCAGAAAGGGTGGAGGATACACACAAAAGACACTGCCTGGATTACTGTCTGCAGAGGGTGGTTGGCTCAGCCCATCGCCCTTTGATGTTTTGAACCCATCGGGAATCATTGACAGAGATTGCTTCAGCTCTCAAGTAAGGGACTTGGCGACAGGTGACTCGTCTCACAGATGGCTGAGGTGCTAATGAGTGCTAATTATAATCCAATCGCCTTGCCAGGGCAATCTGTCCTGCTGGGGCAGGCGGGGACCAGTCATGAAGTGAGTGGGTAGCTTTGGGGGATGGGTGTCTCTGTGTCTTGGTGCAGGCTTGGGGATGTCCCTGTTCAAACGTGTTTTTGTATTCTAAGGGGAGAAGAGATATTCACGCCTAGAGAAGCCATGCGAAGTGAGGAGGGATGGTGGCAGACACCAAAGGAGCTATGCAGGCAGAGAGGCCCAGCAGGGTTGCCATGGGAACACCTCCTGATTGGAAAGGGATTCTATGAGGGTGCGAGGGACAGAAGAGGCATCCCGAATTCTTTCTACCCATTCCCTACCTCAGCCTGGGACCCACTCCAGAGCAGGCAGCCACAGGCCCGCCCAGGCTTCTGGAGGGCTGGAGGAGAAACTGTAATCAACAGAGGGACATCGGAGCCTGGTCTCTGTTCCATGGCAGACAGTGGGTGAGGGCTTAGCTCAAATGTAACTCCCCTAAAGGCCTGGCCCAGGTTTTCTGAGCATGTCGCCTGGGCCACCAGTGCAGGAAATGGGCTTCCACAGGTGATCCACCCATGCAGTCTGTTCCAAACTTAGCTGTGAGCTCTGGAAATCAGTGACACCATCATGACTGGTCAGATAAGGGATCCTGAAGCCTGGAGAGCTGACAAAATGTGCTCGAGGTTATAAGGGAAACCAGGAAGAGGCAGAGCTGGTGAGAAGGGGCACATAGTCATGATCTAGTGACGTCCCATGAACAGAATGACACCGCTCAAGGCAGATGTGGGCTCCAAGCCTGCTGAATTCTTTGGTGGCTTGAAGGTCAACCACACTCCACTTTGATGAAAGGAACTGGGGCTAGCATGAGAAAGGAACTCACTTTGGTCAAAAGCCAGAAGAAATGACCTATTTCCAATAGGCAAGATGTAGAATCAGGTTCCCATCAACAGATGTATGGAAAGTCAGATGTGGCGGCACAAGTCTGTGTCCCTAGCACTAGGGGTGGGGCAGAAGCAGGAAAAGGAAGGAGTTCAAAGCCATCCTTAGCTACGCTGGGAGTTCAAGTCTACAAGAGATGCCTGTCTTAAAACACCAACCAAATAAACAAGCAAACCAACAAAGAAAGCAAGTAACTATATGTAGTGAAGCTTTATTTAGCCATAAAGACGAATGAATTTATGTCATTTATAGGTAAATAGGTGGAAGTATAGATCATATCAGTGAACTAAGCAAGACTCAGGGAGACAAATGGTATCCCTTCCCCCACCTCATGCAGTGTGCTGGCTAGTATTCATCAACTCTATACAAACCAGTCACCCGGGAAGAAGGAACCAAAATTGATGAGCTACATCTATCAGATGTGCCTATCTATGGTGCAATGTCTTTTTTTTTTTTTTTTAAAAAAAAGAAATGTTTATTTTATTTTTTGAGGCAGGGTCTCTCCATATAGCCCTGGCTATCCTGGAACTCACTCTTAGACCAGGCTGGCCTTGAACTCAGAGATCAACCTGCCTCTGCCTCTCAAGTACTAGGTTTATAGGTGCCCAGCCTGATTTTTTTTTTTTAAGAGGGAGAAAGAACATGAAACTAGGGGTATAATTTATTGATTAATGACTGATTTGGAAGGACTCAGTCCACTCTTGGTGGTACCGCTCCTAGACAGGCGATCCTAATGCTGTCTAGGTTCTTGCCCTGATTTCCTGCCTCAGCTTCATTCAGTGATGAACTGTGAAGAAGGAGCCAAAATAAATCCTTTCCTCCTCTAAGCTGGTTCTGATCAGTATTTTATCACAGACTAGAAAGCAAAATAGGATATGCAGGGTTTAGAGTATGTGTGTGCGTATGTGCTTGTGTGTGTGCATGAGTGTGTAACATGAAAATGGAAGTGGGACACTATCTGGGGAGAAATGGAACCAGATGGGGCAGGAAAAGGCTGTGTGTGTGGGAAATGAATATGAGCAAAGTATAATGATATATTATGAACATAAAATTATATATATAAAAAACTCATAATGAAACCCATAAAATTACTAAAATAATTAATTTAGACGAAAGGGAAACTGGTTCCTTTGTACTCAGCCCCTCTAGTCCTTCACAACCAACATTATGGGAGGATCCTCAGGGAGAAAAGTGCCCATCGCTCTGAGGGTCCAGAGTCACTGAAAAGAGCCCTCACTAAGCATGGTGCTGGCTGCTACCTCCTGCCAGCCAGAGACCCCAGGGCCAGCAGGGGTAGAGACAGGTCAGCACAGCTGGGTAGGCTTGCACTGACTGACCACCTGGACTGGCCTGTCTTTTTTGACTTTCCTTACTATTCAAAGCATAAGATCTCATGGGCCCTGCTCTGCGGGGCCAATTAGGTCCCTGAAATGAACAGGAGCGTGTGAGGAAGCAGGAACAAGCCAGCAAGCACCTCCCTGATCAGAGCAGGCTTGGTGCCTATGATAACGCTGAAGGAAGATCTGATGGGCCCAGCCAGTCATTCCGAGCGCCTCTCTCCTAGGTGGTCAAAACACCATCTATTTATCACAGGAGCTTTGTCCAGTAGCTGCACAGTGGAGCCTTCTCCAGCCCTGCTGCCAAAGGACACAGCCTGCCACTCAGTCTGTCCCTGCTCTTCAAAAACCCTGGTTCGGATGAGGAAGGAGGCTGCTATCAACTCCCGCTCTGTGTAGACTGGGCAGGTGTGAGAAGTGAGGTATATCTACATTAAAAGCATACTGGGGGACTGAGTGGCCAGAGAAAAGTCACCTCTGATGCCCAGCTAGGTGGGACTCTGGCGTCCTTCCCTACCTCTTCTCACAGCTACCTCACTCAGGGAATCAGTGACAATACAGACAAGCCTATATCAGGGCAGCATTCTGGCTTCTCCGATTTGATCTCTGATGAGCTTGAAGTATTATTATTATTATTGAAAATTGTGCTGTGGGACATCTACTGGCAAAATGGCAAAGCCATGAAGGGCCTGCAGGTGAGGAAGGGCTGGATATAAACACAGTGGCTAAAGTGGACTGCCTCTTGGAGCCACAGCCTCTGTTAAGGGGGCCATGATGACAACTTCCTTTCCCATCTGAAGGGCATTGGGTCATGTGGCCATCAGCAACAGAAAAAGCACATAGCATGGTCAAGAGAACAGCCTGACTTCCTTAGAGGCTCTTGTCACATGTGTACTCAATTGGCCATCATGCCCTCTCCCCTTGAGATCTGTCAGTCATCTCATTTCTGGACTCCCGGTGCCAGTGACATCAGTCTCCCCACACCATTTCTGCAACTGTTCCCAGAGACTCAGCCCACCATGTATAATGTGCACTCTGTGTATAACTAGGGACCTTGATGGCCTGGATGGTAGGCGAAAGTGAACCATCATTCACTCAGGGAAGCCAGGGAGCTTGAGGGCAGATATAGTCCAGGCCATACCTTACTCATCATCAGCGCCATCACTGCCTCATCTGGGAGGCCTTTGATGTTGGGTCTTATCACCATGTGCCCCAGGTGCCTGGGCCTGATCAATGGAGCTGCCCAGAACAGTCAGTGGCTGGGTGTTTTTATCTAGACACAAAGAAGGGATATGTGGTTCAGGCATCTCCCAGGCACCATGCCTGTGACCAGCTTAGGGTCCCCTTCCCACGCAACAGCCAGGCATCTGCAGCAGCCCAGCTCTTGAGTACATCCCCAATACTCTAAGTGGCTTTTCTCTCGGTTCCAGCTGTTCCCATGAGGGCAGGGTCCCCCCACCCCACCCCCAATACTGCCTAGCTTAGGAGGACTCACTTAGCCAGAGCTCAACCAAGGTGCTCCTGGATTTCAGTGACTCTGCATACAGGGAAACAGACCTGGAACAGCATTCATTTCTTAAGGACCATCTCTACCCCTTGCCCTGTGTCCAGGCTGTACTAAATAAAGCTTGCGCAGGAAGGAAATCCTCATTTCTAGAACATTCCTCTTGCTTGTCTTTAAAAGCAGCTTAATTTAAGCACAATCACCAAGCAATTACTGTCCATACTTAAGGTGTACCATTTGATAAGTCTTGACACGTATGCATCCCTGAAGCCACCAGCACTAACTCAGAATAATGAGCAGCTCATCTTCCCACAGGGCCCTTGGCGACAACCCCCATTCCTGTCTTCCTGCCCTCCTGCCCCTTTGTCTCTAAGCAACCATCTACCTGCTTTCCGCTACACAAGTTTGTAGTTTCTAGATTTTAGGTAAATCCTAGTTTTCCCACCTAGAACAATTATTTCTAGATAATGTCATAGACTGTGTCTCCTTGGCCCCCAGTCCCCTACTTTTAGTGTGATGTATGTGCACATGTATGTGAAGGTATACACACTAACAGAGATCAGAGAAGGATGCTGGGGTTTCTGCTTTATCACTCTCCACCTTTTTCCTTTGTGACAGGGTGTCTCATTGAGCCTGGAGCTAGGCTGGTGTCCATCAAGGCCCAGGGATCCCCCTGTCTCTGTTCTCCACAACCCTGAGGTTACAGGTCCATGTGCAGCTAGGTCTGTCTTTTTATGTGGATTCTGGAATCTGAATGTATGTCTTCATGCTTGTATAGCAAACACTCTTACCCACTGAGACATCTCTCCAGCCTCCAGTATTACCTCCTTACTGTCCAGTAGACATGACTACATCATGGTATGTCTATTTCATTTGGACACCAGTATGTGCCTTGTGTCCGGTGTGAGCTACACTGCAGTGTGTCTATTGTGTAGCTTCAGGGCTGTGTGCAATCCTGAGGCTACACTGCAGCTTATTTCCCCCTCCCATGGGAGATAGATGGTCAGGCTTTTAGACATTCAAGCTATTTCAGTATTTGGTTACCCATAAAGCTAGTATGAATATTCATGTCCCAGTCTCTGTAGGGACAACCGGTGCTGTTTCTCTTGGGTAAATATAAGGCTAGAATGCCTGCATCATATGGCCAGTATATGTTTAACTTTTAGATCACCTTCCAAACTGATTTCCATGTGTCCTTACTTCTTTACATTTGTTCTCACTGGTAATGGTGAGTTCAAGTCCCTCCACACCCTAAAAGTGCTTGATATTTTTCAACTCTAACTGGAGCTGTTAATAAACAGACATGTATTTTACTGTGACCTTATTACCACAATGACTAATGCATCTTTCTATGTCCTCATTGGCTCTTTGTGTATTTTCTTTTGTGAAGTGTTACTCAAATGGTTTTGTAAAAATTGGGTTTTGAGGATTCTTTATATGTTCTATATACAGGTCCTTTATCTGGCATCACTAGATGTGTGCTTCAAAATTAGTTTCTGCCAAGGTGGCCTATCCTTTTCTTCTCTTAGCAATGGCTTTCAAGTGGTGTAAATGACTCATTTTGATGAGGTCTAATTTCTTAGTGTACTCTTTCCTAAATCTTGCTTTTGGTGTCAAAACTAAAAGATCAGAGGCTGCAGAGATGGCTCAGTGGCTAAGCACATTTGTTGCTCTTGCAGAGGACCAATGTTCAGTTTCCAACATCCAGCAACTCCAGGTCCAGGGGGATCCAACACTCTCTTTGGCTCCTTGGGCATGTACTGCACAGACTTTTACACACACACACACACACACACACACACACACACACACACACACACCCCTTAAATAACAATAATAACCAAGCATAATCACCCCAGAAACCCAAACCATTTAAACCAAGATCACAAACCTCAACAGTTTTAGTTCTATGTCAAGGCTGAGGGTCCACCATGAGGTAATTTTTGGCCATGGGGCCAGGTATAAATTGAAGTTTTCTCTTTAGCATTTTGCATGCAAATATTTGAAAGTTCATTGTTAAGAAAGTTGTCATGCTGTAGTTTAAATTGTCTTTTTTTTTTTTTTTTTTAAATAAGCTAAGTATGTGTGACTGTTTGGGGCCTGTCTTTTCCAGCAATCTATTTATCTTCATATCAATTCCACAGTCTTTTGACCTTGTTCAAACTTGTTTAGTTCTGTGGTTAGTTCTAGACGGTCTACAAGCTTTATTGGACTTTCTACAGAATGATTATGTCATCTGTAAGTAATGAACATTTCACTTCTTTTTGGTATGGATTCTTTTAACTTCTCATTCTTGCCTGACTCTGATGTGATGGTGGACAGCAGTGGTGAGTGTAGGCATCTTGCCTGGTTCTCCTAATCTTCTCATTTAATTTTGATGTTAGCCAAAGGGTATAAGCTTCTTCTTGGGTTCAGGAAGCTTCCTTATAGCTTCTCATGACAGTGTTTATAAGAAATGGATGTTGGATTTTTTTCAAATGACTTTTCTGTGATTCTTGAGATAATCATGTATTTTAGTTTTATGAAGATAAGAAATTACATGATTAATTTTCTAATGGCAAACCAACCTTGCATTCTGGAGACAAATCCCGCTTGGCTATTATCTTTTGTACACACACACTCTTGGGTTCCACTTACTGAAATTCCTTTACAACTTTTTTTTTATGTTCTTGAGAGAATCTGTTCTTTACTTTTCTTGTCATGATTTTGTGTTATGGAATAAGCTAAGAAATACATTTTTCTTCCATGTTTTGAGGACTTACATAGAATTCTTTTAAGTGTTCCACTAATGAAAGGCCTGAAGTTTTATATATTTTTATTTTTCTGATAGAGATAATCAGTTTATTTCTTCTCAAGTGAGTTTGGAAAGTTGTCTACCTTATAGGTATATGATTCCCTTTTCTTTCTGATGCCTGTACAGTCTGTAGTGATGTCTCCTTTCTCTTCTTTGTATAAACATTTAGCCTCCTCTTTCGTTTTTGATAGACTAGGCTAGCTAGAGTTCTGTTCTATTGATTTTCTTAAAGAGCCAGCCATTGCTTTCATTTTCTCCCTCTGTCATTTTTCTTCTATATTTCAGTGATTTTTTTCACTTTGATCTTTATTATTTGTTTCTGATTACTTTGGATTTCAGTTCTCAGATCTGTTGGCTTGCAGCTTTCACTGTTCTAGTTTCTAAAGCTAAAACTAAGACCAATGATTTCATAATTTTTTCTTTTCCTTTTTCTTGCTTCTTTGAGACATAACCAGGCTGTCTTAGAATTCACTGTATAACTCAGGCTAGACCCTTTAGTCAGTAACAATCCTACTGCCCCAGGTTTTGGAATAAAGTTATAAACCACCACACCAGATTCTTTCTTTCCTAATGTTATCACTGCCTTGAATGAATCTGAAGGTGAGCCAAGCCCCGCCTCACACTCCCTCACAAATTTTGGCATAGTGTATTTTCTTTCATTTTCAACCAGTTTAAAATTCTGGCTTTGCTTTTGGTTTCTTATTTGACCGATGAAAACTATGTATAGTTTTCAAACATTTGAGGATTATCCTGAGATTTGGATTTCCCTATGGCCAGCGAATACTTTTAAACAGCTCAGTCCATCTTGGTAAATAGTGTTCACTTAAAAATGTTTGTTCTAACTATTTTTGAGCAGAGTACTCAATAAATTATAATTGAGCCAAATTGTCTGTTAATGTTTTTTAAATCTATATCCTGGCTGTCAGTTATTGAGAAGGGACACTGATATTTCTCCCATGATTCTGATATATGTCTTCCTTCAGTTCTGAGTTCTCACTTTGTTTAAGATCATATGGTTTCCTGATTGACAGTCTTTCTTACCTCTTCCTCTTCCTCCTCCCCTTCCTCCCCCTCCTCTACACAGGGTCTATGTATCCCTTGTTGGCCTGGAATTCGCTATGTAGACCAGGCTGACCTTGATCTCAAAGAGATCTGTCTGCCGTTGACTCTAGAGTACTAGAATTAAATTATTAGATTATTCTTATTATTTCCAATAAGAAATCTGCTAGCATGGTCTCTTTTGCTGTATCTAACATATACTTTACACTTCATAAACCATTTTCTCTAAAGATTTTCTCTTGATCATTATAGAAATCTGGTTTAATATTCCCTAGTGCTTTTTTTCATGCTTGTGTTGGAGTTTTCTGAGTTTCCAGATCTGTAGGTTTTGTTTTCAAAGGCTTTTGGTCATTGTTTTTTAAACCTATTTTGTGTGTGTGTGTGTGTGTGTGTGTGTGAGGGGGCTATCATTCTAGGCAATGTTTTCTTTTCTTTCTTCTCTTATTAATTCTTTTCCAATCCTTCCTTATTTCCCCTTCCTTCCTCCCTCCCTCCTCCTTCCCTCTCTCCCCCTTGTTTCTGTTTTTGAGACAGGGTCTCTCACTGGCTTAAGATTCATCAAATAAGCTAGACTGGCTGGCCATGGAGCCCCAGGGATCCCCCCATCTCTGCTTCCCCAGAGTTTGGGTTACAAGTGTACAAGGTCAAGTTCAGCTTATGTACATTCTGGTGTTCCAGCTTGGGTTGTCATGCTTTACAGCAAGTACTTTGTAGACCAAGCTGTCTTCCCAGCCTTCTTCCAGCACGAAAGTTGTAGGCCTTCTTCATTGCTTCACTGTGGGTTTTCCACATTGTGTCTTCAGTCACTTTTCTCCTTCAGTCTAGTTTTCTGCTGACTCTACATAGTGTACCTAAGGGCTCACATCTCAGTCTCTACTGGATTTTGGTACACTTTAGTCCTCTACATCTCTACTATCATAATTACTGGGATACCATTGTGACATTTGAAATGTACTTGTGAGCTAATTCTAACACTTGTGTCAATTCAGTTTTGAAGATCATATTCCCAACCTTTTTTCATGGCTCATCTTTGATTGGATATTTGACATTTCTGAGATTTTTACCTCACTGCACACTGGGTATTTGTGTATTCCAGTGGATATTGAGATTTGCTCTGTGATACTCTTAAGTTATTTGGAATTGGCTTAATCCTTGTGGGTCTTGCTGTCACGATCTATTAGGCAGGTCTGCATATGGGTTCAATCTAGAGTCAACTGCCAACTGTTTGTACTATTGAGGCAATCGTTTTCTGACTCAGCTCCCACCTTTCAAGGCCATCAGATGTCCAACCAGAACTATGAAGCTTTTCAGTCTGCTTCATGGGGACAGCCATTATTCCAGGGTGGTATTGATGAGTCAGTCCCTCAACACTCAGGCTCCTTCCCTCTGTGGCTGTCTTTTTTTCCCTGAACTTGGGTTCCAGGTGTTCACTCAAGACAGCCTTCTGTGACTGATAAGATCTTATTCCTTACAATGACCAGGAATTTCCTAAGAAGGAAATGACAATTGGAAGGCTTTTTTTTTTTTTCCTGTCCCTCAAAGATAAGTACTCCTGCCTGATCTTCAGTGTCTTGCAAACTATCATTCCACATCTATTCTCTGGTTTTTGGGCTTGGGTCTGGCAAAGGAAACACTAGCCTGTGATTTCAACCTGCTCAGAAGTAGAAGCACCCCCCCCCACCTTTTGTTCTGTTTTGTTTTTTCAAGAGAGAGTTTCTCTCTGTAGCTTTGGAGCCTGTTTTAAAACTCACTCTGTAGACCAGGCTGACACTGAACTCACAGAGATTTGCCTGCCTCTGCCTCCTGAATACTGTGATTAAAAGCATGTGCCGCCGCCGCCACCGCCTGGCTGCACCCCCATCTTCTTAAGCCCTACCTCTGCTTTCAGGATATGACCCCACAAAGAGCCCTCTCCTGACTGTACCTCTCCAACCAGGCCGAGGAGTTGTTTGTGGTAGTGATGGTGACAACCAGTCAGTGGTCTCCACAGAGAGATGTGATGGGCCACAGGTTACTGAGTACCTGACTTGGTTGGGGCCATCCTCTGGACAGAACCACACCAGCCAGCCACACTTAGTCTTCAATATGAACATTGAGAAAAGACACCTCATGCTCACAGATTAGTGATGGTAAGAAGGAGAACCCAGAATCCCTGGCTATTGCTGACATCTGTACACAGAGAAGTGTCCCTAAACTGGAGAAGACTGAGGAACCACAAACACAATGACATATGACAGGTCAGGAAGAAAGCTGAGATGGAGTCACCGGAGTGGGTGGGCTATGACAGCAGGTTGAGGGCTTGACTGCCATGTGAGCTAAGTCAAGTGGGACCTGGAATTACTCTCCCCAAATCACATCACCACCACCTACCTCATCTTGGCTACACAGTGATCAGTCAGGGAACAACTGCCATTCCTACCTTAGAAGAGAGTTTCTGAGGCTGGGGAATGTCCCGATGGGTGGAGCTCTCCCTCACCATGATCACACACTCTATATTAGAACCATGCCATGCATGGAATTAGAAAGAGGTGTCTTTCTGGGCAGAGTCTACCTGCCTGTGAAATAGACTCAAGATAGTGATTTTGTCAGGAAGGCACTGCAGGGATTCAGACTGGTGTCAGCTGTGGCCAGCTCTTAGAAAGATGGAGGAACCCGACTGGTACAGCACTGATATGTTTGGGAGTGTGTGAGCATGAGATGTACAAGGTGTGAGAAGGGGCCCCAAGTGTATCCAAGTCCAAGGCTAGGACTGCCAATCTTTCCAGTTTTACAACTGTCACAAGAATGTGGCAGCCGGGGGTTAAGCAGGGATGCTAATCCAGCTTTGATGCTGACCCTCTGACAGGCCAGGGCGTGGGGTCAGGACCACCCGCTCTGGCTCTGGATTAACCATGATGAGTTAAAACTTTTTGATGGCCAAAGATGCCCTGGGACTCAGACAACCTGCCTGAAGACCTCCCTGGTAGGGCTTCTGGAAGGAGCAAAGTGCCAGTGGCATGCCATTATCAAATGTAGAGTCTCTGGACACTCACTTACCAGCGGTAGGGCTGTGTTATGTATGTATCCATATATAAGTCTCCATCTTAGACTCTGATGCAGCAGAACTTATCCTCATCAGTCAGATGGTACATGACCTATAAGCTGGAATGCTGGAGACAGTACAGATGAGGGGGGCACAGGAAGGAGCCACTGTAGGAAGGAAGTCACAGCTGCAATATCCCTGAGGTGACACTTGGGTAAAGTCAGGAAGCTGGTGAGGGAGTGAAGCCAGAGTGTATAAAATAGTGAGCAGAAGCTGGGTGTGTGGGGAGTATCCAGGACGCTGTGACTGGGTTGCTACAATGGGGAAAGCCAGAGCTGCCCAGGGCCCCTCTACTTGTTTTAAACAAGATGAAAATATGAGGCATTTGGCAGAAGGTGATGTAGGCTTAAAAAGGGAGCGATGTAGTGGCCACACCAGAGGCAGAGTGCCAGGAGAGGTCCAAATATGCACAGACTTCTAGAGCAAAGGCAGCCAGGTAGCCTGGCCAGTCAGGGAGGTAAGGAGAGATCTGACAGCAACAAATCTAGAAGGTGAGGCCCCAAGAGTCACTGAGGGTCACTGTGGGGAAGGCGGGAGGAAAAAGGAGGAAGAGGAGGAGAGGAAGGAAGGAATAGCTGTAAAGATTCGGGGCCAACATCTGGCAGAGTGGGGTGGCCAGCTACTCTCTAAGTTTGGGAAGGCTGAGTGAGCAGGGTTTGGGATGAGTCTGAGCCAGGAGCTGTGTGTGACACCTTTACATAAAAACCACCACACTGGATGCACAGGGTGGGGTGGTGGGAGCTAGTTGGAGAAATCTGTAGGCAGCCAGCGACATTCATGCATAGAGCCTGAAGATATATTTCTGAAGAGCCTATAGAGATAAGGAAAATCCTGCTGGCCCTGAAGAACATCAGATCTATTAAGAGTGTGGGGAAAGGTCAGATGGTTAGGGAACCCAGCAGGAGCAGCAGCTTGGGGCTACTAGCAGTAGAGGTGGGAATGGCTGAAGGACTCCAGCAGCTGGAGCAACCGAAGATGCACGGAGATGCAAACAGATGCTACTACGCCAGGGGCTGTCTTTCAAGAGAGCCAAAGACCAAGACGGTGACTGCAGGAGAGGTGTGGCCCAGAAAGGAAGAAGGAATCACAGTCTATGGGTATTAGCCAGGGGTCTCCATTGTGCCAGTGATTGAGATGGCATTTGGGGAGGTGGTAGCTTCTGGGAGCTGGTGTTTCTAGAAGCAAGAAGGTCCTAACCTGGCAGATAACAAGCCATGGAGGGAAGGGGTCACTGGGATATCTTAGGCCACAGTCACACCTGTATCACCACCCTGCTCCATGGAATGGACGGGAGTCTGCATTAAACTAGGGTTGGGATGTTGCCAGATGTGAATTCCATGGAGACGGGAGATGGGGTGTGAGCGCTAAGGGTGTGCGGGGGCTGATGGAAAGTCAAGAGTGATGGCAGAGACACCTGGCTTCAGGGGCAGAGGGGAAGCTGCAGAAGGCAGGTGATTACCAGCAATGGCATGTTCACACTGCGTCTCTGGCAGAGGCACCATAGCAAGGGTCCTGGCCTTAGCTATCTCCATTGTATGACAATGGTGTCCCCGCCTCTTAGCCCTAGGATGTTGAGGTTAAAAGTGCAGGCAGGCAAAGCCCTGGGACAAGCGAGGTAGCTTAGTCTCTCACCCTCAGCTGGGATGGTGATGATGGTGGTGGTTGTGTCAGGCGCTGAGGTAATCAGGGGCTATAAACATACCTCTAAAGGGGAGAAAGCCTCCAAGGTGCAAGCAGCCAAAAAGCTGGCAGGCTGTGTGGGGGAGCAGGTGGCTGCTGCCTCCTCCTCCCTCCAGGCCATCCCCCAGAGGGCAGTGCAGGATTACCTCTAGCCACATTGCCTCTTTAGCTGGGAGCCCACAGGCTGCCAACCTGCCTGATTTGGAGATTGCTCTGAAGGCCTTTAAGCTTCTGTGTTTAGTTCTGAGTAGGTGCAGGCCAGGCAGCACTGTAGCAACATTGTCACTGGGAAGGACGCACTCACCCAAGCCGTACAGCTAGGAGCAGGTCCGCTCCACCCTCCACCACAGGGTACAGCCAAGGGCCCGGCTCCTCCACTCAGCTAGCACCCCCCCTTCCTTTAGACCTCACTGCAGCCAGTGTTCTTACATTCACCTGTGCAAGAAAGCTGGGCCTTTGCTTGTCAAGTCAGGCCTGACTCACACTGGGCTAGCAATGACCACTTCTGGACAGGCTGGGATTCAGCCCAGGACCACCTTGCGCATAAAAAGAGGGACAGAGAGCTAGTGTGAGGGGTCCTCTTGTGGGCAAGCACAGTCATTCCTGTCCTGTACCTGCTTCTGACTTGCCCTACTGATACTGTATGCCTGCCTACCTCAGTCAGAAGAAAGTCAAGTTCCTGACCTGTGCAGTCATAGCTCTCGGGAGCTCAGACCTTGAGAGACAAGCGGAGGACTTGGGTGCACCCTGTCTTAGGCAGTGGGTTGGGGCAGGCTCCTCTAGGACCCACCCTTGTCCCTACCTCATTCCAATCTGAGCTGGTCTGGCCTGTGGAGAGCAGGAGGTGGGTGTGCCTGGAGCACAAGCCAGGGATAAAAGAGGGCATGGAGGCTGAGGTCTTTGGAGAGGGGCGCAGGGGTGCTGGGGTGGGGGTAGGGAACAGGAAGAGCAGAGAAGGGGAAGACTTGGGGTGCGGCAGAGAAAGGAAGGAGCTGGAGGTCCAACCTGACCACTGAATAGGTTTATCATTTGCAGGTTATTAATGGCTGGGAAGAGACCGCAGCTGGAAACCCTCCCAGTACCAGCTAAATGCCTCACAGAAAACCCCATCTGTGGAGGGCTCTGGGAACAAAAGCTCCATGTAAACAACTGAGGTGTGGAGTCTCTGGGTAACTCAAGGACCTCACATCAGACACCAGAGTTGTGAAACCTGAATACCTGACTAGGTTATTTAACCGTCTTCTGAGCTTGATGGCAGTGGAATGTGGACTTACCGAGCATGAGTCATCAGGAGCAGTACCTAGGAAAATACCCAAGTCACCCCAATTACACCATTATCAATGGCTGCATCGCCCTGCAACCCAACGCAATGAAACTGGAGAGAGAAAGCCAGCTGGGCCGGGCCTGGAGGAATCTGGCTCTTGGTGAAGATTGTTTGCCTGGCAGCGGCCTCTGCAGTCATGCCAAGCCACAAGCCCTGTGTGGTCGAGGTGCAGAGGTGTCAGGCCCATCTTACAGTTATGGAAACTAAGGCTCACCAGAGCTCAGGCTACTCCGGCAGCTCCAGCCATAGAGGAGGGTCCAGAGAGAGAAAAAGTGTTTTAAGTGGTGGTTGCAAAGCACTGGGAACTGGCATCTTGGCTGCTGGAATGACCATCCGGGGAACATCTAGCTTGTGTTAGCACATGTCATGAGCTGTGCAGGCAACACTCCAGTAATAGGTGCAGTTGCCTCTGCTTCGTAGCTGACAAGTTGAAAAGAAACTATCACTGGCCACAGTCATGTGGCTGGTAAGTGGGTAAGTCCAGCCCTCTACGTGATCAGGGTCTGTTGCTCCCCTTTGATGATGGCTGCTTGTGTTCTTGACTAACGATGAACAAGTGGACTGTAGGAACTTGTTTGCTATGATGCTCCTGTGTGCACACAACCGTGCCCACCTGCACAGACCACATGGGCTTCCTGCCTCTGACACTGTGTGGCAGTGAGCCTGGCCCGATGGAGCGAGGAACCAGCTCCAGCTGGCCCACCCACGAGTCAGTAGCACTCCTTGCTCTTAATCAGTAAGATATGTTTCTGGAATAAAAACCACATCAGCATTTTCATTTTCAAGTTCAGACAAGGCTTTTTTTTTTTTTTTCTTTCCCTTCCTAATTTTCCCTTCATATGGGTGAGGCTAATCCTCCCTCTTGAATGACAAGTCTTTAGACTCAGCCATACACTTAAGGCAGCAAAGAATCAATGACAACATCCCAGGGAGACTTCTTCCTTGAGTTTTTCAGATTTCAGTAATACCACAACCCATAATTACCAATGTGAAGATTTTAAAGCGATCCCCAAACTCCAGTGAAGATCATCCTTGTCCCGAGTTCTGGCAAACCCAAATAGAAGGTCTT
Organism: Sigmodon hispidus; assembly: GCA_004025045.1. Taxonomy (NCBI): domain Eukaryota; kingdom Metazoa; phylum Chordata; class Mammalia; order Rodentia; family Cricetidae; genus Sigmodon; species Sigmodon hispidus. The sequence continues at coordinate 315,772 of PVIH01000131.1, forward strand.
TTCTCAAGTGTGTGTCTGCACTGAGAGGGGTGGGTCAGCAGGGTTTGGCCCTGGACCTCCGAGCAAAGAGTTGAGTGGGAAGGGGAGGCGGTACTTAGGAACTCCAGCATCCGTGGGTCCAGGTGTGCACGGCAGCTCAGGAAACAGCACAACAGCCAGGAAGACAAGACGGGGTGTGGGGTTAGGAGCTTCACCATGGCAACTGAGTAAATATTAGTATCTCCTCCCTCTTGCTGTCTCAGAATACATTCAAATGAAAAGACTCTGCTTCTATAACTGAACTTGACTTCTATCTTTTTTGAAACAAAATGGAATGGGGAGGGGAAACAAATTCAGTGTAATGAACATTCGCTCAGGAAGGTTCCTAAGTGACGCCCCAAAGTGGACTCAGAGTCGGCCAGGCGAAAGGTGGCTCTACACGATGCTAATGATGTATCTACTTTCTAGAGTTGAAACTGAGAAAAAGTCTCCATAGCTCTACTGGCCACTCTCAACAGTGGTTATTCTTTACTGCGGGGCCTGTCCCAGGCATTTGATGGATGTTTGACACCTGGGACCTGACTACTAAATGCCAGTGACATTCCTTGATTTCAAGTGACAACTCATACTCCCACACATCCTCAAGTGCCCCCTGGTGGGGGTACTGAGTACTGCCACCTGAGAACTCCTCTGGTAATCACTGTGGCACAGGGTAGGGGGAAGGTGACAGTTAGCAGTAACAGTAGAAAGTCATGGGCACCAGCTGGATCATAAATGGCATTGGGTTTGCATAAGGGAATGACAATGATTGACGGCAGAGAACTGGAATTTTCTTTGTGGCAAGATTCATATCACTTTCAGTTTCTCTAATATATACAAAGTAATTTTGCCTTCCATTCACCTGTCCATCCTAATAATTAGGTATGTTTACAGAAATCACTCATTCCATCATTTCTGGAGGGGCGTGAAGTTGCTAAAACTGTAACCTCACTTTTTTTTCTGTAGGATTTGTAGTGATTTCAATGCTGTCACACATTGGAGTTTTTTCTTGAGTGCTCTGCTAGAGATTTATCAACCTCGTGAAACTTTTCAAAGATGTAGGCTTTGGTGTAACTTTCTATTGTTTGCAGATTTTCCTTCACTGATTTCTGCCTACATCGGGAGACCACTCTTCTCTCATTTACTCACATTTGTCTAGTTTCTTGTGGAGACCATTGGTTTTTACATCTCTCTTCTAATCGATCATTTCAGAGTTCTAAATTTCCTTAAACGCTGTTTTATTTGTATTTTCTTTACATCAATATGTTCCAAATTTGCTTTTGACTTCATCTTTGACCTGAACAAGTGATGTACCAGAATGTTTACTAGTTTTCACATATTCAGTTTTTGCAGGCATCTTTGTGTGATAGATTCTGTTTGTAAAATTTTATTTTGTAAAATAAGCATAAATGTTAAATAAGAATAAAATTCTGAGCAAAGTGAAATGAATGTATAGACTATAGAAGAAAAATATTTCTGAACACCAAAAGCAACAATCATCTTAAAAATGGAATTGGACAGAAACTACATTTTTCTCTATCTTAATTCTATTGAAATCTTTTAAGAAGGGACATAGAAAAATGGGTGATGATTGGTGCACAGCTTTAATCCCAGAACTCTGGAGACAGAGGCATGTGGATCTCTGAGTTCAAGGTCAGTCTATAAAGTAAGTTCCAGGACAGCCAGCACTACACAGAGAAATCCTGTCTCAACAAACAAAACAAAACATGACGTGCTGGCTCCATTTTAACGTTATCTTCATGACATGTTAAAAATGACGTTACCTGAAAGTTCAAAACACAAGTTGCAAAAATTTAAATATAATTTTAAATGTTGATAAAGATTTCTTCAATGCCCTTTTGTAACCACATAAACAAAGAGTTTGATGAAAAGTAGGCTGGATCAGAGATCAAAGGGTACTTGAGTACTTGAAACTTTTTTAAAAAAAGTTTCTATGGATAATTTTATATTGATAGGCCATTGATAGAAATGAAAATCCAACAGGAAAAAAAAAGCTAAATCTATGGTGATGTGGTACACAGAACTGCCCCAAAGGAGGAAAAAAAAATGCCCCCCAAATACAAATAACTAAAGATACAAAATAAAATAGACATGATGGAAAGAGTCTCCTAAGTGCTGCCTTGAACAAGGTGTTGTGGAAGCAGAGCCACACGTGGAGGTACCAATCCTGGGAAAAGGCTGTATGATGCAGAACAGGAGAGCTGGCCACAGGTGCAGGAGGCCAGAAGTTCAGTGAAAAACTGGGGAGCTCCTTCTCACAGGCCCTGAGGTAGGGGAGAGAAGTAGGTGGAGCTGGAGGTTCCAGGGAGGACGGCCACTGTCCTGTTTCTAGTCCCAGAACCACACACCTCTCCTGGCACTTTCCTTAGTCTAGTGGCGCCTCTTATTGATTCCCAGTGCTAGTCCAGGGTCTGGCAGTTGGTATTTGCAAAAGGGATGAATGGCCAGACAGGAGAGCCTGGGAATGCCAAAGCACAATGATGAAGAAGGCACACTGGGCTGTCCTGGCCATTTCTGAGTCTTATGTGGCTCACAGAGGTGTTGGGTCTGTCTGGGTTTAAGCCTGTCATCTTCACAAAACAATCAATGGCAGTCATGTCACCAGGAGGAGAAGAAGGCACTAAAATCAGCTGACCACAGTTCTCCATGTTTTTTCAAATAAAAGGACATTGTGCAGAGGCACAAACAGGCCCTTGAGAAGCAATCGTTTGAATAAATACTGAGAGAGAGGACTGGCATGGATTCTGCTCATGGATGGAGTAGAGACTAGAGCTGGCTCTGCCTTCAGCCAAGACCAGGTTTCTTCCTGGGTCTTACTCCCCCAGTCCTCAGCAGGAACCACAGCAGACTCTCATTTGCTGGGCATTTTAAAAGAGCAATCCACTTATGTAAACCACTGGCATTAATTTTTCTATCTATGTATTTCTTTCTTGTGGGGTCCCTGCAACCAGAGCTGTTTCTTATGTCTTCTGTGAGCCCCTGCATTGGCTCACACTCTGTGGTTAATAGGAAGTGCTTCTTGATTTTTGCTTCAAGGCCCCTTTCTGACAGATGGCCCTTGGCACTAGCCAACCACTAAGCAGTTCCTGAAGGTATGTGTGGTTCCCAGAACACCCTTCCTATCCATACCAACATGAGGTATAGTCTCCTTCAGGAAGCCTTTCCCCAGAGGCCCCATGCTTCTGTGGTCACTCTGGGACCAACCAACTGCTTTACTCGTGTACACCCCTTGTATTACACTGTGAGTTCCTCTAAAGCAAAGGACAAAGTATTTTACTGATGCAACTTTCAGTAAATACTAAGTACTATCTATGTACATGTCAGCTAGAGCTGACATACTAAAATGCCACAGGCTGGCAGCTTACACAATACACACTGCTGCACAGTTCCGGAGGCTGAAAGCCAAGAGGTGTCGGCAAAATTGTTTTTTTTTTTTTTTAAACACTTTTATTTATTTGCCTTGGTGTTTGCCTGGAACTGGAACTACAGACAGTTGTTAGCTGCCATGTGGGTGCTGGGAATTGAACACGGGTCCTCTGGAAGAGCAGACGGTGCTCTTAACCGCTGAGCCATCTCTCCAGCCCCCAAAATTGGTTTCTATGGCCTGTAGAAGACTGCCCTCTTCCCACCTCCTCACTAGATTGTCCCTCTGTGATGGTCAGTGCTGCCAACTTGATAGATGTAGAATCAGTTGGGAGATGAGACTGGGCATGCTCATACGGAATTATCTTGTTTATGCTAACTGATGTGGGAAGACCCATCTTAATTGTGGGTAGGACCCACGGGCAGGGGATCCTGGATTGTATCAGATTCTTCCCTCTCTGCTTCCAACTGTTGACTCGATGTGGCCAGCTATTTTAAGATCCTGTTGTTCACAAATGGAGTGTACCACCGAACTGTAAGCCAGGAGGCATATTTACTTCCTCATGGGTCAGTCACACATTGAACCTTACTTTCAGGTGTCTACTGGGACTGGAGTCTACTTACAGATCCAGAAGCAAATGCAAGTGGTAATATCGAGCTTGCCTGGATACTGCTGATGCAGCAAGGAGCAATGGAGTATGTCTCTGAGCTCCAGAAAACGTAACTGGAATCACTACTGCCTTGCTGATGTTCAAGTCCCTAATAATGGAGTGGTATTTGCATAGAATCTCAGCACATCCCCATCACTTTAGATCATCCTAGATTTCTTTAGATTACCTAATACAACATACATGATATGTTAACAAAATTAAATTATTTAGTGGATGCTGATGGGAAAAAATCCTGACAGTGTACACTCAGTAGACTTCCTTTCTTTCTTCCCCGCCTGCCTTCCTTCTCTTTCCCCCTTTCTTTCTTGAGACAGGTTTCACTATGTAGCTTCAGCTTGCCTCTAACTTTCAATATATGTTGGCCTTGAACTCACAGATATCCATCCATTTGTCTCTGTGTTGTGGAATATAATCTTAACTATGTAAAGGTATGTTACATTTGTTTCTCTTGCTTTTGCTAATGATGCAAAGATGTGTTACAAATGTGTTCCATGTTTTTAAACTTATTAATAACCTAGGGTCAGGAGGCTGAGTCAGCCACTAGGTGACAAGAAGTGGTAAGGAGGAAGTAAGTGTAGGGAGAGCTCTTTAGTGAGGGCTGAGCAGGAGGATGGCCCTTTTTTCAGTAGGAGTGAGAGAAGAAGAAGAAGAGGAAGAAGAAGAAGAAGAAGAGGAAGAAGAAGAAGAAGAAGAAGAAGAAGAAGAAGAAGAAGAAGAAGAAAACAGGGGCCAGTTACCCAGTTACACAACCAGCAACGAAGCATGAAGGAAAGAAAGAAATACAGAACAGAGAAATGTAAAAGTCCAGAAGCAAAAATAGATGGAGTAATTTAAGAAAAGCCGACTAGAAACAAGCCAGACTAAGGCCAAACATCCATAAGAAAGAATGTCTCCGTGTATTTATTTGGGAGCTGGGTGGTGGGTCCCCAACGAGTGAAAAAACAAAAAATAAAACAAAAACCCAACCAACTACACTTCTGCCTTCTGAGTGCTAGGATGGAAGACAGGCATCACTATAGCCAGCTGGAGACACCTCCTTCCTGCCAACAGAAAGATCTAGGGATGGGAAATCCATAGTTATAGGGCTGGTTGTACCTTTACAGTCCTACCTGGGAGGTTAGATATGAACAGACATAGTGTTTAATTATAGCTGTGAATCCTTGGGTTCTCAGATTATAAGTGAGAACCATTTTTTGTTGGTTGTGTGCTAATACGAGAAAACAAATCTTGCTTTTGTAAGAAAAAAAGGCTGTCTATCCCATCTAAAAAGTCAAGTTATCATAAAATACAACATTCTCTTAGGACTTCTGCTTTCTACATGATACTCACAGAGACTAGTGAATGATACTGTTCCTAAAAGCTTCCCGAAGAACCACTTTTGGCCTCATGTTTGTTTCCTGTTTAATCATGCTCTGTTCTCAGCTTTCTTCTGTTTTCACCCTCAATTCAGGCTTACGCTCTCATTCTTCCCACTCAATATATACAACTGTCTGTGCACTTATGATCTCATTTGCTCATTAAGAATAACTTGCTATCACTCACGCACTTGAGAATACAGCAGCATTTCTATAATTTTCCACATCTTGCTATTTCTCTAATTTCTACACGTAGGGGACTTTCTAGTCACCTTCTTGGTTTTGATATTTGGCTTAGTTACACTATGATCAGAGAAAATATTGTGCATGACTCTGAGTTTGTTGAGCTGAGGACACAGTGAGAGCAATTATAGTAAACAGCTCCATGTATATTTTAAAAGAACGTCTGCTGTGAGCCTGCATGCAGACGGCTGTTTTGTCTTTACCTGCCTGTCTTACCATTTCCTAGGAAAGGCCTTCAGTTAGTCTAGCAGTGATAAATCCTCTAGAATTTGTTTGTTTGTTTTTGCCAGCTCTCTTTATTCTCTTTTCATTACTGAAGGATGCTTTTTTGTTGGGGGCATATAAAGATGTAGGCTGATGGCTATTTACTTTCAGTTCTTCAAAACAAGATTCTATTTTCTTGTTTTTCATCTTCCTGCTCGTAAGTTAGCTGTTATTCTAACATCTGTTCTTGAGAGAAATCAGTGCTCTGTCTTTAATACTTGTTATTGTATAACAAGTCACCCTGAAATGCACTTGAAATGTACATGGTGGTCAGTTCTGTGGATGAGCATGCAACAGATACAGTTCCGCTGGTATTCTAGCTCTGGGTGTGTTATAAAAACAGTCACTGGAAGCTGGAATGGGAGGGCTTGGCTCCATACTTAATCACAGTACAGAAGCTTCTTTGCAAGATCAAGCCTCAGTCTTTGTAAGCCTAACTACCCAAGTGACACCATATTGTTAGACAGAAGTAAACAAAAAGGTGAGATTTCAAGATGTAGGCATCACAGAAGGTATGGTTTCTAAGAGGCAGGATTACTGTGAAGCTATATCAAGAGCTCAAGAGATGTCTACCCTCTTGCCAAAATGCTTTATAGTTGACATCTTTGTTGCAGATTCTCAGTAGTTTTACAATGCATTTTCCCCTTTGATTTATATTGTTCCAGGTTCATCGACATTGTTTAACTCTGGGCTTTGTGTTTATCTCCTGTGTTTCAGAAACTCTTGGCTAGCACACCTTTCAAACAATTTCTGCTCCAGGGTAGTCTAGGAAACAAATCTTTGAAGGATGTCCTCTTCTATTAAAGTAGAATTAAAAAAAAAAAAAAAAAGTGTGCTGCGATGTGGCTCAATGGCATAGCCTTTGCCTGGCCTGGGAGAAGTTCCATGTTCCATCTCTAGTGTTTTGAATAAATGTGGGTGGGTACTTTTGCCACTGACAGCAGAGAGGGTTTCTCCTAAGGCCTCTCTCTTTGGCTTATAAATGCCTGTCTTCTCTTTTAGTCTTAGTTCGGTATTTTCTCTGAAGCTGTGCCTAAATTTCCTTTTTGTAAGGGTATGAAGTTTTATGAGATTAGAGCCCACCAAAATATCAAGGGCCCCTTATATTACCTTAATTATCTCTTTAAAAATCTCTAAGTGAGATACATTCCAAAGTACTAGAGGTTAAGATTTTGGTGCATATATTTGATGGGAGGCATGAACACAACTTAGTCTACAATACCTGCCAAAATGCCCTTTTACTCATAAACATGCTTATCTTGAATTGCTCAAAATAATGTCTCCAAAAAAGGCAAAAACCATGCTTTTACCCCCAAAGCCTGCCAAAGCTGTAAACATGTTGACCATGTTGGGGTCAATGTGTTACTTCTGAAAGCTTGTTTATACATGTTGAGATAAAATATAGTCTCATATTTTCTCCCTTTAAATTGTAAAGAATTCCCATGATGTAATGGAGAGAAAGCCTGTGGTGTAAGTACACACAACAATGCAGTGAGAGAGGGTAGAATGAGTCTACTCATGCCTATTCAGTGAGGCATCACCCTGTCTATCAGACTGAGCATGCACAATTCTCTAGTGGGTCAGGAGGGGTTGAACAAACAATGCAGGTTGGCCATATGAGACTCCAACTCTTGTATATTTGGGCAAGAATCTGTAAGAGGTGGGCACTAACTACCTGGAAGGGGTTTTGGTCAGAATTATCCAGGTGAATTATGTCTTATTTTCTTCAGGAAGCTGAGTAGCCACTGGGAGCCAACTTTGGGACCTGGTCTGTCCTCATCTTGCCCTCTTACTCTTTCTTTGTATCTAACATAAACACCTTTCTAAAAAAAAACTTCAATCACATATTGTCCCTGACTTCAGATACGTGTAATCTAAAACACATTAAGTGTTATGTATGAAGACGGTGAAGTCATTAAGATTCTTTTGGTGAGGAACCCATAAAAGCAAACCATCTTACTTACACATGGTGTTCAATAGGCTGGTCTGAGATTTGGGTTATGAGGCAGTCTCTAAGTGTTCACATAATCCCTAGAAGACTGTGCTTACACCATCACCTGTATATGAAGCCCATGACTCCTAATATTTCCTGTCCAGTACAGCCTTGTGAATTCAAGTCTTCTATGTATAGTTGAATGTCTAAAAATACATCTGACAAAAAGGGAAGACTGGATGCTGTGCCCCAAAGTAAGTACACTATTTAAGAGTTATTCTTTACACTGAGGGTGTCCACTTGTGCAAATGCAAAGCCAAACATCTAGCTCTTCAACAAAAGCCTGCATGTTATTCTTGGTTATTCCACCTACGCTCACAATAAACCCCCAAGCAGATCCTAAAGGCTCTACTTCCAACATATGCCAACTTAACTCCATTTCCACCAACATCATGTTGGCCAAAGTCACACCATTGGTATACATTTACTGTTTGGCACCACCCACCAATCTTCACTTCTTCTCTCCATTGAATTCCCGACACAGCAGCAAAGGTAGTCTTTTATAATTGTAGATTCAATCTTTATATTTGAAAAAAAAAATCCCACATTTTTGCAATGTACATCAAGTAAAGTCAAATTCCTCTCAGGGCCTTATAGAGCAGGCAGATCTAACCCTATGTACTACATGGCCTGCCTCACTCCATTCTCCTTTTGGATCTGGGACCTAGCACTACTTTTGGTGTTTGTCAAAGGCAGCCATTCAGTTCCATCCAGCAGGTGCTGGGTGCTACAGGGTCTACTTCTGTTCTTTTCAGCCTTCTGACTTCTGGGCACATGTGACTAACCTTGAAAAGCACACCCTATTACCACCAGCTTTATTTTCCTCCTGCAGTTAATACTGTTCCTGTTTCATGGTGTGTTCACATGTTAACAGAATTCCTATTAGTCTTATCAGAATGAAGCTTGGTGAGGGCAGGGACCATGGCTGACCTGCCCATGGCTCTAGCTCTAGCACCTGGTATTGAGAGGAAATGCAAGCTTAGGTGGCCAAGCGCTTTACTCCAGGCTACACAGCTAGCAAAAAGTGCAGCTGAGAGGTGGGTTTAGGCTTTATAATTGTGAAATTTACAATCTTCACAGTTTCCTCTGTGTCGTGTCTTAGGCAACACTGCAGCCTGTTCTGCTGCCTTTAATTTCCATGCTGCCAGGAAAAGCAGCCACATGGGTTTCCCACTCATTCTTGTCCACTTAACTATACCAATTAGTTGTTAAACATCTACTGCTATGTGACCTTGGTGAGATTTACTAATTACTCTGACCTAACTTGAAGTAAACACTTCCTACACAATCACCTGTTTTCGTCTTCAAATGCTCCGCAAGGTGGGTGGCACTATGAACCAGGTCTGCGATGATGAGAAAGTGTCACAGACAGCTTACAGAATCTGTTTTAGTGCCTGCTGATGACAGCAGGACTCTAGCTCCCAGTTCACATCCTGCATCCATGTTCCAACAGGGTACCCAAGTTCCCGCTTTACTGGTGGAAAGTGAGCATCATCCAAGCGTGAGTAAACAAAGAATGCAAGTCATGTTTTTAAAGCAGAAAAACAAGTAGGTTTTAGTTAAAGTAAGAATACAAGGTGGCACACACCTTCAGCCTCAGCACCTGAAAGCAGATCTATGAGTTCAAGGCCAGTCTAGGCTATTGAGTGAGTTCCAGTCCAGCCATGGCCAAACAGTGTGATACCCTGTCTCAAAAAAAAAATTATGAAAAACTTTAAAAAATTTAGTCACACTCATGGATTTTCTTTGATTATGACAGTGTGATGGAGTCAATACTAGACTTACTACATGTACAGAAGAGGCTTGGCTTAAATTCATATATAATGTAGACAATAAATCAAATTCATATTGTACCATAGGATGTAGAAGCTGATCTAGAAAAAAGTATGTAAACATGTCTAAGGGGGAGGAGACCAAGTACTGTGCCATAGGAGAAAAGATCCTGAAACTTTGAAAACAAGGATCTAGGCCTACGGAGCTGAAGTTATCAGAACCTTGGACAGCACCAAGAAGGCTTTTGGCTCCCTCAAAGGGCTCTATGAGATGATAAATTTATATTTTATCTTTATAGATTGTTACTCAGCTTCTCTGCTTCCAAACACTTCCAAACACCTGTCTTACTTTCACTGATGCACATATAAAAGCCTATTATGTGCAGAACCTATGATGACAGAATCATTTTAAACAAGTTTTCCTGCTGCAAAAATGCCTGGATGGCATCTGTTAAATTTTTCCATTCTAGGACTTAAATAAAAAGACAGTAAAACAAACAAACAAACAAACAAACAAACACAATTTAAATGTCAGGTGTTTTTATGAGTCATTTCAAAAGAAAACAGACTGAAGAGAAACACAGGTAGAAATCTGATTTGAAGTCGGCTAAATGGCAGTCCTCCTCACACCCTCATTCTTCTGCTTCTCTTTTTGCAAACATATGTTCTAGTTGTTCCCAAGGTGCCATGGTTGGAATCTGGGTTACCAAGCAAGATATGCACCTTGACATTTGCTTTTACATGATTCCTAAAAACACAGTTTTGAAGTCTTCCCTATTGTTAAGTATGACAAAAGAATCCCTCTGCAAACCCTTAGCCAAGAATCCTTTTCTAACTGTGAAAATGAAGTAGGCCAAAAGCTTTGTCGTTTTGCTCTTGAAAACAATATGGTCACAAAACTCACTGTGACCATTCTGTATCTTTACAAATTTTGTGGGGCTGCCCTGTTTCCCACCCCCACAAAGGGCTGATTGAGGTGGCAAATTAATCCTCTACAGCGTGTAAAACAAGGTTCTGGGAAGCCCCAGGCCCACTGTGGAGGACAGGGAAGCTGTTGTGCTCAGTCCTTCATCTCCAGAGAATCAAAAGGAGCCACAATGCAGTCATCAGCATGTTTTCACTCTGCAAGACCCACACTTCCTATTTAGAGCACACAGCCATACCCCATTCTGCATTCTCACAAGGCTCCTTTTATTTATTTGTGTTTGTTATTATATGGTGCATACCGACATGTTTGTGTGACTCCACTGGTGTGTACACACCCATTGAGAGGAAAAAAGAATGTCCATTGTAAACTTGTTAAAAGGAGAAATGGACCCCCACTGTTTTCCCTTTGGCCAGACCTCTATGGAGAAAGGATTTTAACTCTTGATGCTCCAGAATGGAATGGCTTCTTTGTGTATTTTACATTTTGCAATGGCTAAACATCACAAATGCATGTTAACTGCCATAGGCCTAAAATCTGATCCACAGCTTGCACCAGACAGTGAACTATGTATGAGGAAAGTGCTATTTAACTAATAGCTCAAGCTTTTCTCACAAAGGAAGGTAAAGCATGGCCATGAAGAAACCTAAAAGAACTCCATTTTGAAACAGTATATTTGTGAAGCTTTTGGTTGGGTCTTTGCTGGTTTTATTTCGGAAGTATAAATATGAACTGTGTGGTATCTCTGGATATTTTAGTTTTGAATATAATTGTTCAGAAAAACAATGCTGAGTGCACACATGAACCACCAGCCCATGGTGATTTTATTAGAGGTTCAGGCAGCTACAGAGTCTAGTGCCTCCATAATCCAGTTCTACCCAGTATAAAAATGTAACAAAAGCTAGCTAGATGCCAATATATTCTTGCTCTGCCAAACTGTACTTTTGTACATAAAGACATTTGTACTAAAACTGAGTGGCCTTCTATGATCATTACGCTTTTAGGCAGAAGATACTAGAGATGTCCCTTTCGAACAGAAGCACTGCACACCAAACAGAAAACAAGCCTTCCCTTCTGTATCAGAGGCGCACCCGTCTTTTTATGGGATCTGTAACTCTAAGTCAACCTGGGATGCAAACAGTTAAGTACCACACGTTCTTTTGCCCATCCTCACTCCTTTCTAACTTCCAAAGGACAGAGCTCAGGGACAACACAGTGCAGGGAATGAAGAGGGAGGGTTCTCAGATTAATTAGCTGGAAATGAGTCATGTCAATGTTTTGGAAAGGCAGAAGGGGGAGAAGAGACTGGTAGAGTTAATCACAGTGAGAAACTGACTTCAAGTGCCCGTCAGAGTTCAGAAATCCAACAGGAAGCAGAGAATCAAAGGAATGAAGTATACTTGCCATCTGAAAGAACGTACAGAATCCAATCAAGGGTCCCAGTCTTTGCCAAGTAGGGGCTATGCCCTCCAAAATGTTTATTATTCACTACAATGGTAAGTACAAGGTATATGACTTGAAAGCGAGTTCTACCCAGGGGGAGCACAAAGGTGAGGCAGACAGTTACACTTACTGTAAAGAAATAAAGAAAACTTCCACTTGTAGCTCACACACACTGAACTCTAAAAGACAGAGAAGTTCCCGAAATCTGTGCTCTAAATTTCCAATATTTGGGATTTCATCTACTGCAGAGATGAGAGGTCCACGAGATGGAATCTGAACGTGTTCAGATGGAGGAGTCATTCACTAAGGAAAAACAAAACAGAAACAGGGTCATAGCTACACCACATCTATTTACAAGAGCCATCAAAGGAAAATGCAGAGCTTTGCCTGATCACAGTCCTGGGGAGCTGGGGAGATCCTTAAATGATACATACAGCAGCACACAAACTGCAGTGACTGCTGCTACTCTGCAGGAAAGCCTAGTTCTGGTCAGGAATGTGTTTATGCCACGTATTCACTTCAGTATGTATGCTTTTTGTATGCCATGATCTGCCCAAGTTGTAATTTTAAGCAAATACTATCACAAAGCCTGACCAAGAAGTTCTTTGAAGCGCTATATCTAGTGCTGTCTGGTATTCTTGTGAGAGAGCAACGTCTCTCTGTCCAGGGATGCAGGGTCAGCTTCAGGGAGAGACTGGAAGGTAGTTTAAGAAAGGGTACTTACAGGTGGGAGGTGTCATTATTAGACTTCAGAATCAGTTTCTCCCCTCTCTTTTCAACTTCAAAACCCATTTTCTTCAGTAGGGACGCATCTGCCAACCCCTGCTCCTCCAATTTTGCAATGAAGTCCTGGTTTTGGCTGTTGTCTTCAGTGAGATTTCGCACGGCATACACCACCCACTGCATCATAACTGAAGCCAGAGTAAAGGAACTTAACAGCATACGTCTCCATTTCTATAACTCATATGATTAGAGGTGAACAGCGGAGGAGTGCAAGAATACTGATGGATTTTTCTAGAGGGTTAGAAAGAATATGAATATGCACTTAAAGAGGAAACCATTGTAAAAGTGCACATGTGTTTATGTGTAAACATGTGATTCAGCAACCAGCCCCAGAGAAAAGATCACTGCGTGGCCGATGAACAAAATCATGAACACGCACACACGCACGCACCACAGACTCAGAGCAGCTACTGCCGAGGTCTATGAACACAGCAGTGCACACATGCACGCTCCCGGGCGTTATGCCAAGTCACAGAGAAGGACAAGAGGAGCTCTGCAGACAAGTCAGAGGTGCTGGGAAAAAAACCACACAGGAAACTAGTTCTGTTTAAAGTGCAGTTATCGGTAAGAATGGTTTCCTAGGAGTCACCATGGAATTTCTCTCATTCAGTATTTCAGAGACAAAGCTTCAGCTGTGAGGGATTTGCTAGGTTCAGTGTGAAACACTCATGCCCTGAAAGCACATGACCCTCACTGCCTCCCCATGCCCAAGGCCCTCAAATGAAATGCCCTGCTTGGTGTCCCCACATCAGAATGAAGGCGATAGAAGCTTGGGGTCACATCACTGCATTATTCATGATCACTTAGGTGGCAGGAGCTGTGTAACACTCAGGAAAACTGAAAGTTGCTACTATATAGCATCCTGTAAGGCAGAGCTACCAAGGATAGGCTTTTTGTTTAGGTCTTCACTCTGGTCCAGAGGGAACCACAGGCTAGTATAAATATATCTATTAGAGTACCTGCTCTTGGCTACACCAGAATAATCAAATCCAGAGGAATAGGGATGCAGCACAGTGGTCCAGTGTGCTTGCACAACTGGGTCATGGTTTTGGTCCCTAGCACACACAGAAAAGGAAGAATCTTTTTCCTGATAGTCATTAGATACACCCTTCAAAGCAGTTCCAAAGACAGATAGGGGTGCATGAGGTTCAGACTAAGCCTCTGATCCTGACCTAGGCTTCCCTGGCAAAAAGACTGGTTCTGAGACATTTCTAGAATTCCAATCAGAAACGAACGCCAAGAGAGGCTGTCAGTAGAAAAGAAGGTGGGGGCTCCTTGTAGTACTTAAAAAAAAATACCATTTCTCTCAAGTTCGATAACCTCAAACAACATTAAAATTTGAATCTATTCACTACAAAGAATCCAAGCATTAAAAGCAGAGTACTATATGATCAAGGGTGTATTTCTGGGGCTTTAAAAGGTTGTGCTATCCTAGTCTTTATAACTGAACCCTGATTCATAATCCTGTCCAGCCCTTCTACACTAGCTCAGGTCAGTTATCTTCCTGATCACAACCCTTTCTCTGGCTGGCCTCCTATTTGTGGAACTACAGGGCCTGGCCAGAGCCTGCCACAGAGAGGAGTCCTACTTAGCAGTCTCGAATAAATGAATGAACAATCTGTTGGTGTTTGAAGGTTTATCACTGAAACCACTTGAGGGTATCAATGGCTGAGTGTTTTCGAAGGTACAAAACAGAAGCAGCACTTGCCAGCGGATGCTGAGTCTGTTCTTATCACCCCTGTTGGAGACTGTTTTCACCTGAAAGTCTGTTTGCCATCCATTATGACAAGGCCCAACTCCTTTATAAGGCTCTGCTTCTTTTCTGAAAACCAAATCTACTACATAAATACTGAAGAAACAAAACCTCCAAATTTGCATGTCTCCCCTTTCCACGGTCACTTGATGCCATCACAGAAAATAAAAATAACATTTGTGGGTGCCAGACACTTCCAACACAACGAGTAATTTCTGAACAAATTATTTGCTGTGACTCTACACCTAAGATGACACTATCATTACACAAAGTCACCCTTTGACTTTTTCTAGAAAAGAGGAAGCAGCAATTATGAGGAGAAGTAACTGAAGGGCAAACATCTGAGGCACCAACTCCAAAGGACAATGTGTGAGACTGCAGGTGCGGCTGGCTCAGATAGACCTACCCAGCCGTAAGGGACAGAGGCAAAACGGTTTCTACTTTCTGGAACTTTCTGGCTATTAAAGATAAATAAACAAATTTGAGGTTGCCAAGATTTCCTAAGAGCTCCTTAAATCAAAGGGCTGGGTGGCTCACTGTTGACACTTACACTGTCACTACCAGCTGCAAACACAGATCCTCTGGAGGAAGATATCATGACTCAAACTTCAAGTTATCCAGTCGGCTCCACTTTGGGGAGAGCCAATGGCCCTGCCCTTTTCTCACTGGGACCCCTTGCCTCTTAGAGCCAGCCACACCACCCTCACTGCCTGTCTTTTGATGCCAATGCCCTTGCCTGGCTGCACCACTTCTCCCCCCTCCCTCTTCTCTTTCCAGCAGCCATTCTCAGCTGAGTCCCAGGTACTTCCTGAGACCTCACTACACCCAACACCAGTGTAAACTAAGGCCGAGAGAGGGACCTACTTTCAGTATCCCCCAACTGCACTGTATTTAGCTATGAACACCCCAAGGGCAAGTACCATACCTAATTCACTTTGATGTCTCCAGCATCCAGTCTGGCCCCTAGTGCCCAGATCAACATCACTTGTGTGCATTTCTGTCTGCCCTAATAATGGTGAGCTTCTCAAATATGACTGATGTCTTATTCACCTGTCTTTGTCCTTTGTCCTAGCATGGTGCAGGGAACTACTAACTGGACAGGCTTGTAGAGCAAGTGCCTTGAGCCCCACTGAGCCATCTTGCCAGCCCTCTTTTCCCTTTTCTGTGCATGATGTGTGTCTGTGTGTTGGGGAGCACATGTGCCATGGTGCATATATGGAGGCCAGCACTGGCGCCTTTCTGCAGAACACTCTGGTGCTGTGACCTAGGTCAGAGACCACAGTGGCAGTTAGCACATGCTGCTGCTGCTGCACCAGGAAGGGGAGGGGGAGCTGAGAACACCTGTGCTGGCTGGGCATTCGTGGGTCTACACTCTGGAGTTAGTTCTCTCTTCCACTTCAACGTGGGTTCTGGGATCAGATTCAGATTGTCAAGCATGCAAGTACCTTTACTCACAAGGAATGTGTTAGCACCAATATTATTATTCCTTTACTGTAAAAAACACTCAAAATCCTTTCTCCTTTCTGAATTTAAAGTGCATTATTGTTAACTAGTGTGCCATCGCACCTGAACTTCTTATTTCTATCTGCCCATTACACAGTACTCAGAGATGACAAAAAAGAAAGAAAGTACTTTCTTCAGAAGATTGGAATTGAAAAGAGAAACACTGCAAAACACAATCTTAAAGAGCTGTCTGATCCGTAGCTCTGGGTCATGAATATGTATGGGCTCCTTGTTAGTGTGCTGTGAAAGGCTGGAGCCTGAGTAGTCAGTCAGACCTAGACAGTCTTAAGTGTCACAAGGGAGATTAAAACAAGTCCCAGTTAATATTCACATTGCCCTCTTGTTCCCTCTGTAAAGGGACAGGGAACAAGAAAGAGTGGGGGAGAAAATTCAACATCTTCTAAAGTCTCTAATCCTACCAACACTTGAAGCCCTTTATTGTATGCTTAGCTCTGGAGAAAGCGCTCCTACTGTTTCCATAGTTACTACAAATAGAAGGCATGAGCCTGTTTGTCGCAAAACTGCCTTGAAAGGGCCCGCAATCAGTGCTGCAGCTTTTACCTAGGCCATAGAGACCACAGTGGCAGTAAGTACCATGCTGCTGCTGCTGCTGCTGCTGCTGCACCAGGAAGGGGAGGAAGAGCTGAGAACACCTGTGCTGGCTGGGTCTCTGTGCATCCATTCTATGCCGGAAGGTTAGGTGACCTAGTATTAGTGGGTGGAAAATTGTAGGGAAAATTTCACAAGCAGCTTAGTACCAACCAGCAGACTTCTGAACAAGTCAACTTTAAAGTACAATCAACTGAGTTAAAATGTTACCTGTTAAGATAGACTTTAGCTATAGGCAGAATGTTTCTAGGAATCAAACCCAACGGACTTCAGGTCTAAGGATGACTGTTGTTAAGGCACAAACCCTATCTAGGAGCCTCTGGAAATGGGGGTTGGCAAATAGCTGGCAAGAAATAATAAACAGTTTTATATATTTCATGTAATTTTCATGTTAGGGAATCAATTTCAGCATCTAATAATCCAGTTCTAACCTCTAGTTGGCCAGGACCAATCTCATGCGAGTGACCTGTGGCTGCTTTGAGAGCTAAGTAGTCATAAGGACAGCAGGCCAAAGAAGCCCAGTGTTTAACATCTTGCCTGTCAGATGGTGACCTGTGGCCTCGGGTATGGAAGGAATCAATAAGCAAGGAACTATTAAAAGTATGGGTTTGGAAACATAATTCATTGATAACAATTTAAATATCAAAGGCTTTTAACTTGAATTTTAGGATATATAAGTTCTTGAAAAAAATTTGTCTATTCATGCCATATAACAGTTAATCTTTATCTACACAGTATGCTGAAAAGTTATCTTAGACAGTGAGCCAGTGAGGGGATGAGATTTACAAGCATACAACTTTAGGGGAGCTGCTGCTACGGGGCAGACAACAGGCATGGCGATCCTCCAACAAAACTGCATTGTAAGAACAGAGTAAGTTATAAGACAAGTTTCCTTCAAGGGTCTTTACAAACCACACCATGAGAAGGTTAGCTGCGGATCAGAGGGAATGATAAATACCTACATCACAACTAAGAACCCATTCAAACTATGCAAACCTGAGGAACATAGGAAGCAGTCCTGTTATAAAATTTCTTCAAAGGCTTTATATTTCTAAAACCCACGTGTGCTTATTTCCATCATACAAAGCAGGAAAAACATGGGGGTACAGAGCAGGAACAGAGTGTGCTCAACATCCCTGGCCCTCTTGGCCTCCATCAAGCCTCCCCTGAGAGGCAGGATTAACTCACGGAGAGGAAGGTAAATCTACTTGGGAAGCACCTGTAGAACCATGGTCACAACAGATGCTGGAAGGAGGCTCATGGAGAGAAGTGGACAGACAGGACAGAAGTGTTCAGGGGGGAACTGTCTATTCTTCCTCAAAGCCATAGGTTTCTCTGCACAGGCCAACCATTTCTAGACAACCAGAGATATCATAATGAAGTTTATTTATACCACTGTTAACTTTTATCATTATCTTTTGTTATCAACACTTACTCACTACACACTATTCTCATTCAGAAACTGGAAAGGAAGGCTTAATGGGGGTTGATCCTCCTGAGTTCCTAGCGTGGTGCTGGAACCAGTGTGTGCAGTAACCACCGCAAACCACCCACACTGGCTCCTCCCTTACTGCCTCAAATTGTTGGACTATCTAGTATCTAATTTTCTTCAGCGTTTGTATTTTAATACAAGGGAACATCTGTGCTTGAAGTGTGTCAGTGAGTGCGGCATGTGCTGTTTCATGGTTTGCAGCCTGTTGTCTTAACAGGGTCTAACAAATCACAGCTCCAGTCATGTGTGCATACCTGCCAACTTACTAACTAATGGCTAACTGCCAACACTGAGAGCCGTAAAGGAAAAACAAACACAAGAGGGTGGGAAAGAAAAAATGCCACATCTGTGAATTATAGGTCATAATATGAAGAATATGGAATATGTGTTCTTAAGATATACTACAAATAGCAAGCAGTTTCTGCCTACACAGAGGGAAAGTCACCTCAGAATCATCACCACTTCAAGGACTAGGTACTTTCCTGTGTTCGCCAGCCACAAGGGAGACAGAAATTTCAGAGATGGACGAAAACTGCCCTGAACAGCTGTCACTGGAGACTCACTCCTCTGTGCAAAGCCCACATTTACTGTCTTTACAACATACAACTTACTTTTTCTAGAGTGACCTTTAAAGATGAGGTGAGACAATGTTTCAAGGGCCTCCCTCCTCCTCAAAGCCCACACATCTCTCCACCTTTTGAAAGCTCCCACTTCCTGATAGCATCTGTGGGCAGGGGAGGGACCCTGGCTGAGTTCCGTGCTCTCTCCTTCAGTCCCAGATGCACATCATCCAGCTGGCAGTGAAGTCATGGGAAGATGACATCCTCCCTGCCAGGCAAGCATCACTTGCACTGCCCACTCCAAATGCTTCTGTGGCAAGCAAAGGCTGTGCTTGCAGGTACCTTGTCTTCATGGGGTTTTGGTGGTGAAGGATCTTAGAGCACTGAAACTAAATTTGTACATTACATATTCTGGAATCCTTTTTACTACCCACTTCAAAGCAGAGCGTGGTATAAAGCAGGCACAGTCTGGCATCCCTATCACACTACAGGTTTCAGGATCAGAAACAACCAATACCACTTCTAACCCAGACCACACCAAAAGGCTTTGGGGCCACAAGTGGTTCCATTTGTATTTGGGGCAGCAATCTCACGTCACTTCTGAGACTAAACGGGCTGCTGCATGTGGCAAAATGAGAAGTGTCTAGCATATGCACTGAACATGAGACATAGGAGCAGAATTCTGTACAACTATAGCACTTTCCTTCCTGTGCCCCTGATGCTTGAAGAGTGTTGCTCACCTGCTGGCTCCTGTCCTGATCTAAGCTGTGGCCTTTGGTATGTAGAGCCTAAGTGACCTAACTAAGCAGAGACAGCTTGCTCAGTTCCTGTGTCAGATTTGGAGTGTGAGATATTAAGGAACACATATATATGTACAACATAAGCACAAACACCATCATTCTTGTGGAGAAAGCTGGGGAGAACATTAGGCTTCTAAAGAAGCCCAGGACTCCAGTCATACCAAGGTCCCCACTAACGGTGTCATGGCTAAGCTTTATTGCCTGAAAGAGGAACTCAGGACATAGCAAAGCCCTGCTGCTGGGTGAAGAGATGTTTACAAAATGCATAGAGTTCTGGAACAGAAGATACAACAGAAAAATTGCTTCCTCTAAGCTCATTCAGAGCACACTACCACTCTCCGTGCAGTCAAAGCTTTGAAAGAGGAATTCACTTCAGTCTCTCTCTTACTTGGCAAGGTTGAGAAGAGAATGGTCAGTGTATCTGAGCAAAACAGGAAAAAGTAGTGATAAAAAGAATAGCAGCAGCCTCACTTCCAACCTAGTATGTGACAGTAGCTGTTCTAAGCACTTATTAACCATATAGATTACCCTCAACCTACTGAACAGCAAACCAAGATCCTGGAAACCATAGGCTGAGTAATCAGTCTGTCCTGTGCCCTGCATTAAACAGTGGTGAAGCCAGGGCACAGACACAGGCAGTGAGGCTCCAGCACTCACCTCCCATCTCAAGGCCATGGAGCTTCCAAATATACTCCTCTGATCATGAGAACTGAATCCCCAGAAGCAGGGGAGGCCTTCCTCCTGGCACCCTGAGTTTCATACTCTGCCCAGACATTAAGGAATAGAAGAATACGTTTGAGACTTGAAACAGGTTTCTTTTGCTCCAAAAAGCCCACAGGACAACATCAACCTGCAGACAGCATTCAGACCAACAATCTCTGTAAAATACTTTCAGAACTAGCTAATGAACTAATGTTCAAAATGAAATGAAAATGTGGAGTTGAGAAAGTAATCCCATCTGAATTACAGGAGATTAGTGTTGGCCTAGCACTAATGACATTTCAGAACTAATAGTGTAGCCAAGGGTCAAAAACAGTTGTGCGTTAGGAAGGATTAAATGAAGAACACAAACAGCAAAGAGATTCTGGTGGATTTGAGAAGACAAGACGCAGCAGGTATGGACGAGCCAGGAAAGTCCCATCCTGGGAAGGCTGGGGGCCTGGGCATCTGGACCCACTTTCCTTGGTGATTGTACTAGTCCCCCTGGGGGAAGGAGGGTTAGTTATAGGTCACATGGCCATGCTGATATGCTGCTTCTAGCCCTTCCCTTCTCAAAAGCCTCCAGGAAGTCAGCAGTCAAAAGTGGAGTGTGCTGAAAGACTTAGATGAGAAAGAGGTGTCTGTGAATGTCTAATTGGGAGGGGGTGGTTGAAGAGCTACACTAATTCTCTCCCAGCATGGGAACATCTTAGGCCTGACTTCCTATCAGGGAAGGGTATCAACCCTGTGAAGTCAGCCTACAACGGAAACTGATGGTATGAACACAAGAGCAAAGAACACTTTAGACTATTTTAAAGTTAGGTAAGTTGTAGTGGTGACATTAAATTTCTAAGGCTTTTTGATTTATCTGTCTCTTAGTACTAGCTATTTTGCTTTTGTGGAAAAATTATTCAGAGATATAATATTTTTGTTGTTGTCAGGTTTACCTGTTTGCAGTAGTAGAATCTTGGTGAGTGTTAAGTAAGCACTCTCCAATTTGCTGTATTCCTTCTAGAAATGTTAACACTTGAATGTGTTTTCCCATCTTAGACAATACGACTTGTTATTTATACTAAAATTAGAGCTATGGATTAAGATCCCAATAAAAGCTCAAATTGTTAATCAGACATTGAAATATCTCTCCAGAACGTAACCATGACCAAAGCATTCATTTAGAAAGTATGAAGGTATCATATGCCTTGCCTAGGTCTGGGGTCTAGGTCTAGCTCCAGTATAGGACTTTGTAGCAGCAGTCATTTCAAATGGGCATGTTTCCTCATACAAGGATCACAGGTTTTATGTGAGGTGATGTGTGGGTGTCATGGATTTAAAGTCTAAAGTGGACTGCTATCAACTGCCTAATAATAGCCTTGGCCACTCACAAGACCATTTGCCACAACTTTTTCTTTTACAAAATAAGGGTAGTATTTTATGGATAGTCACAAAGATCAAATAAAATCAAGAACTGCTAAGTGTATGTTTTAGCTTCGGGAGCCAAAATTTCAGGAACCAACTCTGTGTGAGCCCTGAGGAGGGACTCAGTACAAAGGATACTGCTGCATTCTATCCTTCCAATTTCTCACTACAGTGAAATGACTCACCATCTTTACTACTTGTCAGTGCACAGCTCTGGGCATACCCATCTATAGCCCTGTCTGTGGTGTAGGAGCGTGCACATGTGGAGGTCAGGGAATAATGCTGATGCATACTGGTTTCCATCTGTTTTGGTTTTTGGAGACAGGGTTTCTCTGTGTAGCACTGGCTGTCCTGGAACTTCTCTTAGACCAGGTTGGCCTCCAAACTCGGAGATCTGCCTGCTTTTGCCTCCCGAGTGCAGGGATTAAGGGTATGTACCACCACCACCTGGCTCCATCTTATTTTTGAGACAGGATCTCTGGCTAAATCTGAAGCATGTAACTTTGACTAGGTTGGCAGCCAAGTCTTCAGGCTTGTGCAGCAGTCACTTGGTCCACAGTCATCTCTGCTGCCCTCCTGTGACCTCTGGTGCTATACAACTGAAACTCTAAGCCCATTAAGCAGTGAAGTTCCCTTTCCCCCAGCTGCCAGCAAACACCTTTCCACTTTCAGTCTCTATGCTTCTGACTATTGTAAGAACAAGGAAGCAGAGGTAACATGTGTCTTTTTGTGACTGACTTACTTTGTGGCCCTGAGGTTCATTTAGGTCATAGCATGTGATAGCAGCTGCCTTCTTTTTCAGGCCAAGTAAATAACACACACAAAAAAACATATTTTGCTTTCCTATTCATCCTCTGGATGGATACCTAGGCTGAATCTAGGCTTTAACTACTGTAAGTGATGCTGCTATAAATAGAGGTGTGAAAATATCTCCAAGGCCCTGCTTTTAGTTCAGGAGGAAATACACCCAGAATTGGAATAGCTGGACTGTATAATAATCTTGTTCTTAACTTTCTGAGGAATAGCACTATTTCCAACCAATGTTTTTGACAGTATGCTTATTCTTGCTAATAGTGTGCACAAGGTCCCAATTCTCCCCATCCTTGCCAAATTTTGCTTAACTTTCTATATTTTTGACAGTTAGCCACTATCTCATTATGGTTGTTGTGTATCTGCCTAATGATCCATGATATGGAACATCTTTTCCTGGTGCTTACACAATTCAAGAAAGATATTTTCAAATCCTTTGTCCATTTTGGAACTGGCTTATGTAGTCTGGTTCTAAGTATTTTCTCTCATTCCATTGTTACCCTTTTATGGTTGATGGTGTCTTCTAACACACTTTTTTTTAAATTTCATGCAGCTCAATTTGTATGCTGACTTTGCCTTTGGTATCAAAATCAAGAAACCATCCCCAAATCTAAGGTCAGACCATGTTCTTCTTTGTATTTTAGTTTTAGAAAGACCTTTAGGTTTTTTATTTATTGTTGAGTATGGTGTTGAAAAGGGCCCCTCCTAATGTTCTTTCTCTTACTTCTTTTTTGGCAATGGGTCTCATGATACTGTCCAGGATAGACTCCAATTCTTGGGTTCAAGTGATTCTCCTGCTCCAGCTGCTCAGCTTTCCCATTTCTGTCATCCATGAGTGTCCAATTTTACCTGTACTATTTGCTGAACTGACTGAAAGTTCCCAATGGAACAGTCTTGGTACCCTGGGTCTGAATGTTGTAGGAATGAGTGTAAACTGTAGAATTAGAAAGCATGAGGACTCCAACAGGGTGTTTTTGATGGTCCCTGAGATCTCATGAATTTCAGAACAGGTCTTCCCATTCAGTTGTACTAAACCTAAAGACATACTAATTATTGGGAATTACTGACAAAAATATTAAAACCTTCTATCCATGAACATGAGAGTATTTCCATTTCCTCTAACAGTTTTACTGTATAATAAGCCTCCCAACTGCTTGGTTAAATCAATTTCTCAGTATTTTATGATGCTCCTACAAATGGCACAATTCCTTTTTTTTTTTTTTTTTACAAGGCTTATTAGTATACAGAAATGCAATTGTCTTTAATGCACTGATTTTATATTTTGCTATTCTGTAGAATTCATTTATTAGTTACAAGCCAGGCAGTGGTGGTGCACACAGGCCTTTAATCCTGGCACTCGAGAGGCAGAGGCAGGTGGATGGATCTCTTTGATTTCCAGGGCAGCCAGAGCTGTTACACAGAGAGAAACCTTGCCTCAAAATACTGAAGGAAAAACAAAACAAAACAAAACAAAAAACAAACAGCAAAAGCCCCCTTTTCTTTAGACTTGTCAGTTTTTGATTTATACACTTTGATATGCTTTTGATATATATAAATTTCTAATACTTTTAATTAAAAACTTTAAATACTTAGTGTGCACGTGGGTGTGTGCATGCCACAGTATGTGGATGTGGAAGTCAACAGGACAATTTGCTGGAGCTGAGTCTCTCTATACTCAGGGAATGAACTGTGGTCCCCAGGTTTGGCGACAGTGGCTTACTCTGCAGCCACCACCTCTCCGACCATAAACTTGGTGCTACATTTCTTGTCATCTCTTGCTATGTTGAATTTTTATTACTGTGTACTACATCCTTCATTGTCTTTTGTAACCCTTTTAGCTTTAGAGTACATTTTGTCTGATGTGAACCACCAGTCCTCATTATTTATTTGCTTACTCAGTTTTTTCTATGCTTTTTTTTTTTCTAATCTAAGCAGTCTTTTACAGACAGCATAATTGGATCACATTTTATACTGTTAAATATGCTCTTACAAAGAATATCTATTCATATTTCAGTAACTATTGATAAGAATCTTTTATGTCATTTTATATGCTTTTTGTAAGGGTTATGACTCTTGACATTATTTCTTCTGTGTATAGTTCACTTTTTATAATGACAATTTTGACTTTTTTTTAATTTTAAGGATTTACCTTTACCAATTGATTTCTTCATAGGTATGCTCTTTCTTTCTTTCTTTCTTTCTTTGCTTATTGCTGTCAACTTGACACAAACCAGGTTCATGTGAGAAGAGATTTGAGAAAATACTTCCCTAAGACTGGTCTATAGATAAGCCTATGTGACAGTTTCTTGATTGGTGTGGGAGGGTCCAGGCCACTGTGGGCAGTGCCATTCTTAGGGAGGAGTCCAAGCTGGGCAAGTGACCAGAAGCAGCCAGTAAGCTTTCTCTACAGCTTCTGCTCAAGCTGGGCAAGTGATCAGAAGCAGCCAGTAAGCTTTCTCTTACAGCTTCTGCTTCAGTTTCTGCACGGGAAGTGAGTGTAAGTCAGATCAACCCTTTCCTCCCAGTGCTACTGTTGCTCACAAGTTTTATCGAGTAATAGAAAGGGAACCAGAACATTACATTTCCAGGATCTGTCTAGTGGCCTCTAATTTCATACTGCTGACCTCCCTTGAGGCCAGGCAATGAGGAAAAACTCCTTTAGCCCATTTCTCTGGGAATATTTTAACTTCTCATGCCTGAAGACAGACGTAGTGGTACTTTTGGATGGCAGGGGTTTAACTCCCTATGTCACATATATGCAATGAACTCATCACCTCAAGACCTACTTTCAAGGTTTCTGATAAATTTCAAATAATCTTTGTTGATTGTTCTTATATGTTACAAGATATTCATCTCCTGCTACTTCTAAAATTCTTCTTTGTCTTTCAAATGTGTGATTATAATGCATCTAGGCACGGATCTCTTGAAAATTATTTTTGTGTGCTTGGATGTGGTCTATGTTTGTGCACATGTATGCACACATGAAGGCAGAATCAACATTAGGTACCTTCTTCTACTGCACTCCATCCTACTTATTATTATTATTATAAAAATCAGGGTGTCTCACTGAAGCTGGAATTTGCAGATTTAGCTAAAATGGCTGGCTAATAAGCCCCAGGAATCTTTTGGTCTCTGTCTTCAGGTAAATGAGATATGTGCAACTGGCTTTTTATGTGGGTCCTGGGGATGCAAGCTCAGGTGCTCATGCTTGAACTTGTAGATTGAGGTCACTGAGCCTCTTAGAAGTTCATGTCTTTGCCATCAAACAACAGACATTTTGTCATTATTTCTTTATCCTCCAAGCCCCTTTCCTCTCTCGACTGCACTCCAACATCCGCTGGTTGGTCAGCTTATTCTTTCTATCTTCCACACCCTTTGTTGTCTGTCCACCTTTCTTCCCCAACTCAGCAGTCGAAGGGCTTGGCTTCTATAATGTGGTCACAAGGAAATGATGAATGCCTGCTCAGTAAATCCATACGAATGTAATACCCTTTACGGGACCAAACAAAATATATCTTTCCTCCTTTAATGTATCAGTCCTAGAAAAACAACTGAACAGAGAATGCAACACTTCCTGCTAGCCATGATGGCTTTCAAAATAAAATAGCAGTGAGTTACTATTTAACATTTTTGAATGGCTGTGGTTTGTCAATGTTTTGTCCAGAGAAAATGACTGTTTCTGCTAAGTCGTTTTAGACAAAAATCCCCCGTGATTACTCAGGGTTACCTAGAACATGTTTCTCTATGGCAATCAGCTACCCAATCTCTGAAGTGTCTTATTAAATATATATTACTCATGGCAATGGTATTTGAGAATAGCAATTTTAATGTTACTAATTTCCTAAACATATTCAGTCACCTTTGTTTGAAATACAGGAAGCTAACACAAAAAGAAAACGCAAACAGTAACTTTGTAGGGAAACTGATACCTAAGTATTAATAGTGCCAGGAACTTCTCTGCTCTATATCCATCAGCAGCCATATTACTCTCACTGTAAATCCTGACTTGTCTGAAGGCAATCTTCATCCTTGGCAATGACTATGGCAGGGAACTGCCTACGTTACTTAAGTAGGATGACTGCACCTGCAACATTTCATTTGTGAAGCAATATGGAGATAGATGTAGCATATATATCACGATGGGCTTCCTTGTGCCTAGGGTTGTGATTTTGAAAAGGAATATAATTCATTGTATAGACAGGCTTCTAGGAAGCAGAGCTTCTAGGAAGCTCTTCAGAGACAGTGACACCAGACAGCCATTGCATGGGGCATTTTAGCCTTGTTACTTTTGTTAAGTTGGATATTAAGGTTCTAAAATACAAAGTTATGACTTTAAAACTCGCTCTACTACACTATGAACTTTGCATTGTGGAGAAACTGGGAGATGTGTAAAGTGTTTGTGTCAACATACTGAGTATATAGTTTAGAAGAAGTTTTTTGAAGACAAAACAAAAACATTTGTTAGCCAGTGAAAGAAACCTTTAGTCCAAGAACTTGAGAGCATAGGTAGATAGATCTCTCATGGGTAAGTCTGAGGCCAACCTGCCTTCCATAAATGTTCTTGATCCCCAAGATGATAAAGTGAGGATCTGTCTCAAAAAACAAACAGACATTTATTTTATGTGTTTATGTGTGTGTGTATGCGCACAGGAACCAAGGGACACGTGTAGGAGTTGGTTTTCTTCCACCATGTTGGTTCCGGGATGAAATTCCTATCACCGAACATGGTGACAAGAATCTTTATAATGAACCATCTTGTAGGAGGCTTGAAAAAATTTTCTCCTTGGTTCTAAATTTAAAATGCCCAGAAGGTCACTAAGGTGAAATTACTTAGGCATGAGTTTGCAATGTTCTTCTTTAAAACTGAGACTTATACTATAATTTTGAGGAATAAGAGTGGATGTTACATACTATCAAAGACCAAACAGCTTTGTGATTGGTGTGTTCAGGACAGCCAAGCTCACAGCTTCTACATCGCTCTCACATTTCCTTAACACACAGAATTGTATCATCATTCATCACAATACCTGGGCAGGTTCGGAAAGGAAGGCGAGAAGCAGCCATCTATGACAGAGTGTGTTCCCTAACAATCGACAGACTAGCATTTGACAGAAGTGAGACTCAGCCTGGGGAAGCCTTCCAGTGAGGAGAAACCAGACAGAGTAAATCTCGGTTTACTCCTGTTCCGAGAAGAGGTAATCAGGCAAATCAGGAATGTACCCATTGTGCCTCTATGCATAATGCTTACTGCCATTTCAAAGACAGGCCAGGGTGCACAGCAGTCTTTAAGCTACCAAAACCTGAGTGAGTTTAGCAATGCAAGAAAATAAGGGCTCCACATAGAAAGATATAAGCAGAAGGAACACAATTCTGGAACACAGATTATAGGGACTCATTGTAAATGGGTCTGGCCAGTTGCTAAAACAACCCAAGGGAAGGTGGCTTGCTTTTCTGAAAGAGCACATATGTCAGAACATCCATGGCCTCTGGATTCTAACTTCCGGTGCTGGGTGCCACTGCCAGACAACAGCAGTGCTACACAAACAGGTCTTTGCTTTCCATCTCCATGGCAGTAACCTGCAACCTTGTCAAAGGAGCTTGAAGGTGGAGGATATACAGCTTCCCTATTGCACTCCCAGCCAGAGGCCCAGCTTTTCTTGCTCATTGCCTTCCCATAAGAAGCCTCTGCAGGCACTCATGGCTTTTGGTAGGCAGAAAAGCTTGCTTTATATATATCTCCTCACAGTAGACAAGGGAAAGAGAATTTACAGTTTTTAGTTCGTATTATTCCTGAGACAGGGTCTCACTATGTGGCACTGGCTGGTCTGGAACTCACAAAGTAGATCAGGTCAGCCTCAAACTCAGAGATCCACTTGTCTTTGCCTCCCAAGAGCTGAGAATAAAGGTAGCCCAGTGAGACTTTATACCTTTAATAAAAGCTAATTTGTGGAAAACCCATTTAGAGGTTTAAAGGAAAGCAGTACTGTAAGATTCTGGCTTTTTCTGTCCGTTCAACAAGAGAACAAGGTCTGAGAGCTGCTTAGCTGCTTCCTACTGAGCGCAAACAACTCTCAGAGAGCCTTCTCCAGAGCAGGGAACAACGCTCCAGCAACAAGATTTCCTACGCATTAGTTGTGTCCCTTGAGATGTCCCTGAGGTTGGGTACAGTGAAATGTGGAAGCAGGAAGGCATGTGAGGTCCTTCACTCACTGGTGAACGTTACAGCTTCCTGCAGCAGGGGTCTGTGAACAGCCTTTACAAACAGTCTGAGGAACCCCCCTTCAACAGTTTCTATGATGCTTTTTGGTCATTGTCACAACTTGGGTCCCTCAACAAACAATAGGAAAAAAAAAATCCCAATGTTTGATTTCTCAAATTTACCAAAATATGGCTGCAGTGGTTAGGGTTAACTGGTACCTTGACAAAATCTAGAATAGCATAGGAGACTGGGCTCTGGGGCACAGCAGGAAAGAGACTGCCTTGGCCAGGTTAACTGGGGTAGGTGGCTTCAGTCCCTGGCTAGAATGTGGACTCAAGTCAGAAAGGAAGCTGAGCAGGAGCATACATGGCTTCCTGTTTGACTGTGATAAGGTGACAGCTATCTCAAGCTCCGCTGCAGTAGAACCCTTAGACATCTTATTTTTCGTTTCTAGGAGATGGAGCCCATTTTCACCTGTGATTGAATATGTGCATGTGACCATGCCTGCATTCAAATCTCTTCTTTGTTCTTCCCTGTTCTGTCCTCCCTGGCTTTACTCTGTCAGTTGTTCCTCTGTTAACTTCCTGTCTGCTTCCGTTTAGCATTAAAAAAAAAATTTCCTAAAAATATTCACTAAATTTTATATGTATGGAAGGGCACATGTGTACCACATGTATGCATATATATGCTCATGGAGGCCAGAAGAGGGTGTTGGAATCCCTTAACTGGATATACAGGGTATTCTGAGCTGTCCAGTGTGGGAGCTGGGAACCAAATTAGGTCTTTTTCAAGAGCAGCAAATACTCTTAACTGCTGATCCATTTCTCAAGCCCCAGTTTCTAAAATCTTTTACATGTGTGAATTTGTGCCTTTCAATTTTTTTCATGACAGGTGATGTTGGTGTACTTCTTTAATCCCAGTACACAGGAGGCAGAGGCAGGTGGAACCTTTTGAATTCAAGGCTAGCCTGGCCTACAGAGCTAATTCTAGGACAGTCAGGACTACACAGAGAAACCTGTATGAGACACTCTCACCCCAACCCCAACCCCACCCCCACCCCTGTGGGACTAGGAAGGGGTCAGACACATACATTTCATGGTTTGTTAATGGCTACATTTCCAACATAGTACCAAAATGGTGAACAGTTTTCTCTGTATGCATGTTATGTGTGTGTAGATATGTACATGTATGTACAGGTGTCCAAAAGACAGTGTTTGAGTGCCTCTGGAGCTGGAGTTGGGGGTGAGCTGCCCAACACTGGTTCTGAGAATCAAACTTCTGTCCTCTGAAGAGCAGCAAAGCTTCCTGCCCACTGGCTGTCTTCCCAGGCCCGTGCCTTACTGTCTTATGGAAATTGGTCAGCCCTACTACACCACCTTTCTTGGCTTCTGTTCTTCTTCTCCCCTACTCCCTTCTCTCACTGGCTCTTCCTTAACTCCTTGTTGCTGCCTTTTCTATAACTGAAGTGTTGAAGTGGGCCTCGGCTTCCTGGTGCCTAGAACCTTTTTCTGTTGTCTCTGGCGGTGTTTATTCAATGTCTTTTACACATGTGACACTGGTCCAGGCCTTAGGAAAGATGGGGTGGTAGGTGACATGGCTCAGGCTGGTATCAGAGTTGTCCTGTGCGTGATCATAGTTGTCATTGTCTGTGAATACACAGGACAAACTTAATGCTGAGCATCAACTTCCCATTTGACATTTTTAGATTAGCAGGTCCAAAGTTAAATTTAAAACTAACCCTCTCTGCCCCATTCAGTGAGAAGACACAGTCACTCACGAGTTTCCTTTTTAATTCTTCTGTGTAAAGTGTTACTTTGTCTTGATTCTTGTATTTATTTGTGTTTATTAATTAGGAACAGAGCAACTCCAAGCCCAAGAAAACTTTTCCCCATGGGCTCTTCAATTGTTTAGTGAATTTTTATCCTAGGCTTGGCAATATTTTAAATTTGTTTGGTTTAACACATTCTTTCCATCATTTAATCAAGATTTTAATCACACTTTAGATGTCTGTTCTCATTCTCCGTCTCTTTTATGTTTCTCTACTGTATGTGTGAGTGCGTGTGTGCATGTGTGTGCGTGTACATGGTGCACACTCAATACATACTTGGATGTGCCTGGATAAACTATAAACTGCCTGAGGCTTTTCCAGGTTGGGGTGGGGCCTGAGATTCTTATAAATGTCCATCCTTTCCTATGAAAAATCTGTAGACTTCACTGTGAAGCCCTCTGCTTCCTCTGTCACCTGCAGATGGGAAGATGGGAGCTGCCCTAACAGAGAGAGGAGGGTATTCCCTGGAAGCAGCTTATACTAACAGAGATTTCCACTGCCAGGGAGAAGCCAGGGCTCACGGGGAGGCTAACCCTGCAGGCCTGCACCAGGGTACTCCTGGGTCAGAGATGTGAGCCCAGCCAGCTTCCAGCTGTTCATCGCCCCCACTCACTCTTGGGTCACCCACAGTAATGACAGAGTAGCTGGTGCCATCGGAAAATTCCAGCTTCACTACCGCAGAGTCGATTTCTTATTTGTCAGTTTACTGTGGCAAGTGGGATTTTTTTTGTTGTTATTCCCAAATAGAAACAGCTGAACTTTATTTGCAATGTTTTTCTTCTCATTCTTTTTTGATCTATGTTTTGATCAGTAGTCTTTGATGTGGGTTTTTTTTTTAATATATTGTTTTTATTGGGGGAATTGGGTGGGGACAAGTATAGAGAGCCCAAGCTGAGTTGTTATGTGTATTTTATGATTCCCCCCCCCCACTCTTTAATCTATCTCATCTCTAAATCCACCTCCCTTGTGTTAGAAGACTACAGTTGTTTAAAAAATAGATTTACTTACATGGAGAAATGTAACCCTTTATAGGATAATAACATGTAATCTTGTGCTAAGGAAACATGGCATGGTGGCAGGTATGTCTGCTCTAGGGCCAAACAGACCTCGACTTGCTTTCTTCCACTTCTCCATGCCATATATCCCACTAACTCTGAGTCTCTACCACCCTTTTCTGGGTTGCAGTGACTGAAATATCATCATGTGTATAAAGCACCCTGCATAACCCAACACAGCTCCTTAGCAAGTGTTTCTGCACATATATCCTATTATTTTTTACAAGATAGTTTTTTACAAGATAGGTAAATTTTCATCTGTGATTGCTTTAAGTCAGTGTGGATGCCCCAGTAATGACATCTAGAGCAAAATAGTGCAGAAATATTACCATGGGCCCCTCATTCAAGCAGAAGCAAGTCTCCTGCTAATGAGGCTGCAGTAGAGCTATCTCTTGGAGGTGAGGGGCGGGGCTGCACAATGCCCTAGACCCTCCCTTTCTCCATTCAGTAATGTTAACTCATGGGGAATCTTAGCCTTCAGTATGAACAGTAAAACAATAGAGCATCTAGAAGGAATCATGGGGGAATATGATTGTTATCCTAAGTAGATGGAGTTTCTAAACAAGATACCAAACTCCCAAATAAAAGCACTAGTTATTAAAGACTAAAATGTTATTTGCCTTTAGTATATCTGACTTTGGACTTGTATAATAATGGCAAGTATTCTAGAAAACATCTAAGAAAATTTTGTTTCCAAAAACAGGAAAAAGACCTGACATGCAATTTTACAGAAAAAGAAATCCAGTGGCAGTTAAAGAGAGCTCTACAATAAGAAGCCTCTAACCACTACCCCATCCCAGTGGCTGGGGAAGCAAGTGGTTGATGGCAGGGACATGCAGCGGCTTAAGCTTTACTGCATGCTGTGGGGTGTAGATTGTCAGTGTTGGCCAACCCTGCTCTGTGAGCCAACAGTGTACATCTAGGTAGATTTCCAATGTGTGCGTGTATCTGCTAGCAGACAGGTGCAGAATTGTCATAGCAGGAACATTTCTAAGTATTTCCAAATTGAAATAAACTAGGTGTTTATCAATATTAAATAGAAAAATAAATTGTGCTTCTCATGAAACACAGTAGAGAAAAATGAACTGCTGTGCACAAGAAATTGAGTTTGATTAGAATAATGCTAAGTGATAGAAAATGGATATAAAACCCACCTGTGCAATATGATTCCTCTGTGGCAATAGACAGGAAAACGGGAGCTGCGGACATGAATATTGTTAGAAAGGTCCATGAAAATTCTGAGGTACTAGCCATGCTCCAAATTTTAATGAGGAATATATAGATACATAAATATGAAAAAAGTGATCGTAATACACATTGTAGGTGTGCTCATTCTATTGCACCCCATGCTTAAGCATTTTAATCATTCAATGAGTGCTTTTGCATTCCATATCCTGCTTATCCACTGTCTTATACAGTTATCTTAGAAGCTGGGAATAATTGTTTCAGTTTTACAAATTAAGAAACTGAAGCTCAAGAGTTGAGGCTGCAATCAGAGCTCCCCCAGCACATGTGTGTCTGGGTCAGACAACCCTGGCTAAATCCTTTGTCCTAATTAAAAAATCTAGATTCCCACCTCAGCCCCTGCTCTGACAGGATGCCATGTCTTTCAGTGGTATTTTGTTGAGGAAGAGATGGGGACAGCTATATTGTATTAATTCTGGTGACAAGCATGTAGTACATAGAAATCACTTGATGAAACTTGCTGTCCTGACTGATGTTAAGTAGTGAGTTAGGTCAGCAGCTGAGTGCTGAGCTGGTAGCCATCTTAGGATATATTTCACCCTTGAAGACTTCAGTTGTATATGTCTTCTCTGGGAATTGCTCCATGATTACCCTTTGGTCAAGTCAAATGCCTTAGTTTTGTCTGCCATGATCCCTAAACAGATCACACACATCTCAGGTGTGTGTGTGTGTGTAGTCCTGAACTCTGAGGTGTATTCCTTATCCTGGCATCCATGGATTCAAGGACTATGACCAAAATGTCTTTCTAAGCATTTTTTCTGTTTGTAATATCTTAATATGTGAGAAAATCCATTTTGAAAAAGTGAGGAACCCTCGGTGAGCAAGGATGGTTTCTGCAGAACTTTCGTAGAGTTTTAAAGCAGTCTTATGCACATTCTGGAACCCCTGCTTTGGGAAACTAGAAACACTTAGTTTCTTTCCTATGCTGTGATAAAATGTACTGACAAAAGCAACTGGAGAGAGTTAAAACTTTGTTTTAGCTCACAGTTCATGGCAACTCTTTTAAAGGAAAACATTGAATTGGGGCTGGCCTACATCTCAGAGGGTTAGTCCATTACTGTCACGATGGCAAGCATGGGGACACATAGGAGACATGGCACTGGAGAAGGAGCTGAGAGTTCCACGTCTAGATGGGTAGGCAGCAAAAACAGAAGTGAGCCGCTAGGCCTGGCTTGAGCTTCTGAGACCTCAAAGCCCACCCACAGTGACACAGAAAGCCACACCTACTCCAGCTAGACCACACCTCCTAATAGTGCCACTCCCTTTGGGCCTATATGAGTCATTTTTTTCAAACTACCACAAAAAAATCCCTAAAATAATAATAATAATAATAATAATAATAATAATAATAATAATTTTGGCAATTGTTTAAACAGTAGGTGGGCCTGGAGACTAGGGAGACAGTTCAGTTCATGAAGTGAACAGTTCATAAACTTGACAACCCAGATTAAATCCTCAACATCCACATAAAACGCCAAGTGAGTAACACACACTTGTAATCTTAACAAGGGGAGCTGGAGACAGATTAACACTTGTGCTCACTGGCCAACCAGCTTAGCCAAACTAGCAAGCTCCAGGTGCCAGTGAGAGACTGACTCAAAAAACAACACAGATGGCATTAAGAGAAGGAATGACAACTGGGGCTGACCTACACACACACACACACACACACACACACAGAGAGAGAGAGAGAGAGGGAGAGGGAGAGAGAGAGAGCGAGAGCGAGCGCAAGCAAGCAAGCACAGGGGGAGTAGGTGGACCCCAGTGACTCTCCTTCCTCTCAGCAGAAGAATGGAATATCCATTAAGTCAAGTAGTGGGTAAAGAACATGGAGCACACATCAAAAACAGCTAACAGTGAAGATAACCTTCTGGGAAAGGAGGAAATAAATATGAGCATAAATATGATGAAGTCAAGTCCCTGAAGCTAGCCTGACAAAATACAATCATTTCATATTTTAGCACAATTTAAAAAAAAAAAAAAAGGAGACCAAAGAGAAATATTTTCTGTAAAAAAAAAAAAAAAAAAAAAAACATACACTTTAAAAATCATGTGTAGATGCATATGTGTAAGAATACACATCTAGAGGTCAGAGGATGACTCTGTAGGGGCAGTGTTGATCTCCTTCCACTTATATATGGGTTCTGGGGGGGTCAAATCCAGGTTACCAGCCTTACACAGCAAGTGCCTTAACCCTGTAAGCCACCAACCTGAGGAAACCATTTTCAAATAAACCCAGATAGTCCTCCAACAATGAAGCCACGTTAAAGGAAAATTCTAAAAGGAGGAGAATGAATCCATGCAGACGGGTGGAATTGTAGTAATTAAGGAGAGAGAAAGTGACAAGCACACACAGAGAGAAACAAATGCTGTCATTAGACAACAGAAACAGCGCTTATTTATTTTTATTAGTTATGTGTGTGTTCACATATGTGTCACGGTATGTGTAGATGTTGGACAACAAGTGGTGGGTGCTGGTTCTCTCACACAAAGTGGATTCTTGGAATCAAACTCGGGTGGTCAAGATTGGCAGCAAGCATCCTTACCTGCTGATCCATTTTGCTGGCCCTGGAAACATATTTCATGGGGTTCCAAATACAGAACTAAACACAACAAAGCTAGAGCATGGGAAGGATTCTAGTAGTCCTGGACTACTAAGAAGAGGAGCAGGGGGCCTGAGATGGGAAGATTCTGTCATGTACTCAGGAGATAATGCCAAGAACTCATGAAAAAAACAAACAAAAAAAACCCAAACAACAACAACAAAAAACCCTTATAACCAGCAAAGGAAATAATTCATTGAGTACAGAAACGGCCTACAAAATATAAAGGAATCTTTGCTGGATATAACCTTGTCTGGTCTGACAGAGGATTAATACCTAGAATATACAAATAACTCCGAAAACAATACCAAAGAATCCAGTTAAATGAGCTAATGAAATGAGCAGAGAATACTCAAAGATAAAGTATGAATAGCTGATGTATAAAAATTGTTTAACACTTGTATCCATCCAAATGATAACACACACACACACACACACACACACACACACACACACACACAACCCCAAACATACAATGCTGAGATTCCATCATCTCACCCCCAAACAGTGAGTACAGCACTCAGAGAACTATAGGCAATGGCAAAAATGGGAAGTCCGCCTGCTCCCTGCAAAAAGAGCCCCCAAACCTCTTAATTTTGGTGGGGATTTAACTAGTCTGCCCACTATGAGAATCCAAATGGAGGTTAGCAAACTGATGATCATATTCTCTTCTTAATGATTTATAAGAGAAACAAGAATATCACAATGCTGCTGAGTTATCACCACAAAAGCCAGTTGTCTACATGGATATCCATGATATGCTTAAAAGTAATTTTTCTACTGTATGGACATGTTCATATAATTTGGCTGCATACACTCATCTCATCTCAGGAACTACTATGGAGGCAGTACGGAAGAACCAGCTATTCACAATGGCTGACATTTAGGACAAGTGACTGGGAATTTTGGTTTATTTCCTCAGCTACAAAGTAGGGTCTGATCATACTAGCATCTGCTTCATGTGTTGTCAAAATTAAGTAAGTTACAATATGTTGAAATACACAGCAAAGATTAAACAAAGGTGAAAGTGCTGTGAACATGACTTCCATAGCACACTGGAACATTCCCTCCCTTTGCTCTTCGGTAAAAACAAACACCAATGCTACAAATCCTTCTTCACTCTCAGTTTAGGGAGCAGGGACATACACTCTGGGTAGACTCCTGGTCAAGATGAACTGGCTCTCAGTGAAAAGACAGTTGCAATTGCTACTGCCTCCACCAATGACAACATTCTTCTTTTATCTTTCCTTTTTCTTTGGGCTAAAAAGCCATCCAAACTACTCCAAATACTCTGCATACAGTGTGTTAGTTCTTTCAAGCCTTGTAGGAGGGTCTTTTGAGGCTCTTGATTTGGCTTTTCCAGATCTCACAAGCTATTATGCTCTTTAAAATAAGAGTGTATATTGTGGGGCTGGAGAGATGGCTCAGGGGTTAAGAGCACTGACTGTTCTTCCGGAGGACCTGAGTTCAATTCCCAGCATTCACATGGCAGCTAACAACTGTCTGTAATTCCAAGATCTGACACCCTTACACAGTTATACATGCAGGCAAAACGCCAATTCGCATACAATAAATAAATAAATAAATAAATAAATAAATAAATAAATAAATAAATAAATATAAAAGTGTGCATTGTAAATTGAGTGAATGGCAGTAATTTTAGCACAAATGTTAACCATTTCTCTGTTTACTTTACTTTGAAACATGTGATTATCTTCTTGACAAAAGGCCCCTCATGGGTAAAACACACCTACAAATACTAGGTTGGGGTCCCCACTGTCCAACCAAGCCTTACTCTCTCGACTTTTAGATTCATAAGGACCCTTCTTTCAAAGCAAAAGCATAGGCCATGCAGGTCCCAGAGCAAAAGGCAGGACAGAATTTGGCTCATTGGGTTAAGTTCTTACAATTAAATAGGTTTCATTTTAAATCTAAAGAGGTAGGTAGCACTAGGTCCCTGACTAATCATTGTACTAAATTAGTTTTATTTGGCTTCATGACTTAGCACATTGAAGGAATAATCAAGATCTCATGAAGAGCGCTAGCCAGGGAGGATGGACAATAACCTGAGAAGGGGCAGAGATTCCCACCTCAGCAGCAGGGGGCTGCAGGACAGGGCCTTTAACAAGGAAAACCAATGGGCACAAAAATCTTTCTTATTGCTAGGGTGCAGAATGCTCCCCATGCTTCTGTGCTATCAAGCCTTCATTAAAGTAAGGCTACCTGACAGAAGATCTCCACAGCAAAAACAAACCTAGTACTGAACAGTTATTGCAAGGACCACACACATACTTTGGAAGATGACACATAGCATAGGGGTGAAATGAGCTGTCTCTGCCACATTTTAGTCACATGCTGTTTTTAGATAGTCAGGTTACCTTGAAAACTAGCTCACTATACTATGAGCTAGCCATACTGAACAAACACCAAGATGGGGACAAGCCAGGCTATAGCACCTGGTTATGGCTCATATTCAAGGATACAGGGGTTGTTGTCATCGATATTGCTGCTGTCCAGGATCAGTGGAATGCCATCCAGCTCATTCACCTAAAGGGAAAGAAAATGGACAATCAGGTCAGAATCACAGATGATTGATTCTACATCCTTAATTTCCTAATTATAATATTTTCACCTATAACATATAAAAGCAGATATATAGGGGTTGGATAGATGAGTCAGTCAGTAAAGTGCATGTTTTGCAAACATAAAGACCTGAGTTTGATCCCTAGAACCCATGGGTTTTTTTTGTTGTTGTTGTTCTGTTTTTTAAAGCAATCCCCCAACCCCCCAAAACAGGCACAGTGGTGTATACACATCCCAGCACAAGGTCAGTGGATAGTCGGTCCAGCACAGAGATGACTGTATTCTTCTCACTCTTCCTTAAATTACACTCTAATGCTACCTTTTAAGGATTAAACTACTCTATCTGAGCTTTAAAAATAAAGAAATGCTACCAAAATAGAGATCAGAATCCTTTTCTATGATGAAAATCAGGAAAAGGGTTTTCTAACTAAGACTTGTGTCCAGAAATGAAAAAAATTTAATATTTGACATTTAAAAAGATAAATAAATACAAAAAAATTATAGGTATTACAGATTTGTAATATAGTTGTGAAACATTAGCATTTTAGCACAAAAAGAATTTACAAAACTGAAACACTGAGATTTCTGCTCAGGGAGTAGTAGAAGCTGCAGGATGTCAGCAGGGGAATGGGGTGAACAGAAGCTGGAGCTGAGGAGCTGAGCAGCAATGTAGGAATCAGGAGACAGGGCTGGGAACTGAAGTCTGGTCACATCCCAACTGTAGACATGTTACAGAACCTTGATGACTCAGTTTTCTCATCTACAAAATGGCATGCAGAAGTCTACTTTAAAAAACAGTAGCCATGGAATAGAGCCACAGAGGATTTTGATTCTGGTCAACTGTAGCAAGGAATAGAGACTTCTGGAAGCCCACGGAAGCAAGTATATTTTCCACAGGGCCAAAGACATACTTTCCTTAGACATGGTACTTAAACTTCCAACTTCTCAGAAGTGACAGGAAAAAAAAAAAAAAACAAAAAACCAAACAACCCTATTCAGAATTTATTCAGTGCAAGAAAAACGTTAAGTCTATCAAGTTGGTAAGATTTTGATAAAAGTGAAATCACACATAAATACTAAAACTTAAGCAAGCTATACAGGTAAATTAAAGATTTATTAAACATCATGGCTCCACTGAAGCTGTGGCCTCCTAGGTAAACATCTAACTCACGGGGCTGCATTACAAAAAGCTACAGGGAATTTTTTTTATAGAAACCCAACGTACACGGCCTATTCTAGACACAGATGACAACTACATAATTATAGACTTAAGAATGAACACAGGGTAAGGTCACTGGGAACAGCAGACATAGACGTAACACCTTCCCAAGGGGGCCTGACAACAGAGTTTGTTATTACAGAGCTAGGGTTTATTGCTGCAGCTACACGTGTAGAGTGACTATTTGGGGCAAGAGAACAATTAGGAAATTAACGAGTTTTCTTCTGTTAGCACTCCATAAAATAAGGAAGTTGTTTGTTTCTTTACCTAACATGTTAGGAACTGATTGTAAACCCATAATAAATGAGTCACGGGTTGTAGTTCTCCGGAGAAGCCAAGCTCATTCAACACTTTATTTTTACATGGTAATGTTGCCCTACAAGACTGTAAGCCTAGCTTAAACAAGCACCTAGGCGCTGGAAACACTGCAGACAGAGACAGCTGATTATTTCCTTTTGGTCCCACTGGAACAAGTGATGCTGGAGAAACACTGTAAAGCATATAGGCCCTACAGGAGAGCAAGCTCCTTTGGGAACATGTATTAATCAGGCTGGCCAAAAAACTATCTTAATGATTCTGGTTGCTTAGACACTGAATAGTGATTACAAAAAACTGAAAAAACTCAAAGAACACACACAATACTAAGGTGGGGGCAAAATCTTATCCAGTCAGGTCTTAATGCTTAATTAAAAATGCATTCATAACACAGATCTTCAGGCAGACTCAAAGATAACAATCTCATGCCGAAAAGAACAAACCATGGCTGGGAGGTGTAACTCGGTGGCATAGCACTTGCTTAGCAAACTTCAGGCTCTTGGATCTAGCCCTTGCACTGAAAATAGATTGGTAGATAGGTAGGTAGGTAGATAGAGTCCACATTTTATGTAGGTAGGTAGATATAGGTAGGTAGATAGGGTCCACATTTTATGTAGGTAGGTAGATATAGGTAGGTAGATAGGGTCCACATGTTAGCCAGGTGTGGTGGTGCACATTGTTTTATTTGGCCTTTTCAAAAGTGCTTTGGCTGCTGTACTAGTTTGAAAGCAGCACAGAGCAAATGGCTTATAGGATAGGCATGAACTATTTCTCTGCTTTGGTGGTAAAGAGTTTAAGGTTAAGAGATGGACAGGGTGTGTTTTGTTGTTGTTATTTCCTTTTTATTAAAGATGGTAGAAGAGAATTTGCTTCAGGCTTCTCTCTGGGCAACTACTGATGAGTCCCCTTTTGGCTTGCACATTTGTGTGTTGACCTTCACATGATGCTTGGCCTAGACCTGTGGACTATATCAAAACTACTCTTTTGTGTAAGGACACCAGTCACACTGAGTTAGGGACCCCATTTTATATCAGTTTAACCTCATCATACTTGGCTAATTATATCTGGAATGACTATTTCCAAATAAAGTCAACACAGAAAGGGAAAGAAAAGGATGCAAAATACAATTCAACCAATAAAAGCTGCTATAGGTCTCTCCCAATAAACTTTAAAGTCAGTTTTTAATTTTTTTTAAAAAAATCTATGAGATTTAGACCAATATAGTTTAAATAACTGCTACATAATACCTTGGAAAGAAATGGCATCCTTATAACAATGAGGTTTTTTTTTTTATTAACTCTCAGCTTCTCTTGGAAACTTTTTATGTATATAAGTAGGTCTGGAATATATACTTAAACTTATCCCTAAGAATTCCCTGCTTTATAATGGCATTGTAGAATTTTTTTCTATTATTTGCTAGATATTTTTATTTGTTTGATTTCTGGAGGCAGTTTTGTTGTGTTGTTCAAACTGGGCTCAACTCAAGGTCCTTCTGAGCAATAAGGCTTTAGATGTAACTCTACCTCTCTCTTGTTCAAGTGGTTGATCTAGAATTCAGAGTATACATCTTTAACTTGTTGCAACCTGATTATAAATAGCATTATGTTACTACACACACAACATGTACTACCATGCTTTAAGGAACAAACCATGTTTTGTACACAGCTATTACAACAGAAAAGAAAAATTTAAAGCTAACCAATGAATGTATGAAGCCAGTATCATTTTGTTTCTAAACTGAGTAAGACAAACCAGTACAAGAAAATTAGAAGCCCACTTAAAATTTTCTCCACCACCAATCCTGTAACATTAGCTAGACTGAACAGTCTCCAAAAATGTTGTAATATGTATCCACAAAGATCAGGCAGCTTTCTCAAAAAAATGCAAATATAGCATAGATCAAGTTGTAGACAAGGAAATGATCCTCACTGATACGCTCAAATTCATCTTAGTCTGCAGAGAAAAATACCAGTCAAGCTTAGCCCTACTTATAATCTCTTCCATTCTCAGAAAACCACTAAGCTGAAGGAGAGTGTATCCGAGGTCTGTGATGAATGTCAGTTACAGTAAGTTTAGGCAGATCATAACAATAGTAAAAATGCATAAACATTACCTGCTCCCAAGTAATGATGTAGAAAAGTTAATCTGATGAGATACTAAAACTGCAAAGATCAGAGATGCTCAGGGAAAGCAGGAGGAGCTGGTGTAAGAAGTTCCTCCAGGTTCACCAACCACTCAGAAGTAGAGGAATGAAAATAATAAACCATAAGACTGAAACGGTTAACAGAGAAGTACTCTGTTCTTGTTTTGA
This sequence comes from Sigmodon hispidus, assembly GCA_004025045.1. Classification (NCBI taxonomy): domain Eukaryota; kingdom Metazoa; phylum Chordata; class Mammalia; order Rodentia; family Cricetidae; genus Sigmodon; species Sigmodon hispidus. Next base: position 357,623 of record PVIH01000131.1, read on the forward strand.
TTTTTAACTTTTTAATTCTTCCTCCTCAGCCCCCCTCATTCTTATTCTTTAATCATTATTAGTTTACACACACACACACCTGCTGAGTGTGTTTAGTGTTGCTGACCACTGGCACTAGACAGATAACCCTATGGGGGCTCATCTATGGGAAAGACTTATAGTGTCTGTCTGTCTGTCTGTCTGTCTGTCTGTCTGTCTGTCTGTCTGTCTGTCTGTCTCTCTCTCTCTCTCTCTCTCTCTCTCTCTCTCTCTCTCTCTCTCTCTCTCCCATCTTCAATTGCCTATAGCTCTTCATCTGTAGGCCCACAAGACTCCCCATCCAAGCTGTCATGTTCAGGTCTAATTTAGGCAGCCATAATGTTAAGATGGGGAGAGCTATGGGAGAGTATGAGGGTAGGCTAACCAGTACTAAGGATACATGGGGAAAAAAAAATCCCTAAAGAAACCTATATTCATAAACTAATTTTAAAAATAATTTTTAAAAACAGAAGAGCTTTGAACACAGAAACCTTGCATAGGTGAACAATGATTTTGCCAGAAGACATGAATTGTTAGATAAAAATTTTAGTACTGGGTGTGGGATGCCTGCTGAGATACCCCTAAAACAATACAGGACACTGCTATCAACCTTGGATGCTGACCATAACTAGATAATAAGACCTTACTGCTGAAGACACAACACACTTTTGTTGGAGAATGTAGAAAAATTAGGAAAGAAAAAATTCTGCTGACTAGATTTCACAGTACCCAAAGGTTCTCTGTTGGCTGCTGGGCTAAGTGTGTCCTGCAGCTAATCCTTCTCAGCACTTGCTAGACAAGGTGTGCCCACTGATACAGCAGTGCATAGAGTTTACAGACAGGTAACAACTAGCTGCTTTGGGGATGGACCTGAGGGTTGCTCTCAGGCCCAGTGCTACTGTAAACCTCATAAAGACCATGGCTCAGAAGGTCATGAGCTGAAGGCAGAAACGACTACTGTATTTACTACTCTAAGTATTTGTGCTTATACCTATAAATTAGTGATACTCTCAACCTTGTTAGGGAAGCTTCTCTCTGCAGTGGACAGCAGCAAATGCAGAAATTCATAACTGGTCAGAGTGCTAAGACAAAGTGTCTAATAGATGTACAGTCTTTTTTTTTAAGATTTATTTATTATGTATACAGTGGTCTGCCTGCATGTGTGCTTACTTGTCAGAAGAGGGTACCAGATCTTATTACAGATGGTTGTGAGCCACCATGTGGTTGCTGGGAATTGAACTCAGGACCTCTGAAAGAACAGCTAGTGCTCTTAACCTCTGAGCCATCTCTCCAGTGGAATGTCTGTGCCCACCCACAAGCCCTGCTTCCCTAAACAAAACACCTAAGGGAACATCACAGAAGAGGAGCAGAAATAATGTAAAGGCCAGAGGATGAGAGAATGCTGTGTTGGAGACAGGATATGGTCAAAGCACCCATGAACTCAGCATAGCTATGACTATTTGCACAAGATCAAGTCAACAAGGTCAGTCAGCATTTCCATTAGGCAGCACTGACTGGACTCAGTGTATTTATTACCAAAACAAAACAAAGGGACATAAAAGGGAACATGTTGGGGGTAACTGGGGACAGCAGGAGGGAGAAGTTGGGGGTTCCTATGGGGAGTGTATATAATCAAGATTCACTGTTTATATGTATCAAATTGTCAAAGAATAAATAAAAGACATTGTGCTAAAATAAGAAGACAAAGGACAATGAAGGTGGAATGCATTCTACCCACAGTACACTTGCATTTCCAAAAAGCGATGTTTCTCTATTTCTGGGGTAGCAGTATGGCTATATCCCACAAACCTCATGAGAAAAAAAGAAATTAGTTTAGGCAGGATCCAAAAGCTCAGTGAGAAGAGACTGTTCCCATTTCATTTTGTCAACTGCCAAAGGCTGGCAAAACTCAGATGAAGCAGAAATGAGACTCTCTGGGCCTTCCTTGTCCCAGACTCCCTGTGGTAGCCAGGATATGGCGATAAATTCTAACTGCTAATTTCTGAGGTTGTACTTTCACAGTGGTAAATACTAAAATAAAAGACTGGCAACAACTAGAGACCATTCAGATCAGAGGTGGTGGCACATGTATGTACCCGAAGTTCTATAGTTCATGGCTACCCTAGGCTACACAAAGAGATACCCTCATCTGTATGCCCAGCAAAATCCTCAGCACAGAGACTGATGCATAAAGAACTGAGCAAACCAGAACTATGGGGACAATACTAGTATGCCAGCTCGCACACAGCCAGAAGCTAAGCAGACTCAGAAATCAGGCAGAACACATTTTGAACTTACACTTTTTAAAAAACATATATTTTCACACATATAGACAAATGACTTAACTTTAATGTCTTTGGACTTGAAATATCATCTGTAGATTTTCACAGTTTCCCGGAAATTTAATAATGAGTTAGAATTAATAATCAAATGTGGGGTATCTCTTGTGGACATCTGATGATAATGAATTTAGGCCTCTCGTAGGAGTATATCAGAATGGAATACATTATCTGCCTTGAGGCCAGTGTGATTTTAAAGTTAATGAGATTCATGTGTTATTCTGACCCACTTAAGGGTCTCCCAGTGGCAAACTATCTACTCCTCTCTAGTGCTGAGGAGAAAGGAGGAGGAGTGTAGTGCTGGCCAAGCAGCCAGAGCAGTGAAGGCAGAGCATCCTGACACACAGAGCTTCCAAAAGAGAATACTCCATGGGCGTGTGTGTGTGTGTGTGTGTGTGTGTGTGTGTGTGTGTCCCACAAGTGAAGCAGCACACAGCAGATCAGCTTCTAAAAGAGAATACTCTATGATCATGTGTGTATGTCTGTCTGTCTGTCTGTCTGTGTCTCTGTCTCCCGCATGTGAAGCAGCACACTAGAGAAGATGGACCAGATACCAACAGCAATAGCCTTCAGACAGAGCAAACCAGAAGCAGAGACTGAGGCATAAAGACATAAAGAAAAGGCTTAAACAGACCTGAGCCCGACAAGCCACACTGGCCTGGGGGCATGCAGAAAGCCATTGGCAGTGGCAGAAGAACTTGGAGGACAAAGTCAAACCTTAAGATGGTCTTAAAGAGTATTCTATGGATCAGCAGCACAATCACCTACCCAGCTTGTTCTGAGATGCAAACACCTGGACTTAGCCCATTCAGAAGCTTAGGGCCTAGCAATGTCTATGATGGAGAAAGTGGTTCTTGGTCTTTACTATGATTCCACTTCAGGTGGGAGTCTTTCAAAAGTACTGAGACATCCACCTGTATTCTAGCAACTAAATCTGAATTTGGGGGTTGATAATCCTAAGCATATATACATGATACACAGGAAGAGTAAAATATAAAGGCACAGGAACCAGAGAGCCTTTGAAGATTTTATGGAGATAAACGGAATAATCCAACTTAAGGTGATCTTTTGTTTTCTGAGGCAGGATCTCCTTTTGTATCCCAGACTGGCTTTAAAGTCATGATCTTCTTGCCACAGTTTCCCTAGTGTTAGATTAGATTCGTGAGCCAGCATACCCCGCTTTTAGTTTAGATTTATCTACACAAAGAACTGAGTAGAAAGCAGAAAGTATTCTGCACTACCCAGAATACCTGCGGAAAAGCTAGTGCAGAAACAGAACACAAAGTGAACCACAGGCTTAAAGGGAAACGAAGAAAAACCTTAGGCTGAAATCCAGGAACTCTGCGCAAGGGTAGCGGGGATAAGAGCAAAGAGAAAGCACCAGGACTCTAAGTAGCTAAGTGCCATTGGTGTCTCATTCCCTGAGATTTGGAAGCAAAGTGATGGGCTGAGCTGGACTATTAATAGTCTTTATGATAGAACAGATAAGTAAAGGACGCCTTATGAGAAGGAACAACTATCACTAAATGCCACCTGAAAAATCATAAGGAAACAGCTTCTGTAGAAGCTTCCTAAAATATATACATTTGAGAGGAAGCTAGGTAGTCACCAAATAATAGGGGAAACGATGCCTCAAACAGGCAGGAATGGGTCACACCTTGTAAAATTGTTGGCCAAGTTCCTCCACCTCACAATGCCAAGTATCACAGCCTAGGCTATTAGTTGCTCAGCACAACCTGATGGTAAGACCCAACAGCTGAAAACGACACTTATGAAAACGTCATAGAACATGTAGAAGCTGAGCTGATGCGTAACTCATTCCTACTGACTAGAATTCATGGTACTGGAAAGTACTCTGTACACTACTGGAGGAGAAAGATAATTCTCAATATCACCCACCTACAAGATATACTGGTACAATAGTAGCACAAATGTTATGGAAGTAATCAACCAATTTTAGATTGAAGGTGCACTCTATGAGATGGAACCCGTATGTGACACTGCTGAAGTGGCCAGGAACCTGCGACTAGATAGGTCATGGGCCTGGGGGAAATTTAATACTTCATCTCTGTTAAAGGAACATAGCAGTAAAATGATTCCTGATCATTTCTGACATACAGCTTTACCCATAATTAAATTTTAATAAACTTACAGGGCAGGGGATTATTTAGCCTTGTATTATTAGAAAGACTGAATATTACCCCACCAGCTTAGGTTTTCCGAACTAAGGTTTCGGGAAATAAAGTAAAAGCTCTGACTAACTAGTATATGTCATAGCCATCCTGAGAAAGCACTGGAACTAGATCAAGGTGGGATCAACAGGGTAACAACTATGTAGACAGGAAAGATGGACAAGTACACACCCAACATTCTGTGAAAACTGGCGAGTGGCATATAAAGCTTCTAAAGTACTGTGCAGGCACACTGTGAGGGACAGAGGCCTCTTGGACCTCATCCCCTAAGGAACCCTCCTACTCAAGAAACTTCCAAGAAGGAAGAGCACATGAGAACAAAATGTAAAAACAACCCAAGGTAGTACACAGCCTCAACAAAGAGAGGCGTCCAGGAGGGAGGGGATACCATAATTCCACAGTGAATACAACTGAGCAGAGGGAATTCTTATGAAAACCACAGCATCTTTTCAATATGGCTGGACTCCTGGCTATCTAGCGCAGTGGTTCTCAACCTATGGGTCATGACCCTGCCACAGATATCCTGCATATCAGATATTTACATTATGGCTCTTAATAGTAGCAAAACTACAGCTATGAAGTACAACAAAAATAATTTTATTGTTAGGGGTTACTGCAACATGAAGAACTGTATTAACAGGTTGCAGAATTAGGAAGGATGAGAGCCCGGGCTCTGGAAGGACAAAGAGAGGTATGACTAATGAGAAGTATTTTCTAAGTCTGCTATCAAATTCCAGAAAGTTCAACACATATCATAAGTATCTTAAAATTTGTGATGCCCATTGGTAAATTGCTCTTTTTTAAACAAACACATGCACATTTCACAAAACCTTCCACCTAACTGGTTTTACTTCAATGATGACTGAAGTCAAGCTAGTTTTAAAGATGCTAACTATATTTCAAAACACAAGATTTAAAAATAATCAAACACATAAAACATACCTCTAACTGCTCTTAAATTAGGAGGAAAGTGCATAGGCAGGAACTCTGGCAACATTTGCTGAATGAAACTTAGTGCGTCCCTACAAAGGGTGTCTGGAGCCACTTTCCCCAACTATACAAATCAACCAGGCACTTTAGGACTAGATGTCAGAAGGTATCTGCCAGAGACCTGGAATGAGAGCATGGCTTAGCCTTTTGACTTCATGGAGCTTCTCCGAGTCAAGAAGCAATGGCAGGAAAAGCACTGGGAGATGCAAGGGCAAGGGATCTGCACAGCTTTGAGAGCAGTTGACTCACCTCTCATATCAAAGTCAAGGGAAACAAAACAAAACAAAAAAGCTCCATTACAACCAGAGGCAGTCATAGTTAACTATGAGAAAACGAACCAGAACAACACCTGGCTTCTAGAAAGCACTCTGAGCTCTTTCAAGTCTTGGCTTCAAGATGACCAAAAAAAGAAGAAACAACGGTCGTGCCAAAAAGGGCCGTGACCATGTGCAGCCAATTCGCTGCACGAACTGCGCCCGGTGCGTGCCCGAGGACAAGGCCATAAAGAAGTTCCTCATCCGGAATATTGTAGAGGCCGCTGCTGTCAGGGACATATCTGAACCAAGTGTCTTCGACGCTTATGTGCTTCCCAAACTCTATGTCAAGCTTCATTACTGTGTGAGCTGTGCTATTCATAGCAAGGTCGTCAGGAATCGGTATCGTGAAGCCCGCAACGACCGAACACTCCCACCATGACTTAGACCTGCTGGTACTGCACCACGACCTCCACCAAAGCCCATGTGAAGCAGTAGCTACATAAAGAAGGAAAAAATACCTTGGAAAAATAAAATGGGACTTATACTTTAAAAAAAAAAAAAAGCACTCTGAATGATTTGTATTTATAAATCTACTTAAGGCATTTCTGTTGTGGTCTTTGTAGAAAATTTTAAACCTGCTGATTCATAAGAAGTGTTGGTCTTCCATAACTGCCATTTCTTATCTCAAAAATTATTTATTTATTTATTTATTTATTTTTATTCTATGTGCATTAGTGTTTTGCCTGCATGACTGACTGTGTGAGGGTGTAAGTTGCCATGTGGATGCTGGGAATTGAAAGTGGGTCCTCTGAAAGAGCAGTCAGTGTTTTTAACTGCTGAGTCATCTCAACAACCCTGATAGTCATTTCTTTTGTTTGTTTGTTTTTTTGTTTTTTAAAAAAACTTTATTTATTTATTTGCCTTGGTGTTTGCCTGGAACTGGAACTACAGACAGTTGTTAGCTGCCATGTGGGTGCTGGGAATCGAACCCGGGTCCTCTGGAAGAGCAGACAATGCTCTTAACCGCTGAGCCATCTCTCCAGCCCCTGATAGTCATTTCTTAAAGACAGTTTAATAAAGTAAAATGTCAAAAGATGATCAGTGACATGTTTAAAGAATTACATGAAAGACCTGTTTTGAAGCAGAAGAAAATATGAATAAAGAAAAGCACTTATTTAATATACAAGTACACACTACTTAAAACTGCACTCTACCTAAATGCCACCTCACACCCAAGATATGACTCAAGAAAGTACAACATCAAAAGAGACTGGGAATGATGGCAGTGACTGAAAAACCAGGCAGTTCTGAGAAGCTGTTCTGGCACAACTGTGCTAACAAGCACAGCTACATTTAGAACAAAAACAACTTAGACAGCAAGCTTATAAAAATATACACTCCATCTTGGCTACTTAAGGTGCAATTCCCACCCATAATGCATTATCTACAATGCCACACTTCAGTGCCTGAACAAACAGAATTCTGTCTTGAATGCATTTGGTCTTTAATTTTTAACCCACGAACAGAATCTCCAATTTATGGTGCAATATCAGCTGAGATTCTGGCCTTTAATAAATGAGTGTTAAGAGTCTGGTAATCAACTTGCCTATAGCATTAATATTCATTGGGAATATTGAATATTGAAACACTGAGCATCTCATATGTGTTAAACAAGCAGGACATCTGTTCAGGTACTGTTCTACACTGAGTATCCTCTGGACATAGAGAGGAAAAAGGCTAATGGGAAACTTGGGGAACCTAAATTCATGTCTGTCCTCCCCTTTAGCCATTCACACAGCCTGGTAAGCTGGCAAAGACTTCTGGGGGAATCACATGGCTGTCCACCATCAAATGGAACCCATGGAGCCAAAGAAGACCCTTGAAATGCCTGCCTGTTGCCGAGAGTAAAGGTATGCACCAAGCAGATGCAGTGCAGAAGCTACCAGCTCTGCTACAAAATGAAACCGGTGAGAGAGAAGGGAAACCCATGCTGAGATCTGATTCTCATACAGGTTTGCAAGGCAGCAGCTAGCATTCCTATCAAGTTGATAAGCATCATGAGACTCGTAGCAGTTAACTAATTCAAAGCCATAGCTTAGTGCCTGGTAAACCTAAGGTCTGTTTAATTAAAAATGTATACATTCAATTTTTTTCAACTCCATGAAATTTTAAAAAAAAAAAAGAGGGCAAGAGTCAGAGAGTGTGGCTAAAGCAATACCAAATGTACTGAAAACTGTCCAAAGTGGAGACAGCAGATGGCCTTATCTGCTGTGGGGAGGCAGCTGACCATGGGAGGCAGAGCAGCAGTCTCAAGGCAACCCAAGAAGAGATCTTAAGTTCTAAAGTCTCCAGTTGTGAGCAACAGAATGGAACACTAGAGAATGTTCTCAGTGCCCACAGGAGAAGAACTGATGCACCTCACAAGAAGTGCTGCCCTTCGTCTATCTGCAGGTTTCTGTTTGTTACCAAGCTGAAATATAGTCTCTGAATTCCCTTCAGCCCCACTTTCCCTTTCTTGGTGGGGAATCTGAAAATAAAATGTTAAACATTAAAGTCCCATTTGTTGTAGGCGCTTGTAGATATTTTTTCCTAATTTACTTGTACTGTCTGTTTTCATATTGGGTAATTTTATTCTATCCTCAAGTTCACTGGCTTTCTTCTGTTTCTATGGATTAATTAACGAGCCATGATGTGGGGGTTTAATTTTTATCTCATTTTTTGTTGTTTGTTTTGGTCATAAAGTTAGCATTTACCTTATGAAAATTTGTGTCTTATACTCTGCTGAGATTTCTTTCATTTTTTTTTCAAGTGTGTCCACAATTGTTCCCTGGAGCATCGCTATAATGGATGGCCACTTCACAATTTTTGTCAGTAATTTCTTCTTTTTTTTAAAAAAAAAACTTTATTTTATTTATTTATTTGCCTTGGTGTTGTCTGGAACTGGAACTACAGACAGTTGTTAGCTGCCATGTGGGTGCTGGGAATTGAACCCGGGTCCTCTGGAAGAGAAGACGGTGCTCTTGACCGCTGAGCCATCTCTCCAGCCCCAAGTAATTTCAACCTTTATGTCATACTGGGTTTGGTGGTCACTGGCTGTCTTTTCTCACTGAAGCTCAAGTTTTCTGGATTGTAGTATAATGCTTGATTCTTTCATATGTGTTTGTAGAGATGTGCATGTGTCCCCCATAATAATGTTTTCAAATATACTACAGGTAATTATCGCTTGTGTTTTCAAAAGGTGTCTATGGATTCTATCACATCTCTACGGGATCACAGACTACAGCTTTAGATCTTCATATTAGTAACTATACTTACTGCTTTGTGTCTATCAAAGATTGGGTTGAATGTGCTTTTTGGAAAAACCATTTCTTCTAAACATTATTTAAATTAAAAAAGGGGGGCCACTGCTGAACCATCACAGAAAAACAGCAGAGGTGCCTTCTGAAGACATGGAGTCACTGCAAGATGGTCGCTCAACCTGACACACCAAGTCCAGTCCTGCTCCCCTAGTAAGAGGTTTCTCTCCTTGAAAAACAGACACAACACAGCCTCCTTCCTTCTACTCCATCTTCTGTCTGAGTTCTATTCTGAAATATGAGTAAAACTGAAAAGTATCCTAGGTAAATATGGAGCTTAACAAAAAGACATTTCTACTGACAGCTCAGCAGGTAGAGTGCTTGTAGAAAACCTGCGCTCAGGTCCCAGCAATGATGTCCCATGGTCACAACCACCTGTAGCTCTAGCTTCAGGGGACCTAAAACCCTCTTTTGACTGCTGCAGGACAGACAGACAGACAGACAGACATGTGCACATGTGCCCACTGGACTTTTTAAAAGATAGCAGCAGATCAAGTGCTCTGCACCTACACACATGAAAAACAAAAGGTGTCAGGGTATGTGTAGAAGGTTACAAGACAGAAAAACACCACTTATCAAGCTTTCTGAGGGATCCAGCCAAAGGAAAAAACTGACTAGTGTAGGTCTGCAAGTTGTCCTATGACCACACACACACACACACACACACACACACACACACACACCCTATATACAAGCACACTTCAAATAGTGCTTTAAAAGACACTAACTTGGTCTACATTCCTGTTAACAAAGTTACTTTCTCTGGACCAGTATAAGGACTGAGTGGATAAAAGTGCTTGCCACAGAAGCCTGACACCTGAGTCTGATCCTCAGAATCCATAAAAAGCCAGATTACACTTGTAATCCCAGCAAAATGGGAGGTGGGAACAAAAGAAAAAGGAATGCCCAGAAACAAGAGAGACCATGCTTCAACAATATAAGAAAAAAGGGAACTGAGTCCTAAAACGTGTGTGCTGAACTTCATGCACCAGCTGTGTGGTACATGTCTTCCTGCACGCATGCATACACACATTACACACAATAATGTTAAATAAAATAAATCTTTTTTGAAGTTTAAAAGAGTACTTCCCCTAAGTCATCTTTTAGGTTCTGTGACACTCTAGTTGATAACATTCACCAAAGTAATTTCTCATCCTGGTCCCAAACATGAAAGGGCACCAAGATGTAATAAAATACTTAAGTCCTAACATCGTTTCTATGAAGATCAATTTAACTGGACTATCACATGTATTGATACCTACCTATCTCAAAAACAGGCTTATAACTCTGAGTTATAAGAACTAGTACCATAATTTATTTCTTCCTTTGTTCTGTTTGGGGTTTTTTGTTGTTGTTGTTTTGTTTCTGGGGTGTGTATTTGACAAAGGACTTTTCTAACTGAGCTGTCCTAGAACTCACTCCATAGACCAAACTTGCCTCAAACACATGCTGCTCTTCATTCTGAAAACATAATCACTAATTCAAAGAATGGGAACCTAACTTAACCCATATATTCCCAAGCACTCTGTCTTCCTCTTGATACATGGATTCAAAGAGCCTCTAAATTTAGCACACAGAATTTTGAAACTAGCCTACTGTCTAAAGGAAAACTCCAAGAATTTACTCAGATTCACATACTGAAAGCACTAACTAGGCTTTTTACGTTTCTCACTTTCATTTTGTCTAATGGAACCATCTCCTAAAAGACAATCTGTTACTCCTGCATTGCTTATACCTGAGCAGTGACAAAGATTACTCATTCAGAGGTGAATCAGAGTTTCAGAATGCTCATTGCTGTGTTGAGCTAATGTGCCAGAGATACTCCCTGTTATTTCTAATTATTTGCTCTTCCAGTGAAAAACTTCTGAGAGTAAAAAACATGGACTTAAACTAACAGCATTCAGAATATATTTTCTTATCACTGCCTGTGCCAGGGAATATTCAAAATACTACTTTCATAAATATCAATTCCACTACTCTTCTTTATGAAAGGTACACAGTCACTATCATCACAAATATAAGTGTCACTGGTCTCATGTTCCATGAGGACAAATATTATGTCTCTTGCGGTCAATGCTCTACCTCCTGAACCTGGAAATCAGCATGACACACACAATAAGCACACAAGACACACACACACACACACACACACACACACACACACAATGCCCACAGAAGATGGTCAAGTTCCTTTAGGTATTTGTGTAATCAAGTTGAGATTCAAACTTTTTTTTTTTAAATTTAATCATCAGGAGTTGCCAACTCTATTTGTAAAGGGTTAAAAATAATTTAGATTTTGCAAGCCACATAATCTCTGTCATGACCACTTAACTGTGCTATGGTAGTGTGTCCAGGAAATCTTTATTTACCAAAACAGACCGACATTCCATAGTGTGCAGCCCCTACAAGCAGTGCTCATAATCATCAAGCTCTTTCACCAGACCTTGTGCTCTACAAAAAGCAATAGCTGTGGGTGATAGGCCCTCAGCCTGAGTTTGCACTTTTAAGTTATAAAACAGAATCTGAGGTCTCTACAACCTAAAATCAGACCATGACTCCAGCTTAAGTGCACAGGCAGGTGTGCAGGGGTGTGTGCAAGAGCACAGACATAGCTAATCCAAAATCTGTTTTCATAAGAAAATCTGACCTTACATTAACCACCGTGATCTGGAAACAATGCAAAGACTCCACCTGGAAGACAGGCAGAGCACAGGATTGGCTGTTCTTGTGCTCATAAGGAAAACAGCCTAACCAAAACTAAACACTAACCTGGTTAAACGTGAGGTGAACATAACTGAAAGCATTAATCATCAGACAGGATAATAAAGGAAAATATGCAGGCCCTCTCCCAACTGTTTACCACTTATATTTTTCTTGGAACAGAAATGCATTTTATATATTATATGAACCTGTAAAAAACACATACCTGGTAAAATATTTGAGTACACATTCTATACTGGGCATTAAAACATGAAATATTCCATCATCATAAAAGAATCTTGAGTTCAAAAGGGTTTAAACACCCACCCGACTCCAGCTATGGTAACAACTGAATAACAAAAACTAAACAGCACTTTACACTAGCAGGATAATCTCAGTAATTACAGGGTATCTGGTACATAGTAACCCTGGCAAACTTGTCCTCAAGGCTGGCCCATTTCAGTAGTATAAAGCAGTAAGTACTTAGGAGCAACAGTGAAGTTTGGTCAGGAAACTTCAAGTCATTTAATTCAAAATTATGAAAGTAGTTTTCTGGTTTATACAGCATTATTGTGAGCAATGTGAACAGGGACATAATCATTCAAACTCAATGTTGCCCATCATTTAAATGATATACATATTATTTAAGAGTCTTACTTGCTATACTTAACAGAATTATTATGAACAGAGTGATACATGGAAATTAAAAAAAAAAAAAGAAAAGAAAAGAAAAACCTGAAAGAACATAATTCCTCCCATTAGAGAAGTTTAAAAAATTTGGTTCAGAATTACAAGTAAAAGGCTCTGGATCACCAATATCACAAGAGAAAATAATAGTAGTTGTTATTCATGAAATACCACTTAATAAAATACACACACACAGAGCCTTTGCTGAGAGCAACCCTGAGAGACAAAACATTTTCTCAAATAATAACACTGGTACTCATTATTTATGCTTCAACTAGTAAGCACCTGAGCCATCAGGGTTTAGAAGCAGGCCTGTTAAGCCTTCTGGCCATAACTTTTCTTTATTATCATAGTTCTCTTAAAGCAGGGTTAAGTTCTAACTCTGAAGCTCAGAAATAGGTTCCAGAGAGCTCCTGAACATGTAAATTATATAAAAAGCTTTCCATAGCTAAGAGCATACAAACTTTCCTCAGGAAAAATATGTTTTGAATTGAGCATATTTCAGTTCTTTGAGGACTTCCTACAACTGTCTGAGCATATTTATTCTCCCTCCGTTAACTCTTCCCAGAAAGAACTCCCAGGCAACTTGTGCTCTTAACCCCTAACCCCCATCAAGGCCAATTTGTGCTATCCAAATATTCTGGGGGTATGGCCTTCTACTGGAATAGGGTCAACCTGTTAGGGACTACAAGTTTAAAGAAATTCCTCTCTGAGCAGCTAAAAACTCCCAGAAGCCCCTCAGCTAAGGGTGCAATGTTGTGCCCAAACCTGGGTGAAAAAAGTTTTAGGGGAGCGAGAAATAATGGGCATTCACATGAAATACAAGTCATGTATCATACTTATGCTTTATAAAATGTAAAGTGATCAGGCCACATAGCTGTGTTGGTTAGAGTGCAGTGCTGTAAAATGCAAAGGACCATGAAAAGATCAAATCAATAAATAACTTAAGATTGAGGTAAATGTGGTCCACAACAAATTTTGATTGGAAAAAAACAGATGAAGTACTACAACTATTATACTCTTGTTGTACAGCAGTTCTCAAAATCATCTAGACCCAGGCTCCTTAAAACTCAGGTAGTAAACAACTCACAAGTCTCAGAAGTCCCTGAGACTTATCAGAGTCACAATACATCTCTCTTCCTAAAGTTATAGGGAGTAAAGACTGCAGAAAAAAAAAGTGATGTCCAACCGACCAGTATGCTAAGAAAAGAGCTGCAGGGGCTGTAGCTCTCATGAGTGGTCACCAGGCTACGGTTGACTATCTGATAGCCTAGCTTCTTTTCAGTTATTCATGCTCCCATAAATAACTCCTCATCCATATTCCTATAAGTAACCCAAATAAACTCAATGGCTCACTAAGTTGGACTTTACTGGTACCATTATTACTTTGGTTTGTGGTGACCAAACATTGGTTCACAGCTCTCAGAAAATAGTGAATGTTACACAACCACCTTTTATCTGTAAACCCTCTACTGAAAAATACTGTTCCTGTTGACTCCAGTTTTTACAGAGTAGACTACCACCTTTCATCTTAAAAGACACAACAACTAAAATTCACATAATCATGTGGCATGTTCAAGAGCATCACTATGTGCTCTGGGCTCTGTGAATGAGGTCATCCCTCAAGCAGACCACATGTTGTAAGCACATGATGGAGCTCGTAAGTTATGGAGGGCCAGGAAGTCTGTGCCCACAGGAGCTCCATTGCATCTCTCAGAGCTCTAGGTTTCTAATAAAAAGGGTCTTCATCTCAGTTCACAAGCCTGCTGGCTGAGAAGGCTCACTGATGAGACAAATCCAAAGCTGTAACAGTTAAGTATCTGTTAAATTAATTGACAATCCAGGTCACAAAATCTTCAAGTATGGATTCTACTCAAATGTATTATAGTAGAACTTCCTTACTAATGATACTGCAAACTGTGTTTCTATTACAGTCCCACTTAGGAGAAAAAGTATTATTTAAAAGACTAAATCAGCTGACAGCCATACTGGCAGTTACTGAATTCAAAGCATACACTCCAACATTCACTATTTTAATAAAATCTAGACACTTTAGAATAATTATTCCTAAATATGATTCAACAAACAAATAAGTAAGTATCTGAACAGAGTAAGACAAAAATATGGGTTAAATATAAACTGTCAACAGGTTCACACACCTGCTACAAACTTCAATATTTCTCCAACTTTACTCTTAATTTCTTAAAAATTCACCACAAAGCTGGACATAGTGATGCACTCAGAAGGCAAATCTTTGTGAATTCAAGGCCAGCCTGATCTACATAGCAAGTAGACAACCAGGGCTACATAAAGAAACCTTGTCTGAAACAAACAAATAAACAATCACAACTGAGTCACCTGACAGAGTAGACTTGAGGGGGGACAGGCAGGCACATTTCTAGTTCAAAGCCAGTGAGTGAGGCTTTGCCATCAGTTCTGTGTTAAGAAGCCCCTAGTGTGCTAACTACACATCCTTTGGGGGGAGGACATTTTGTTCCTTCCAACTCCACTTTCCTAAGAATGGGACAGTGAAGACACAAGGCCAGTGTATTCCAAACACACTCTAGATCAGACCCTCTTTCCACTTTGGAAATGAATGTGGTCTAAGACTGTAGGATCAATAATTGCTTCTGAAGATAAGACACCAAGTATTATACCAGAAGTGAAGGAAAGAAAAGGAAGGTTGACTTTGTAGGTTTCCTATACAAATTAGGTTAGGATTATGTAGACAGAAGTATATCAAGAGGGTATTCAGAATCTCATAGTACTGACCTTCTCTTTCAAATAATCATTTTCCATTTCCTATAAAGGAAGCCTGGTTTCCATAGAAAAAGGCAAACACTGAGCTTTCTCTTACTGAAGGTCATGTGTGTTTTCAGAAACAGTTTGTTTTATTCCAATTTTAATATTCTAGGAAAGACAAGCAGGCACCCCACATGAGTATATGAGGTCCCATACTCTCCATAGGTAGTTGCCACAAGAGTTCCAGAATGGTTCAAATATCCAACGGAGTGTAAGGTTCATCAAAATCTTTTGTTTAACATCCTGAAGTGCTCTGCTGCTCTAGTTCTGTGTTTTGCATGATTCAACTAACCATTCTTTCCACCCAAAAAACTGGAAAAGGGGGCTGTAAATATGACCGAATAGGTAAAGCATTTGCTATGCAAAAGTGGGGAACTGAATTAGGATTTCTGGAAACACAGCAAAACCAGAAGTAGTATGTCTAAGCTCAGCTTTCCTACGGTGAGACAAGAGGTACAGACAGGAGAATTCCTGGACGCTGGCTCAGCACCAAAGGTAGCAAATTAAGAGACCCTGTCTCAGCCCAAATGGAAGATGAGAGTGACACTTGAAATTGTCCTCTACTTTCACACATGTGACCCACGCACCATATATGCACGAAGATTAAAAGGAGGTAGATGATGGGAGACCAAAGTATCCACTGAATATAGTCAATATTCAGAACAGGATATCTTTATACAGATGGGTACCTCATTTTCCCAGACTTTGAGTCTTTTCTTTGTTTTTTAAGTTTTTAGGTGATTTCATTCCTTTTTAAAACTTTTTTTTTGGGGGGGGGACTGGGTGGTAGTGACACACGCCTTTAATTCCAGCACTAGGGAGGTAGAGGCAGGCAGATCTCTGTGAGCTTGAGGCCAGCCTGGTCTACAGAGAGAAACTCTGTCTTGAAAAACAAAACACAAACACACAACAAAAAAACCCCAACAACAACAAAACAAAATTTTTTGGTTTTTAAAATTTTTTAATTTATTTTTATTTTATGTGTGTTTGCTTATATATACGTATGCACACTGGGCTCATGCCTGTACCTGTGGAGATCAGAAGAGAACATTGAATGCCTTGGAACTGGAATTACAGGAATTTGTGAGCTGCCACGTGGGAACCAAACCCAGATCCTCTGCATGAGCAGGAAATGCTCTTAATCGCTGGGCCATCTCTCCAACTCTACCTTTAGTAATTATTTGATAAAAAGCAAGTTCTTTTCTCACTCTGTCCCCAAATAAGAGGGGGGGGGGAAGACAAGAAATGGCAATAAAGGCATAGAGTAGAAACTAGGAGAAAATAGTCATCCTTCTTCACACAAGATGTTTGCCCATGTAAAAAGTTTCAGGGGGATCTACTCTGTACACTCCTAGAACAAACACACTAAAGCCATAGGATATCAGGTGAAAACACAGAAATTAATCCTATTTTCCTACCTACACACAACGCGCAGACATGAGAAACAAAGGCTGTTTTAAGAGGGACATTTATAGTAGTTCCTCATTTATACTTAGATATAAATCTATCAAGGTACATACAGGCTGAAATGAAAGCACCGATGGAAGTTATCAGAGATCTTAATGACAAGACAGTCCCTGCTCGTGGCCTGGGAGGCTCCACAAGGAAGTGTCTTCAGTTCTCCCTCAAGGAAACCAACACAACAATGGTAGGCTGTGGACAGTTACTAGCAAGCTATTCTAAAATATACACAACAAGTAGAAATCGTTCTCTCCTAAGAGACTGAGCTAAGCATGGAGGATGTAGGCAGCTGATGCTGGCACTCAGCTCTCCTTGAGATGTCTACTCTGATCTGGGCTGAGCCTTGAAGCAAAGACCTGTCCAGGCAAGCCTGCTGCCCCAGGACAGGCCAAGCCTCCTCAAGAGTAGCTTTCCTACAGTGGACATGCTTTTGTAAAAAGTTTTATTTGGGCCAGGCATCTGCCTATCTGCCAGCTCACCTAGATATCCTAACTCAATGTTATCTGAACTGTCTTTAAACTTATTGCACACATGTATACATCATATGTCTAAACAGGCACACAGGTCACATTACAATGCATATACTTCTTTACCAATACTCATGTCATGCACAAAACTATTTCTTCTATTCCATCCTGCCATGCTTTAAAATTTTTACTTTTATGAACAATGGAAATCATTTCATAAAGCCTCTGCTCAAGGTAGGATTCGAGAGGGATTTCAAACCTGTCTGTCACAAAAGGCTTGAACAAGTTAGCTCCATGACACTGCTTCCTCATCTGTAAGGCAGGAGCTACAAATCTGCTTAGTAAAAAAGGCACACACACTGCTTTGGTCCCACATCATACTGGGGAAGCCATGGCCATCCCTATTCTAGTACAAAGTTCTGTTCACCAGCTCCTAGTCTTACCAGGTAAGTCATGGTTTGCTTTGTGAAATACTACATGGCTATTTTTATTTTAATAATTTTGTTTATTTGTTTTCTGTTTTTTCAAGACAGGATCTCACTATGTAGGACTGGCTGTCTTGGAATTCACTCTGTAGCCCTGGGTGGCCTTGAACTCACAGAGATCAGCAGCTGCCTCTACCTCCTAAGTGCTGGGATTAAGAGTATGTATGCACCAATACCCCTGATTTTTATTTTCAAATGTACATTTACTGTGGCAAATGTTTTTATTCAGCCAACATATGTATCCTTCACATTCCAAAGAGAAATACCTATTTCTGAACTTCCCAATATTGTTACTGCATAGTCAAATCATGTACTTTTTAGCAATCAAAAGGCTGTACAGGCTGCGTAGGTAAATGGAAGGTTAGATTCTGGCCTTGGCACACCTTTGTTGCCCCAACTCTTCTCAAGTACCTCTACCTGGCCTGGCTAAACCCAACCTTCCCTGCTCCTCAGTGCCTTTGCTGGCAGCTGCTATTCGTAAGTACTCTTCTCCATCAGTCCAATGTTTCCCACAGGGAAGTCTGAGTTGAAACGACGCTTTCTGGCCTATCTGTACTTCATCATCATGGTTCTGCTGTGGCCTTCTGTCCACTCATGGGGCAGTGCCCTGACATTTCCTCCTTGATCGCTATACCAATTTATTTCCATACCAAGGAAAGGTCATGGGAATACCCATAATTTCTGTGATAACAATAAGACATACCTGTAATTACAGTGTGTAGGGGGAGAGGTGCTATGGGAGATGTTCTGGAACTTGTTAATATTTGTCCCTCCTACTGGTTTAATAAAAAGCTGATTGGCTAGAAGGTAGACAGGAAGTGTGGGTGGGGCTACCACACTAAGAAAACTCTGGGAACAGGAAGAGCAGAGCAGAGAAGCCAGAGAGACACCACAAAAAGACATCATGAGATGCAGAGGAAAAGAAGTTGAAATGTTGTTCTGAGAAAAGGTACCAAGCCTTTGGCTGAACAAGATAAGAATCATGGGTTAGTTTAAGAGCAAGAGCTAGCTAGCAATATGCCAGAGCCATAGACTGATCACCATAAAATTAATACAAACATCTGTGTGTTTCTGTGCAGGGCTAGGCTGGAAAGGCTGGGCCAGAAACTTAATATTACAGGGAGTTACCCATCCATAATCATTACTGTTGATTAAAAACTCAGATTTTATGTGTGATTCCCAGTGTGATTCACTGATTTATATAACTAGCTAATAACTTAACATTTCTAGCAGATAGCACTTTAACAAAAATAATGATTACCACTGTACTGTTTAGTCAGATCAATTAACAATTCCTTAGCACTACCTAGACAGTCCATATTTAAATATCCAAAAGACCCCTAAAAGACCTTGCACAACTGGCTTGTTCACATTAGCTCTCTGAGCCAGCAGAGGACATGTGATCAGAATGCTTCTTCCATCTCTCTCTCTCCTTGCCTCTCTTCCACTTTCCATCCACATGCTACCCACTATTTCTTCCACAGTGAGCCATGACCTGGCATGTAGACCAGGCTGCCTTCAAACTCACAATCCACCTTACAGCACCTATGAAAAGCTTTTCTCAAGGAGAGACTACATTTATAAATTTTTCTTTTCAAAATCATATTTTAAAAGAAATGTTGCAAGGACAGAAGAGATGGCTCAAGTGTTAAAAGCCCTGACTGATCTTCCAGAGGACCCAGATTTGATTCCCAGCACTGACATGGCAGCTTCAACCGTCTGTAACTCAAGTCCCAAGTAAATTCAATGCACTCTTTCTGGCCTTGGGTACAAGGCATACACATGAGTCATAGACATACATGCAGGTGAAACATCCATGTACTATATAAACAAGCAAACAAATGAATAACTTTAGGGGTGTTGTGTGCATGTGTGTGGATGCACTTGTGTGTGGTGGTCAGAGGACAAGCTATAAGAACTGGTTCTCACATCCAGCCATCTCATCAGCCCTTATTTATTTAGTTTTTATTAGCTCAATTTTTATTGATTCTCTGGGAATTTCATATCATCCCCATTTTTATTTTTAATTAAGTAAAAAAAAGGCAATTCAAAGTAATACTAAAAGTAGAATATTCTTGAATTCTAAATATAATGTTAAAATGGTAGATGTGGATAAAGAGAAGAAACAGCATCCATAGGAAACTGTAGTCAGAAGTTTCTCTGTCTGGCCTGGCTGGTCCCAAAACCATGTAGTCTCAAATAGTTACACAAAGGCTTATATTAACTATAAACTGTTTGGCCTATGGCTCAGGCTTATTACTTGCTAACTCTTGCATTTAAATTAATCCATGATAATATTTATGTTTAGCCACATGGCTTGGCACCTTTCCCTACAACAGCATTCTCATCTTCCTTTCTGTCTTCTGGCATCTGCTCTGAGTCTGGCTGGCATCTCTCTCTCTCCTTCCTCTTCCCAAAGTTCTCTTAGTCTGGTAACTCCACCCATACTTCCTGCTTGCCTTCTGGCCAATCAGTATTTTATTAAACCAATAGGAGTGACAAATATTTGCAATGCGCATAGAGTCACACCAAGAAACAATCCTTTACCCCAAAGACAAGGACAAGGTCTATCCTTTCACAGTGCTATTTAAGAATGGCCGATATTTTCAACAAGACTAAGATTTGCAATTGGTTAAGAAAGTATTTCTGCTTGAAGAATGATTTATGATGCAGAGGGGCTTTAGGATCTCTGCACTGAAAATGTGAGTGAAGGACCAAAGCAGGAGAACTTAGAAAATGCCCAGCACTAGTGAAGGTAAGGACACATCTACCACAATGGCATGCTTAGTTCTATACAAATCTTGAGATGTATGACTGGTATCGGTGAATTTATTCCCTTCTCCTTGGCTCCTAATAGAGTTTGGATTTGCTAAGATCTAAATGGCCAGATTTCCATGGCCCATATATGTAGAATGAGGGTTTTGGCCCGTCTGGCTGGTGGTCTAGACCCACAGACCTGTAGTCTCAGACTGACTGGCCAAGACTTCTCCTGGCTCATCTCCATCCATCACTATGAAGCTCTGCTGCCTCCGCTGCTTCTTTAGCACCTCACACGAAAGCTAACATTCCCTTTTGCCACTGTTTTGAAGAGCAATGTATTTCAGGGGTAACTTGTGAAGAAGAGGTAATCTCCTTAGAGCCCATGATGTTCGATGTTTCCATAAGAACATATTTTACATTGCTTTCCTACCAGCCTGTCTCTATAAACATGCTCCATCAGAATTCCTAAAAGGATTTTATCAATTATAAAACAGAAGCAGAGGGACACATAGACAATGAATTCTACCTTAGCTTAAAACTACCCACAAATAAGATGGGGGGAGGGTCAACAAAACAAAGACAAAGGGGAAGAAGGCTTGAGTTAAACATCAAAGTCTAAAGACACAAAGCTAAGGAGGTCTGGATTAGGAGAAGCAAAGCAGGGTCTCCTCAGTCTCAAAGCAGCACTGCAGACTGAAGGAGGGTTTAGTAAATATCTTTCCTGGTAGGAACCCTTCTGCTAAATCCTACCCAATGTCCTGAACTGTGAATACAGGTGAGAAGAACAATGAGGAGAAGATGAAAGTCTGGCAGACAGGAGTGTTACTAAGAGAGAGGACCTGGTGGTTCAACACCAGAGCCTGGACTTGGGGAGGTAGGGAACAACTTGTGAGCCAGGATTAGGTCGCCTGGCGATTGTACTTTGTGCCCTAGAGGAAGAAAACGTCTGAGATCAGAGTCTGATGTGATGACAAGACAACGCCCAAACTCTGCAGGGTTAAAAACCATAACAACAATAACAAAAAAGATGCTGGAAGAAAGTAAAAAAATTAAAGAACAGTATTCCCACAGTACTTATTACAATCTTCCTGAGGTAAGAAAATGGAGTAAGAACATACAGCAAAGAGCCCATACAGCTGGAACCGGTATCCTTTAGAAACTTCCCAGAAATGTGCAGGGACCTGGTACTCTGAAGGCTTACAGTCTATTAGTGTACCGGACCAACTAAACCCAATCACAAACAAGTGCTTTTACACCACTAGGCCTGATGGCAATTACAGGTTACCTAGGGAAGAAAAGGTGGTGCAGGTGGACACAGTTGTGCACAGGCAATAAGAGCTTTGCAGAGATGAGCACAAGCTGCAGAGGGGGTTTGGGAGAGGGAGCAGTAGAAGAATGGTACATCAGTCAAGGGGGTAAGGGCCACAGGACTCAGCTGCACACTGGGATCCATCCATCATCTAGACCAAGCTTTCACTTACCTTACCTCCTAGGAAGCCTCCAGACATATCAACTTATCCAGCTACTTCCCTTCTTCACTCCCACCATCACACTGTCCAGTGAGAACTGGCTCTCGCCGCACTTTCCTGTCCCCATGGACCTGTGCCCATGGCAACCCTCCTTCCCCTAGTTAAGAGCTTATCAGGATGCAGGAGTGAAGGGACAGCTACAGGCAAGGGTCTTTTCTAGATGCCTCTAGATTAAATATACAATATGTCTAGGAAAGGGCAATTGCTATTATCCTGAGACCACAGTCCACAACATGCTTCTTCAACTTCTCCATACATTCCAACCCGGGCAGAGTGTCTGGGGTAGGGGCTATTCTCTTCTGAGGCAGAGAATCCCCAGGTAAGGTGTCTGTGGCAGGGTCTAAGGATCCATGTCTGAGAAGGGGCACATGACAAGGATGGAAAAAGACCTAGGTAAAACCACACGATTATTTTCATTCTGGATCTAGAGCCCTGAAAAAGAATCTGTCTCTATGCAGAAGGCTACAGGGCTATGGGAACAACACAGAGACTGGAGGAGCAGACAGCAGGCAGAGTCCTAGGCTTGGTGACCTTGCAGGCAACAAAGAGACAGACTCAAAGTCTTAGCAGAGCCTCCTCAGTTTCTGTTTCTCACTAACCCCTTAAGTGCAGCTCTGGCTCAGTCTTTCTTGAGTCAGATTGAAAACAAGGAAGAGCCTTGACCTGAAACAGAGTAGGAGTTAGTTATCCAGTAAGGATTAACAAGTTCAAGGTACATTCTGATTCTGGCTAAGTCAATCAATAGTAAGCAAAGGACACACAATAGTCCAATGGATTCTCTGCTTGCATTTGTTTCTGACTAGAAAAAAAAAAAGCTTTATCTGTTACCTATCACAGCAAAGATAAGTAAGAAATAATCACTCCTTCTTCAATGTAGCACAGAGAGATATTCAATAAACACTGGGTGCCTGCCCTGGGTCAGAGTCCTCAGTAAGGAAAAAAACAAACTGAGGAACTACTTCCATGAAAAAGAAATCCAGGGTTGTCTGGGGAAACAAAAAGAAAAGAATTATAAAACCAGCTTCAAAGTTACCATAAAAAAATCAGCACGGAAGAGAAGAAACCAATCCTCTTATTACTTATAACTTTAAGCTGGCCTTTTTTTTGTTTTTAATTGATGTAAATAAATAGTCACCTTTCACAACTGAATTTTGTTGTTCAGTTCATTTAAACCATAAAGCAAAATCCAAGTGTCCAAGTAGGAAATGCCATAAGATTCAGAAGAAGCTGGGAGTGAAAGGCCTGTGGGTCCACTCACAGCATAAGGTGGGATCATACACTGATAACACCCAGCTAGCTGTGGGCCTACAGCCAGATTCCACTTTAATCCATTTAAGTACAGTTTCCACCTGATCAACTGTAAATCAGCCTCTTCTGTTTCAGCAAACATTGAAACAATCTCTCTATCACCAAAGCCTAATCTTTCCCCAACTTTAATTAAAGGCTATTTATGTTGAGCAGCCAACTTTTGCTATTCCCTGGGGTATGGCTTAAAAAGTATTTTTATGGAATTATTAATAATGACTAGGCAAAGTGGGAAAAACACGTGATTTAAAAAGGAATGGCAAAGGCTTATATAAAACACCTATGTCACTGGAGTCAGGAGGAAAACTATAAAAATATTTCCTATGACAAGTTGGATTTTGCTACGCTTATCTTTTGGTTTTTTAAAAGGCATTTCTGTGTCTTTTTATGCCATTACAATTTAAACAGCATTTCACACCTGGTTTTCGAATAAAGAACAGGGAAAATTTTAAAAAGAGAAAGTGTCACATAAAGTGCTGGGAAAAGTTTGAAAAATCATTGTCCACGGTTAAGTTCCAAGGGAAGAACCTAATGCTCTCCTGCTAAATGGACACAGTGGTAAACTGCCTCCTAAGAACTTAATTTTATACTCATAAGATCAGTGCTTCTCTCAACCATCATGGAAGGGGGAAGGTCTTCTGAGGGACGGGCAGTAGATGGTGATTAAGACAGAGGCTTACTACAGGTCAATCTGTATAACAACAGACCCTTGGAGTGCTCAGCCCTAAATAGGTCATCTATATCACCCCCTATATCCCAAGATTCACTGATCTTTGATGAAGGGAAGGGACTGTGAAGAGACAGACAGCAGAGAAGGTATGACAGGACTCTTACACATGAACTAGCGGCACCTGTTACAGCATGCATAAGACAAGGTCAAGCCAGACCAAATCCTAGCACAGACAGAAGGGGCTCACAAAGTCCCAGCCCTAACTGAGGAGATATGAATACTGAGGAGATATAAGTTGATAGCTTCTGGGAGAGGGGAAAATAGTTTTTCTTCAGGGATGCAGGCCTTGAGAGGCTGCTTATGCTCCAGTAGACGACCTTATACCAAAAACACTGTGGCAGCACGAAGTGGGCTCAAGCGTTTAAAAACTTAAGCCCATGAAATTGAGGGGCACAGCGAGGAAAAGGAATTGGGGGGAGGGGACAGAGAGCGCACCTGATCAAAGCACGTTATGTGCACATATGAAATTACTCAAACACACAAACAAAAAGACAGCACTCACCCCAGGCAGGCACTGTGCTCCAGTGGGGGGGGGGATGGGGCGGGGGGAGGCAGGGCAGCTATGGGAGATAGTGAAGCAAAACATACCTACAAGTTTAAAGGTCAGGTGCTCTGATTTTAGATTTCAAAATCATAAAAGCACCCCAACACTGAGTTAGTCTATAAAAACACAGTGACCATAGAAAGGCAACTGCTTCCCCAAAGGTCCATTATTTCTAAGCAGTTGCCATCTTGGTCAGATCAGCATGGCCTGCTTGCAATGGTCCATCAAGACTGAGCTTGATGACTGCTGACACTGCCTAAACCCAAGGAAGAGTGAGGGGGTTCACCGACCCTCCTCGGAGATCCCAGCCTTTCCCCCAGTGATCTGTATTCCATTGGACCAAACTGTTCATGGTCTCAGCGCTAAACTATACGAACTAGAGGAGACTGGCTCAAGTTGGGTTCCTTCCGTGTGGATATGGGGATGCCATCATGCATGCTGAGTCAAGGCTGCCCTTGAAGCTGCTTTGGGGTCGCCCACACCCCTGTTGACAACTCCTCCCCCATGTTCTTTAAGTAAGCTCAGTCAGCTCACTGGTAGAATCACACCTTATTGTTGGGATGTTGAAGAGTAGGGTACAATCAAAGGTAAGTTATTCTCACAACACTGGCCCATCAAAGAAATGCTGCCTATTGCCTTGCTTTCTCTCAATTCTGTCTGAAATCTGCCCCTCGTATCATCCTCTATTGCTAACCCACTTCTTCCTGAAGCAGTTATCTGCAGCCACATTCCAGATAGTTCCTTGGCATGGCGGCTCTTCTTCAGCCTATTGGAGGATAAGGTGGGTGACAGTATGCTGCAGTAAGAAACAATGCATACATATCTAAGTGGCTTCAAATAAGATTGCTTATTCCTATCCTCCTATACAGTTTTGGGCATATAATATAACTCCCAGACCTTCAGTCTCCTCTTTTGTACCCTGGAGAAAATATCATTACATGAAGTGAGTAAATTACATTTAAAACTGCCGAAATTCTGAGTGCCTGGTACTCTAAGGTAGCACTAAGAACAGGTAACTTTACTATTGTTATTAACAAGCCTTAGTGACCACCACTCTCATCATGGAGCATCATATCCCATAGCAAATCATGAACTACCTTAGAATAAATGGCACTGTACCCCTCGGTCTGAGAGCAGTTAAGTTTTATCAAAATATCTGTCACAGTGTGGGCCCTCAGTGAAGTTTTCTGAACTACAGAACAGAGTACTGATGAGTAATTCCTATGGCCTTGAAAAATCTCGCACATGCTCTACACACGGAGAGCACATGTTAAAAGGGAAGTGCACACAGGCACCACTGCCTGCAGAACAGCTAACTCAAAGGGAGGGCAAGGACATTATCTATCCATAAAAGGGAAAGTCAGAGCCAAGACCACCAAGGATGGGAACTGCTCCCAGCCCCTTTCAGAGGGAAGTGAAGGAAAGAGGAGGGAGGGGAGAAAAGAAGAAATGAAGGAAAGAGGAAGAGTAGACTTCAAATTCAATTAACTACTATATATTCCCGTTGGTTTTAGCCCCTCCCTGAGAGGTGAACTCTCATGAAGGTAACAAGAGCAAGAGAGAATCTGGGAAGGACATGTGGACATCTAGTGACCCTGGCCTAAGGATAGCATTCTTCCGTACCACCCACCCAGAAGCTTGTGTGGCAACCACTGTCTGGAGAAGCCTTCCCTTCTGCTACTGCCTCAAAGCCCCAGTAGGTGGGTAAGTCACTGCAGTCATGCAGACCCTAGGATCTTTAGCTGTTCATGTTTTCCTCTAGGCTGTGAGTTGTTTACAGGCAATTACCTGTTTTACTTCCTTCCTCCAAACTTTGCACAAAATTTAGTGTTGACTATGCACTTAAATATTTGTTCCCTGGGAAATATGTTTCTAAAGTTACTATCAAAGACATCAGATGTGCTATTTTTAAATAAGAATGCTAACTTCTGAGGAAGAGTAAGGTCTAAGTTATGTTAAATTTTAAGAATCCTGTAAAGATTTAAATCTCTTCTTTTGGGATATGAGTCCTACTGTCATGATTTATAAGTCCACAAGAGCCATATATTTACGGAGCAGGATAGACAGTAAGCCTGGAATGCAAAACAGAGCACTAGGATTCTTTCTATAAAGATTACAGATGCCTCAGGCTTTTAAAAAACGAGATGTCACATGAAGCTGTACATCAGGATCTTGCCCGGAAGATAAAAACATTACATACTCCTCTGCCTGCTCACCTTTAAATTACAGCTTCTGGCACTGTCTGGAGTGTGCGCATGCACACACAAGCACTCAGCCAGTATGTTTAAATGAACACCTGCAACCTAACTAAGAGCAACCCTTTAGAGATAGCTGTCAGAGCAGGAAACCTGGCACTCACCACAAACATCTAGAAGTTGTAGATTAGCAAAGCAAATACCACAAAAGGAACTTTGAAATAAACTATAGTGTTCCTTAGGAAACTTCACTGTCTGCAGACCAATTATCTACATTGATTTTGAATTTTAAATAAAGTGCATTTTGGTCCAAGCACATCACTAGGGTAGGTAAGCATCTTATGCTACAAGTGTGCAATTTCCTAAACACATCTTGAGTCTCTGTCTGAAGTGTCTAGTACACCTGTTACAGTAGGGAAGGCAGTGTTCCAGACAGATGCCAGTGCTGTGCACAAATTACCCAAGTAATCTTACCACAAGCCTAGGTAGGGAACTGGGGACCTTTCTCAGTAGTAAGGAAGGTGAGAAGGTGAACATTCCGAGCCACAGAGCAGACAGGAGCATGGGACAGTAGGCTGACTTAGGTCAGGCTGTAGAGGTGGTACTGGGGCCCCAGGCTGCAGTCCAAACTTCCTGAGCCACTGTTGCTGCCAGCAATGTGTCATTAGGTCAGTCACTGCTATACAGACTGTAGTATCAATTTAAATTTGAATTTGTGTGCCCTAGCACAAAGGCAGAACTTTGTTCTTTTACAAATGTCAACAAATTAAAAACAGTATACATGGCAAAAATCCCAAAATGCCATTGTTATTAGTATAGGCTAAAAGGATGAGATTATTTAAGACATGGAGCCAAGGCTTTTTTTTCTAGTAAGAGTAAGTTGAATCATATAGAAAATTACTAGTTAAAAGGGGGGGGGAGGCATCAAGTACCTTACAAGAAGTTTCTATTTGCTAATGCTGCGACTGCCCCAGTTGGTTTCCTGTTGCTGTGATAAATACTCATGACCAAAAACATCTTGAGGAGGAAAGGGTTAATTTCACCTTACAAGTGAGCCTTCCAGGGAGCCAGGGAAAGAGCTCAAAAAGACAGAACTGCAGAGAGACCACAGAGGAATGCTGCTCATAGGCTTGGTCTCCAGGCTCATGTCAACCACCTTTTTATTTAGCCCAGGCCCACCTATTTGGTGGGATGGCACTTCCAAATAGGCTGGGCCTTTCTACATCGATCAGCAAATAAGAAAATACCTCACAGAGATGCTCAGAGGCCAATCTGACGGAGACAACTGCACATTCCCGGTCCCCCTTCCCAGAAGTGTCAAGATGACAACCAAGATTATCCATTATATTTTTTAAGATCTATTTTACTATGTGTATATACATGCTCCCATGTCTGCCATTTTAAGTGTATAACCGTCAGAGGATACCTTGCCAGAGTCACATCTTGCCTTCCACATCATGTGGGTTCTGGGGCTTAAACTCAGGTCACTAGGCTTGTTCAGCAAGCGCCCTTACCTGCTGAACCATTTTGTCCAATTGATCTTTTATCTTCTAAAATGGCTAGAAATAATTTCTCAAGATTAAAAACAAACATTTTTTCAAAGACAAAAAGGATTTTTTTTTCTCTCACTCTCTCCAATTTCTCAACAAATCATTCACTATTCCCCACTTAGGAGTACCTTTTCCAGAAGGAGCACCAAAGGCAACAGCAGAATTTTGAATTCAGGCCAGGATGTCCAATGATTCCTGCTGCTATGGGAACCAGCTGCTGCCTTTGGGGGTGAGGGGACACTGCCCACTCATAGTTTAAAACTAACTAAAGCTGAAGCATCTCTCTACTTCCTTTGAGGATGGAGAGCAGGTCTCCAGAGCTGAAATCACAGCAGGTGAGGAGCATACCCTTCCCACTCCAATCCTGTGGCCCACCAGGTCTACCAGGCAGACTTTTCCTGTCAACACTCTTCACTACAGCCCAGCTCAGCGTTCCCCAGCCCTCCTCCTCCACAGCCCCGCCCTGGATGAGTGAAAAAGGCTCAGTTGACACTGAGGACAATGGAAATTCTCACTGGGCTTCCATCTCTCAGGAGGGTCCCTCCTCCTGCCCTCTCAGGTATAGGCAGTATAGGATTAAAGAAAATGAATCTTATCAAAGATCCTTCCTCTTTTCTCCAATTTTCTGTAGGCTAGCGACTTCATTTAAACATTTCCTCTTGTATTTTTCCAACAGGTAAATTCAATGTTGTCACTAGTTATAATACTAAGCAAATAGAAATGAATCATTTCCAGAAATTAGTCTCATATTAAACCAATTATTCAAATGTCCAACAGTAATATGAGCTAAGTGGAACTCGTGGAAGGATTTGTAATGTAAGTTGCACAATAATATAAGAAATACAAATAAATCAACCAAAAAAAGGGACAATCACTCCACCCCCCAAAGATAAACTCTAAGAGGCTCCTAAGTTGGCCACAACTCTCATAGGGGCCTGAGTCAAAAAATTTCAAACAACAACCAGAAACATCCTAGAACAGGAAGTTAATATTATTCTTTACCAATTTTCTTTGTGTTCATTTTTTAGTTCATTTTCCTTAAATGATTAAAAAGTAAGTGTCCATTCTGTTTGTGTGAATATATGTTAATATATAAAACTTCTTTTAATCAACATTTCTTTTTGGAAAGAGCAGTGTTTCAAGACTGTATTCAACATTAATTTAAAATAGTCAGGAAGACCAAGGGAATCTATGCAAAACCCCCAATAAATCCTATACTTGAAAGATATGAGTTATCCTATTCACACTGCAGATATAACTCAAATCTGTGATCATATCATAGAAAACTATAAGAACATTAACTATGTTAATGTGGCTAACTATGTGCCACGGAGATAATTCCTAAACTGTGGTCATACCTTGGGTGGGCAGGTAAAGAAACTGAGAATATAAGTCAAAAGCCAGTCTGCCTGGATTCTTGTTCTCTACCACTGACTATATGAGACCATAAGCAAACTAATGTCCCAACAGCTGAATTTGCAAATTAAGATGGGATAATATTGCCCACTCCTCCAAAGTATTATGAAATAAATAAATACACTGATACAAGCAAGGGCTCAAGGTACTGCCAGGCACATAAACACTGCACTTTGTTCGCTGTGTTCCTGGGGATTGATGCTATTGTTTTTCAATTTGGAAGTGATTAACTTTTGCAAGATCTTGACTAAGGCTCAATTTTTAATCTTTCCAATATAAATGAGCATCTAAGTTAATAATACTTTTCCTGAAAAAGAAATACAGAACTTCCAAATACATATAAATTATTAGGATAAAGAGATACATGGTATATAGTTACTATGGCGATGACAGCCCCCTACACCTCTATTAACGACTAGAGAGGTGAGGACAGCCATCATGAAGGCAGTGAGCAAGCAGAAGAAACACAGTCTTGTTCCTCCACCCCCTTTTGCTCTCCTAACTAGATGGATCAGAGTTTATTGTCAAGAAAAAACTAGAGTGCTTTCACACAAATATGTAAAATAATGATTAATGTTTCTCAATCAAGGTGTGTTGGCATTTTTATACAAATCTGAACTAAAGGAAGTGAAAGTCTAACAATGGAACTTGTAAATGGTGAAATGCCACCAGGCCTTTCTTACTTGAATGAGCAGCTCTCCTCCAGGTTTCACCAGCACTGTTTAGGCACATAAAGGACAGATGATTTGCTTTGGGTGCTACTTATAGCAGCAAACAAGCATTTTTCTTTATAGAGCCCTGTGCCAAACATTCCTGGGTGTCAGGAAACTGGCTTCCTGGAGAAAGCTAGTCACTCCACACTGTGGGGGAAGGACAGGGAAGCTCACATGTAGAGAAGAAACTGGCATGGACTTTAAATTCTGCACCATTGGTATCCTTCATGGTGCTGTCTGCTCATGACAGAGCCTGTGACAGTGTTGACAAGGCACAGCACTTAGGGTAGAGAACCACTGACCAACAAGGAGATACTGAATTGAGAAAGGCCAAATGACATGGTGGAAGTCAGGTGTGTGAGGGTAATAGGCTATAAACATTCCACTAGAGCACACACTGAGGCTCTCAGACAAGGAAGCTACTGATGTCACCATATCAATGACAACTTATTCCTCACAGCAAACATGAGATCAGGAAAATTACCTCTAATTTCTAGTGAAGTAACACTAAAAAATTAAACATGTGAAGGGCTGCCTAGTGAGGGGGAAAAAACTCTGGAATTTAAACTTTTTTTCTCTCTCTAAAATCAAGTTTTCATGAAGGTGCTACAGGGAAGGATGTCTTGCATGAAGATGGCGGTGAAGGGAAGGTCCAGAAAACCACTGCAGGCCCCTGGCTCAGCTGCTCTCAACAGCACCTCAGAGATCAGCAGCATAAGCTTTTCTGCTTAATCCTTGGTAGGGGTCTGAAGACTTGGGCACTGGCCAATCACTGGGTAGCATTTGTATCTTTCTCAGAAACCAGAAATCAAAGTCTAGAGTAGGACGTGGTAAGAGGTACCCAGGAACCAACTGGGATGAGGTCTGCAGAGGCAGGGATTTTAGCACTGACGAGGAAGTAGCTCAAGGGTAGGTGGTCTCTAGTGAGACCAAGACAAGAAAGAATAAAATTCTAGAGTTCACAGGCTGCTCCCTCCTGTTTCCCTCATTTCTGTCCACCTAGCCACAGGCATTGGCTCTTCTAGAACTCAGTAGTGAGCCTTTCCTTCTCCCTAATACACAACACACTACAGTCACTGCTCAGTCTCATGCTAACCTCCCAAACTCACTTAAATGGCAAATTTCCACATCTGTCTCCCCTTTGCACACAAATTCCTCAAGAGAGCATTATACCAAATCCATTTCTACATTTTCACTGCCTAGAACACCACCTGGTGTACAGCAGATGGCAGATACATACTTGAACTAAACTACAAGTTTCTACCACGATGACAGACAGCATGGCAGTTGTATCTGGAGAACAGAATAGAAATGGCCTTATTCCAGCTGGTGCATAGCAGTAACATAGATCTGAGTTCAACACTGCAGCATGAGAGACTCAGTGCTACTCTTCTACTAGAAAATGATGAGCATAAAATTCTACCAAAATAAGAGAAGCAATAGGTTTTTAAAAGAAGGGATCAGATAATTAACTCGAGACTGTTTATTTTTAAAAACAAAAATATTTATAAAAATGTAACTCTGATCCTTTGCTGCTAGGAAATACAAACAACTAATCATGTCAAAGACTGACAATGCTTTAGATATGTGACAGACAGTTCGCTCTTTTATTCCCTCAGGTATAAAAGGAGCTAGTAACATTGAAATAAAAGCTTTCTTATTTGTCCAAACTAATGAAGGCTAGAGATATAAAGAAAACTTATAATGTCAAAAGTACTGGGTTTTCTTTAGATTCTGACATACAGTAGAAATGTGAAAAACTCACCATTCACCAAAAGCTAACATGCCCAAACCAGAGCCCCTGCCAACAGAAGATAAATTCAAATCCTGTTCCTTTGCAGTTAAAAAAGAAAGAAAGAAACTCAATACATTACAGGAATAATCCTTCTGGTTTTATCTATTTGCCTCTGCTTCTCTTTCACACAAACTGATATGCACTGAAGGATGTCCCCAGTCACCTTAACATGAGCTTTTTTTTTTTTTTAAAAAAAAACTTTATTTATTATTTATTTATTTGCCTTGGTGTTTGCCTGGAACTGGAACTACAGACAGTTGTTAGCTGCCATGTGGGTGCTGGGAATCGAACCCAGGTCCTCTGGAAGAGCAGACGGTGCTCTTAACCACTGAGCCATCTCTCCAGCCCCTTAACATGAGCTTTTAATTATTTTTGCTAGTAAGATTCTCCAGATCATATATATGCTAATGTTTTACTCTTATTTTTTTCCTATAAAATTTGAATTGAAATTCTTTTAAACTCCCAGACATTGGCTGAGGAAGGAAGAACACATGCACCGACTATGAACGTGGAAGAAAGGAGAGGGGGAGGCTACAGTCACCAAGAACTGCCATTTTCTTCCCACCAGACACAAACAAGACCGCTAGATTCATGTTTCTTTCAGGGTGGATGGGCGTGTGTGTGTGTGTGTGTGTGTGTGTGTGTGTGTGTGTGTGTGTGTGTGTGTGTGTGTGTGTGTGTGTGTGTATACGTACGTACATACATGCTGAATAACTCTGTTCCTTCCAGGTGTTGCAAGAAAAAGCTAACCACACTGCTGCATGTTCATGTGGGGAGGCTGAAGTCAGCACCAGGCGTCCTCCTCAGTCACTCTTCACTTTGTTTTCTGAGTCAGGTTTTCTCCGCGAACCTGGAGCTCAGCAGTTTGGGGAAACTGTCAGTAGGGATACCGTGAAGAAACACAAAGCATGGGTCTCTGACCTGCTACAGTAATAGAAAAAAATGGTTCATTCTATCCGTGTAAGTCTCCCTTTTAAGCAATGCCATGCCCTCCAAAGAAGTACAAGGTTACTCCTAGAACAAAATAGAAAAAGGTCCCGAGTTTTTGAGGCCAAACGATAAAACGTCGTCAATGCTTCTATTTTCTGGCAGTACTAGGGATTGAATTTAGGGCCTTATACATGCTGGGTGATGTTCTATCACCGAGATACAACTGCAGCCCTCCTCTATGCCTTTAAAAAAAGTACGGCTGCAACAAACCAAATCTCTATAGGTATCCTCAGGAGAGGAATTTTAATTTCACTTTCTGTGGCAGGAACTGGTTCAAGAAACTAATGGTGACAGCTTGATTTATGAATTTTGACATATTTCTTGAACTCGGATTACATTACAAAGAAGTGGAATTCTAAGCAAGCCAGATCTTGTCTATACATTCAATCATCAAATCAATAAGCTGCAATTCTGTGGAGAAGCACAGAGTGCAGCTAATAGGACTGAGATCTGCTATTTCAAAGCTCCTCGGGGCTGGTAGCTCAGTGGGAAGAGGACCTGCTTGTGCCTGATGAACTGAACTCAGTTTGCAGAACCCACATGGGGAAAGGTCAGATCTGACTTCCATGAACTGTCCTCTGAGTGACAGACAGGTACACATTAAATAACTAAAGAAAGAAAAATAAAAGTCCCTCCATACTCTCAGAACTGTCCAAGAACACATTTTGGGCAGATAGAAAATACTTCACCTAGAAAATACTTCACCTTTTTAATTACGAATGTCAAGAAAAAAAAGTCAACTAAAAAAGCATTTGTGGTAGATCTGACAAAAAATGTATTCTTGTCCTAAAAAAAGTTTACATATACACACTCACTACCCACTCCCACACAAATAAGTGTAATAACAATTTTTTAAAGCATATGACATATACTGTGTCTATTCAACAATGGCCTGGAAGGGAGGCTCAGGTACAATGCAGAGTAAGTAGTTTGTTGGGTACCTTTACATTCAATCCTCCAGAGCCCACAGGAAAGTATAGCTGTCTCCATTTTGAAGCATGGAAGCTGGGAGCAGAGCTCTGGGTTATAGTTAGTAGAGGCCGAGTGAGAAGCCAGGCTGGGATTACTGAATTTTAGTCATGTCTGGACCATTGCCTGCTTGTAACGACTGAAGGACAAGACACAACTTGGAGCACAACTTACTCTGTAGCTCCAAGAAACCAGGCAGCCAAGAAACTGAGTCTGGGAAGATGAACACATATTATCATTTGATAAAGAAGTCTGGATGCACTTGTAGTTCAGCAACCCATCACTCACACAAACCAATCAGCTCAAGACTCGTGAGAAGATTGGGCACAATAAATTCCTCAGTAGTTATTACCCAGGAGACACAGAGAAAAAGTTTTTATAAGAGAGTAATCAAGAAGCAGAAGCCAGGAAAGTAGCTGTGGAGTTGGCAGTACAGCTGGAAACAGATCTAGTCTGTTAAGGTAAAAGAGAGCGAATAATCAAAATTTCCGTGTATCTCTTTGGCTGGTAAATTTATACACACCAAAGACAAGTAAAGGCAAACAAGCACATATATGTTGAAATACACACCATGATATAGTCACACACAGAAACCAATTCCATATGCAGAGTAGACAGAGAAGCAAAACCATCGAGAGTACAATGGAGTAGAATATGCTTCCTGCTCACCTTAAGTTTACAAAAACTTAATGTTTGTAATGACTGAAGGACAAGAGCAGGAGAGCACAGGAAACTTTAAAAGTTACAAAGTTTGTGATCAGGAGGCTAAAGAGCAACTTAAGGACATGTGAGTAAAAGGGGATTGTGAAGTCCACATAATGCTAGTACAGGGCAAGAATATAAAAGGTGGCCCTTCTCAGGGCAGACAGTAAGGACTCGGAACGCTGGCCTATGCTACAGCTCGGTGGAAGACACTAGCACATGCTAATCAAAACCATTTCCTTACAAAATGGTTATTCAATCAACGACCAGTCAGCACTGATAGATAATGAACAGTTACTAACTCTAAGAAAAACAGTCTCAATAAAACAACTGGGACACGGAAACAGCCATAGATCTGTCTCCAGTTTCATGATTCACTAAGCAAACACCCTGCTTAAACCAATGTTACAGAGGAGGGAACCATCAAGGCCCGGCCTGCTCTAGACATAAGAAGCTGAAAGACTTACCATACTGCATACAAAAAGACACTGAAAAACTGAACAATAAAGCAGCAGTTACATTATGTCAGCATGTATTAAATACCCAAATAGAGCTGGTGAGATGGCTCAGTAGGTAAATTTGCTTGCCTTCAAGCCTGACAACCTGAAATTAATCCTCAGGACCTATACTGTGGGAGAACAGAATATACACACACTCAGTGACATGGTGCTCCCAAATACATACACACTAGCTAAACAAGCAAATATATCTCAAACATAAAAGACTTTCAAAATTAATCCCAGAATTCAGAATTTAAAGGAATTTTAGTTTCCATGTGCAAAGCTGTTTCTTTTGTCTAGTCTTTGTTTATAAATGACTCGCGCCAGAAAACAGTGCTCTACAAACTTTGTATCTTCAGAAGCTAAAACCACACTCCATATTGTTATAGTGAACATACAACAGCTTTCTAAAGATTTATTTTTGTTATATGTGTGTGTGTGTGTGTGTGTGTGGAGGGGGGTATGTGTGTATGAGTAAAGATACCGAGGAGGTCAGAAGGGAGTCTCAAATCACCCTACAACTAGAGTTGCAGAGAGGTGCGAGCCATCTAACATGGGTCCTCTACAAGAGCAGGACACTCTTAAATCCCAAGCCATTTCTTTCCACCCCTACAACAAATATTTTTAAGATAAACTGTCATAGGCCAACTGATATATATCCCAGTGATAGGGAGTTTCTTAATGGCGGAGGGTTCCTACCACAAGGCTCTGTGTTTGATCACGAGCACCAGAAACAAAATGTAATGGGGAAGGACACACTTTAAAAATTTTAAACACTGGGAAAAAGAGATAAGCAAGAGGAACACAGGGATGGAGGCAGACAATGGGTAAGGGGAATAAATAAGAAAGTAAAATAGCATGTATGCAGAAAATACTATGAAACCTATCACCCTGAATAATAATGCAAATTTTTAATTAAAAAATTACACATCACAAAAGACAAACTTTCACTTACAAATTTTCACTCATTTAATTGAATGTATATCGTATACCAGGTAAAAGCTTAAAGGCATCATACAAGAAGCAAAAAGAGTGACAAATGTGCTTTTATGGTCACAAATGTTTAAGAATTAATTTCCTGGAGGATGATTCTGGACAGGAGAGTGACACCTGGACTAACAGCTACAGTGACAGCTCCATGTACACACATCAACACAGAGCCACCAGGTGCGAATGTCTGCGAAGAGAAGGAAAGGCAAGAAGGAAGAACTAGTCAGCACTGCCAGAGAGCCGTTAGCAGAATGCATCTCCTAACCACTTTGTGTGTGCGCATGTGCGTGTGTGTACATACCTATGTACTTCAGTCAATGACATTTTCCTTTAGGGAAAAAAAGTAGATGAACTGGTTATCTTCCCAGATATTTCAAACAACACATTTAGCTTTAGGAAATAAAAACATTTTTTCTCAAATAAGGCATTTACTTAGAAAAGTAACAACAAAAGTGAAAACAAAAGAATGGGGGGTAAACTATACATTCCATATTCTAACAAAGAAGTCAACAGATGGCTTCTTTATGTTTAAAGCATCAATATCCATGTGCTTCTTACAAGAGAAACCAAAACAGAATCATTCTCCTTCTAGTCCACAGAGGCTTTCAAGAGTAAACATTACAGTTGTAGCAAAGAAATGCTATGTACGTGGAGCACAAACGAGAGAGTAAAAGGAGATGTCTACAGAATTAGGAGCACCTCTCTGTCACAACTTGGTAAGGCAGTCTAGACTCCTTTACACTTCAGAAAACAGCCCATTAACCTCCACAGAAGGCTTAGCTCAAGACCCATGGAAGGACTGGGTTCAATACACTCCTGAGCAGGTTGTCCAGTGGCACAAATTCAAAGGAGGATGATCTCCCATTCTAATCCCCTGGCAGCCAGCTTTGCTCAGAAAGAATCATTCTGGGTTGTTTGGTGATTATATGTTTAATAAAATTAATCTGGAATATCAGAGTCAACCACCACCAAGCCAGGTCAGGGAGGGGTAACTCACACCTTTAATCTGCTACGGTGTGGCTCCTTCCCCTTTATCTATGCTTGGATTTCCCACCTGCTTCTAAGATGCCTTGCCATAGGCCAAAACGGTCCCTTTATTAACCACTGGTATTCACGGCATACAGAATAACATCCCACATCAGGGCTGGGCATCCCAGAACATAAAGTCACCCTCTGATCCTCTCTGGCAGACCTCTGTTAACAGAATTGTTGGGTAAGAAGCATTAGTGCAGGTATGTTAGCTCCTACTGGCATTAATGGCATCTCCAGGACACACAGCACCAAGCCTGCATTCAATAAATATCAGCTGAATTAAATCACATTAAAATCTCCCTGATCCTTAATTTCTCCACTTAGAAATTAATGGCAACAAATTTTCTGTCAATCTTTTATTTTACAGGAGTCTCCGGCTCTACTCACCCAATGAAGATGCAAAAAACCAGGAAACTCAAAAGGCCAAAGAAGGAGTGACAACCAGCTACTGGACATCATATTACTAAGAATGAAGTTATATGACAAGCAAAAATACAATAGGGCTCAAATGGCTTCTGCTAAGGCTTCTAAGGAACAAAGCACTATGTACAAAGATTCTATGAAAGTATGTACTGTGAATAACTTGGTGGGACAAAGGCAAGATCTGTAAGACCCTTACAGAACACAGTCCTCTAAGCAAAACAATTGCATTTTCATAAGCTGTGCCTGCCTGATGGCAAAAAGCCTCACTAGAGGTCACTAAGAGAAGATGACTGCCTTATCCTCAGAAAAGGAGATTCTACTCCCTCCTGTACCTCCTAGCCATTTGAATAAGATTCTGCCCTAATTGCAAGTAGTTTCTAGAAGTCCTAGAACATATAGCCTGGGAAAGCTTAACTGAAGGGAATTCCATCTACAAGGCTGTGGGGACACCATTATCCACACTAGGTAAAAAAGATTTTCTTGTGCTACTGCATTGGAGTCTCTCACCCAAAGTTAGCCCCAGGACTCACTGGTTCCCTAGAGTGAGCTTGGGTATAACCACTGGGAGCTTGTAGGAAGGGGATAGATGTCTCCCCAGGAAAGGGATTCTCACAACATTCTTAAAACAAAATCTTCCCAGAAAGCAAATC
Organism: Sigmodon hispidus; assembly: GCA_004025045.1. Lineage (NCBI taxonomy): Eukaryota > Metazoa > Chordata > Mammalia > Rodentia > Cricetidae > Sigmodon > Sigmodon hispidus. The sequence continues at coordinate 396,170 of PVIH01000131.1, forward strand.
TTCCATCAATCAAAGATAGGGCCCTGAGGTTTGCTGTTGAGTACTCCACAAATAAAACTTCACCAATGGAAGTGAAAGCTTCTCAGATTATAAAAATTAAGGATATTCACCATTGATGGAGGAATGAGTAAGAAACATAGATGAGGGGGCTGGAGAGATGGCTCAGTGGTTAAGAGCACCGTCTGCTCTTCCAGAGGACCCGGGTTCGATTCCCAGCACCCACATGGCAGCTAACAACTGTCTGTAGTTCCAGTTCCAGACAAACACCAAGGCAAATAAATAAATAATAAATAAATAAAGTTTTAAAAAAAAAAAGAAACATAGATGAAAGCACACTGGAATTTTATAACTCCTGTTATAACCCAGAAGATGCTGAAAAGATCTAATTGGATGGCCTATGGACTGAATATCTTCAGGAAGTCTAAACCTTTTCCACCAAACTGTAGAAAAATTCCAAAATAAGAGACACTAGAGTGTAGGAGACCAAACACAGACCAGGAAATTCATAGGAAAACAAATCTAAATTTTACTCTGGGTTCTGTCAATACACCACTGGACAGCCTCTTCTTTCACATTCCTAGCAAAATCTGGTTTGCAAGGCTGCTGCAAAGGTTAAAGTGGACAATACCCATAAGAAGGCATGACGCAGCAACACAGACACTAAACAAATAAATCATCACTGCTTTTTTTTTTCTTTTGGTAAGATGATACAAATCTCCCCCAACTCAGGATCTTTTTTTTTTAGTCTTGTAAGTATAAAGCCAAATTTATCTGCAGGCTCCAATTTGCATAGAAGACAAAAACTACCTCTAACAACACCCTGGGAATTAGTGACTCACTATGAGGAACCATCTCCAAACATCCACTTCCTAAGAAGTGTTTCTAAAACTTTTGTTACTGAGCTTTATCCCTTGCAGAAATAATAAGCAAGGAAAATACACTTTTACTATCCAACTGGAACCAGGATTGAGCTACAAGAATAAAGAAGCTTAGAATAAAGAACCCTCCAGAACATTGCGGGGGGGGGGGGGGGGGGAAGGGAGGTCCCCTCAAAGGTACTGCTTGCTTTCAGGTTGAGCCTTTGTTAGCACAAGAAAGACACTGGGATAGACATTCTCACATTTAAAGAATAAATCCTTCCTGCTCTCTTGAGTGTTTGCTCTACTAGTGAATACACACCAAGTTCCTGGGGGCCCAGGGCCCTTCCTCTATACAGCACTTGGGGATACTCCATGCGTCTCAGGGTGCAACCTGCTCCTGACTCTGTGAGTTATCCATAATCCTAAATAGGGGTCACTACAAGCGTGTTCTTGTGAGAGGACACACCAAATTAGCAACAAAACAATCACTGAACACAGGAATTCACCTCTGTTATGTTCCTTAAAAAGGGCAGTTTTGGTTACTAAAACAAGTAGCGTCTTATTTTCTATTATAAAAATCAGTGAAGTTTCCAAGAGGAAATCAGTAGTTTTAGATCTACACCTGCTCAATCATAAGAAACATCCAAATTAGGGCTGGAGAGATGGCTCAGAGATTAAGAAACATCCAAATTGTACACACACTGGACAAAACAGATCTTATTCTCCCCATAACTGACTACCACCTAACAATTGTGCCCAAATGTGGCCTGTTACCAAAACCCACTGTATTTTCAACCTTTATCCCCTGTGTTTTTCAGACTGGATGATTAGTACTATCGAATCAAGTATACACGCTTCCCTATCATCTCTGTGGTATTGTTGAGAACTCATAAACCTTTTCATTTCAGATACTATATTTTTTCATTTCTATAATTTTTATTTAAGTCTTTCTTTAGTTCCTATTTATATTTTCTTTTCATTTCATATTGTCCATTCACTATTACAACTGCTTCTTTAAGATCCTTGGTGGCATCTTTGTGATTTGCAGTCAGCTCCTTTTGAGTAACAGCTCTTTTAACAACAGAATAAATACATTCTCTTATAGGTCAAGTGATTTTGTTTTGGCTCTTAGACATGATATAAATTATTCTGTGGAAATTCTTTAATTATATTATATTCCTCTAAAGAAGACTATTTGTTTGTTTTAGTGAACACTTATTTTAGTTGACTTAAACATAAACTGTGCAGACTGACAACTCAGAATTCATTATTTTGTCCACAGTTTATCTGCTTGGAGCCTGCCAGGTTTGTATGTAATTCAAACATAAGCAAAGACTTAGAGAACTGGGGCTTGCTTGTGCATTTCAGGGATTCCCTCTTCACTTCCAATAATAAGAGACCCCCAAACTATTCTTTGTTTTTTGTTTGTTTGTTTTACATCATTGAAAGGGAGGAGGATCCCACTCCACCTAAAGGAACACCTGACTCACTCTTGAGGGAGGGGGGACAAAACTGGATCTGCCAGGAGTGGAGACTGAACTAAGTAATATTAGGTCAGTGGGACCATGGGACTGTCTGCTGCCTGCCCAGGGAGGGGATGGGGAGTTGCGGAGAAGAAAAAAACGACCTGATGTGGCGGGAGGGGGAAAGGACTTTGAATAATGATATACAGGGATAGAAAGCGTGACTTCTTTGTTCGTAATAGTAATAATAATAAAAAAAGTATACAGAAAAAAAAAGGGAGGAGGAAAAGGATGAGATGGGAAGAGGAGGAAAGAAAGCATCGGGGGAAAGACGGAGGAAAAAATGAGTGAATATGTCACAACACCTATCTAGAGGCCAGAAGACAACCTCTACCATGTGGGTCCTAGGGCCTGAACTCAGGCCATCAAGCTTGGTAGCAAGTGCTTTTACCCACTGAGACATTTTGCTAGCCTTATTTTTCTTGGTTTTGGTTGTTGCTGTTGTTGTTTTTTCTTGTTAGAAAACATGCAGATTTTCTGTAACTTACATGTTGTCCCATTCCCTTCATCTACTATCAGTTTCACTCCAGAATCTCTGAATGTCTTCACAAGACTACCTTCATTCAGTTTGTAACTGTTAAGTCTGATAGCAGCATCCTGTACTAGTAACAGAAGGGAAACAAGTTTTTTCTAACTTCAATTTTTCTCACAGTGCTATAATTCATAATTAACAAAAGGTCTTGCCTGGATCAGTCACATAAAGATGATCCAGGCTACATATAAAGAACCAAGGCTACATATACTGCCAAGATGGCTTTTTGCAAGTGTCTCTGGTACCATTGTGCTTCTTGGCTAGTTCCTCTCTCTGCATCTGCTTCCAGGGCCTCTCCACATGGTTTCAGCAAGTCACAGCAAGGTGGTCTCATAGAATCAGCACTTCTTGTATTACTACCTTCTAAAAAGTGGGCCAATTAAAGACTATGCCACAAATGATACAGGCTTATTCCTATCATATGTTACTATTCAAAGCAGTCATGTGTGCTGAAGAAATTCAACAGGATGAAGAAATATATGCCTTGATAGGGTTATGGTAAAATGATATTCAGAAATATACACACAATAACAAGAACTTTTACAGGTGTCTTAGAAGATATAACCTATAATAAATTTAATGTTTAAATAAGCAAAACAAACACTGCCTAAAGTAAATCTAAAGTAAGACATAGAACGTCTAGTTTCAACTGAGCATGGTGGCATATGTCTTTAATTTCAGTGTGCAGGAGGCAGGGCAGGCAGATCTCTGTGAGTTCAAGGACAGCCTGGGCTACATAAAGAGAACCTATCTGGGAGATGGGGGGGGGGGGTGTTAATTCATTGTGAAGCATGTGACTTAATCATCATGCCACTCTTATCAACATCAATCTTATGTTTTCAGTATCATCAGCTCTACAACGTTCAGTATAAATGAGGGAACAAAACAGGTTCTAAAGATGACCCATCATATTTCCAAAACCTAAATACATATTCATTCAAAATACTTACTTTTAAAGACTCAGGACAGGACACTATTTACCTATAAATGCACAATTCACAAGTCAAGAATTTTTCTAATAGTAATATCAGTTTTTTTTTTCTTTTATTTTTTGGTTTCATTCTTTTTAAGGCAGGGTCTTTCTATGTAGCCTAGGCTGGAACTGAACTAGTAATCTATCTGTTTGGTACTCCCTGGGACAGAAATAACTGGTATGTGTTACCATGCCTGGTCCATGTTTCTGAAATGCTTATTACTAGAAAAAATTTCAAACTTGTTAAAATCATTTTTCTGCTGCTGTTCTTTGCTGTTTTTCAGACTGAATTTCACTATGCAGCTCTGGTCACCTGGAAATTGCTATGTAGAACAGGCCAGCCTGGACTTCAGATCCACTTGCCTCCAAGCCTGGCTGTTTTTGTTTTTATTTTATTGACTGCCCTACATCATAATAAAGTGCTTAAATAAACAGATTTCACTAATTTATAAGAAAGGAGAATGCCCCAAATACATTCAGAACAAAGACAATGCAAAAAAACTATAAAATACAGACCATAAAGCAAAAGATGTAACATATAGGACCAGCCAGATGGCTCTGCAGAAAAAAGTACAAGTTGCAGAGCATCTCAACCCAAGCTTGAATTCTGGAATGGATGGTGAAAGGAGAGAACCGTCTTCACAGGCATGCACTGGAAAAAATGTACCCTAACTATTTCACACTCATATCACACACACACACACACACACACACACACACACACACACACACACACACACACACACGAAAGCACATGCACACGCACACGCACACACACACCACTAAAATAAAAAGCAGAAAGTTTCAAGTATGACAAACTGTGCTTATTTGTAGTAAAAAAAAAAAAAAAAAAAAAAAGTAACATAACATTTTATGTTACATATTAACCATAGGTATTCTTTTCAATTTTCTAAGAAATCACAGATTTCACCCTCCTGCAGAGTGAAGTTATTCTAAATTCCAAACAGTTATATGTGGCACACTAAAAAATAATCTTACTTTGTCCTGGTTTTCTTTATTCTTGTAACACAGATTTCCAATCAGACGAATGAGATGAGATTTAAACCCGTCAGTTATGTGTTCAATGTCACCCTCTGCTTTTAGAGAGTCAGATGGACTGAAGATGTTCGTGGTATCTTTTCCAGCTACATGAATCACCCGTAAAACATCTAGAGCAAAAGAGTAGAGTTCATTTTCCATAAGAAAATGGCACAGTATCTAAGGTTTCCATTAACAAACACAATGGATTAAAATAAATAACGATAAAGCGCCTGACACTCCTTCATTACTGATTCTATAGCGTGGGGTCCAGCTCACCAGTTGAGTACCTGCCTAGAGAGCATAATGACTTTAGTTCATCCTCAGCACCACCAGAAATACAGCAGTAGTAACAATAGACAGCTTCTTTGCTTTTGCATTAATTTTAAGCCCCAGTTTAAGCTGATCATAACAATTAGCCTCACTCAGAATTTCTATTTACCCACAAATTTTGCTATTTTATAAATAGTAAATTATAATTATATATAGTTTATAATATATAAGTAATTACAAATATTTTATAAATAGTAAAATATACTATTTTTCTTATGAGATAATTTTCTTTTTTAAAATATTTTATTTTTTATGTGAACTGGTGTTTTGCCTTCATGTATAACTGTATAAGGGTATAAGGGTGTCAAATCTTAGAATTACAGACAGTTGTTAGCTGCCATGTGGATGCTGGAAATTGAACTCAGGTCCTCAGGAAGAACAGTCAGCTTTAACCGCTGAGCCATCTCTCCAGTCCCTAAAATGATTTTCAATTCCAATTTATTTACAGCTTTCTCAAAGGCCAATAACCAGCCTCAGCTATGTACTGGCATTATCCATAATCATAGAAAATAATCCTGCTATATTTTCTGAATACCCCTCTAAGCAGCCTATGAAAATAGAAAATCTCCCAGGAGTTATTCATTTTCCCATATTATTTTATTTAACCCTCTGAACAAACCTATTAAGTGCAGACATCACTTTCACAATTTTATATGAAGCAATGAGACAGAGAAGTAGCTCCTTGGCAGAGACAGGATGGCAACCCACATTGGTCCTAGCTTCATAGTGATTCCAAGTTTGGTTATTTATTCCAATTATCATTAAAAGTACTAAACTCAAAATAACTCTGAGATGGAATTCTACGTGCCTTCTACAGACCACTGCTAGTTCAACTACACTTGTAGATACAAAGACATCTTTCTTCTATATTGACATATAAAAAAAAGAGGAAAATACTGAACAGTGACAAGCAAAACTTAAGGCTGGCTACACAAACAGAGGCTCTGAACATAATTTGCAAACAGCTTTTAAATGAAGAAAGAAATGCTTCCAATACTGGCTTTCTAATTATTAATTGTTAATTTTCTTGTTGTAAGATTAAATCTCAGGCTGGAGAGATGGCTTAGAGGTTAAGAGCACCAGCAGCTCTTCCCAAGGTCCTGAGTTCAATTCCCAGCAACCACATGGTGACTCACAACCATCTGTAATCTCATCTGAATTATAGATGGTTGTGAGCCACCTTCTGGTACACAGGCCTACATGCAGGCAAAACACTTTTTTTACAGCATAGTTTTACAGCATAATAAAACTTATGAAAAACCCCTTTATCATTTGCAAATCCCCATCATCAGTTTCATCAAAAACATTCCCATGAGGTAACACTGCAGGTATTTGCAGAGCGGCCTGACTAGTGAACACACTACTAAGTAGGACACACACAAGTGCCACAGAAGGAAAGGAACAACAATGTGGCCTCAGATTAAGAAACTTGAGCTATTAGCATTATACTACAATTCCAGTTACAAAAAAAAATTTAAAAGAATCTCAAGTGAAAACACCAAAATGAGGGCTTGTGTTTGAATTTACAGCAAAAAGTATGTCCGAGATTCCTTAACTAAACATATCATGTCTGTGATCTCACTCACCAATCACTCGTTCCAGAAGGCCAGGAAAAACTTGTAGGTAGCCGAGAAGTTCAGTGTTGGATGTCATTTCACACAAGACGTCCAGAAGCCGAATGGTAGCCAGTGCTTCCTGAAAAGATAAGGAAACTTCCTTGCTAAGGATCAGAATTTTCACTTAGTTATAGATAACAATGAGAGAATGAAATGCTGTAACAAATACGATGTGACACATTTGCAGGAAGAAACAGGAGTGTGTAAATTATTTATTATTTATTTAAATATTCTTGAATGATCAATAACAGCTGCATCAAGAGAGCATGACATTATGTGTCTTCTTGGAGTAAAAAGTAGAAAAGTTGTTACTTAAGCAGAAATACCTTCTTTACAGTAAGACAAATTTTCAAAATTATGGGCTACATATAACACTTAGGCAAATCCTTTTTTTAAAGCATTCTCAGTATGAAAGTTCTACTTTAAAGATGCAAACATTCCACAAAACACATTAACAAAATGTCCACAGAAGTCCTGCAATGTCCTGTGGTCTAAAAAAACACTAGCGTCAAGAATTTACATTATGGGCTGAAGAGATGGCTCAGTGGTTATGAGCACTGGCTGTTCTTCTGGAGGACCTGAGTTCAATTCCCAGCATCCACATGGCAGCTAACAACTGTCTGTAATTCCAAGATCTGATACCCTTACACAGTTGTACATGCAGGCAAAACACCAATTCACATACAATAAAAATAAATATTAAAAAAAAAGTTTACATTATTTCTGGGTAAATCTAAGCCTGTATGCTACGTATTGGTAGATTGGAAAAGAAAATGCTAGCTCATAGATACTAAATAGTTTATATGAATCAGAAAGCACAATCAGAGAAATCATCAAGTGCCAACTCTATGGCATCCCAGTATTCCAATATAGTTTTCAAAGATGTAATATTTACAGATTTTTAAACCACACTTTTTCAAGTATACACTGACAAAACATAGTAGCATCTATAAATTTAAGTCATGAAGATAAAATTCTTCAAAATAAATAAAAGCTCTTTTTGACAATATTCTTTATAGTCTTTAGAAAAATTTAAGAGGGGCTGGAGAGATGGCTCAGCAGTTAAGAGCACCGTCTGCTCTTCCAGAGGACCCAGGTTCGATTCCCAGCATCCACATGGCAGCTCACAACTGTCTGTAGTTCCAGTTCCAGGCAAACACCAAGGCAAATAAATAAATAAATAAAGTTTTTTAAAAAAAATTTAAGATACATCTTTAATATAGCTTTCTACAAATCTCAAAATAATATCAAGAAATAACAAACTTTAACAACTTGGATCTTTATTTCAAAGCTTTCATTTGCTAATAAAGAGCTAAGAGAGATATAAAAAAGATTAGATTCTGAATCTGAAGTCAGTTTCAGGGGCAAAACTATTAGCCCAGCAGTGCTTAAGCACTCTCTGCTGTTTAAGTGGTGACAACCTGGACTATCTAGTGACAAGTCTACTGCAGAGACTGCAAGCTGGTTCTGCATAGTGCAGGCTGCTTTGACTTTTGGGGGGTTTTGGTTCTTGCAGACATAAAATGTATTAAAACCCTTTACAAATAATGCTATGCTCAACATTTTTGTACAAATATTTGCAGTTTTGAACAAGTAAAGGTGGGTTTATAAATCCTTAAAAATCCAATTACTAGGTCAAGAGTATGTACATTAAAAATAGTTTAGCAGCATTTTGAATGGTACATTAATCCACTAGAAGACTGTTAACAACACTCTGCAATATTTTTAAAGATGTATTTTATTTTTAATTATATGTGTGTGTTTGAATGTGAGTTTGTGCACATAAGAATGGGTTCCCAGAGAGGCCAGAAGAAGTCTCTTTCTCACTGATTAATGTAGTCTTTAGGGACCATGAGCCCCAGGCTTTGCTTGTTTTGCCCGCTCACTGTGGAAGTACAGCAACACAATTCTGGGGCTCAAGCTCAGGTCCCAAGCTTATGTGTAAACACTTCATGCCTGAGCTATCACCACCGCCCCATCTCATTCTTAGTTTTAAGACAGTAAATGTTTAATCTTTAATTATGTGTATGTATGTGTGTATCTGTATGGGTATGGCTGTATACGGGTGACCACAAAGGCTAGAAACAAAGTGAGAGGCAGCTGTGAGCTACTTAGCTTCTATGAAAAAGCAGTACAGGTTGTAACCACTGAGTAATCTTTCCAACCCTTAAGAGAGTAGCTTTTAATTGATATACCAAAGTAATGTTGGCTTTATTATTTATTTATTTTATTTTGTTTTTTCCAGCAGGATTTCTCTGTATACCATGCTGGCCTCAGAGATCTGCCTGTCTCTGCCTCCCAAGTGCTGGTATTAAAAGTGTAAATGATTAGCCTGGTATAGGTGGTGCATGCCTTTAATCCCAGCATTTGGGAGGCAGAGACAATGGATCTCTGTAAATCTGAGGTCAGCCTGGTCTACAGGGTTAATTCCAAGACAGCAATAACTACTCAAAGAAACTCTGTCTCATTCCCCTCCCCGCAAAAAGCAAATGATTACAAAAATATTTAAGGCTAAATAAATAAATAAAATAAAAATATAGAAACTCACAGATGGCTCTGTAGAAAAGAGATGGGGAGGGGGGCTGGGCAAACCAAAAACTTCTTAACTTTTTTGTTTCACTGACATCAATTAAAGAATTGCTTATAGAAAAGTGAAATATGATCAAAGTGCAAAATATATGATCCTTATCAGTTTATACAAAGATACCATTTTTAGTCATTCCATAAATTCATATTAATTGCTACTGCAAAAAGTTGCTTAATTTGGAGTTGCAAGGACTAAATGAATAAACACCTCCTCCAACTACTAGTAATTTTCAAAGAGCACAGGAATCAGAAAATATAAACTCAGGACAAGTAACTGAGATTTAGTAAACTCAACCTTACACTATGCCAACATGGACTAAAGAGGTATCAAAACCTGGAAATTAATATATAAAGTACATCAAAGATGAGTGTGATCACCTTGACATGTAACTACTTCTGTAAAGAAGCATATGAAGGAAGCCTCAGTATTCAAACTACACAGGCCAAAAAACTTCTATAAACATAGCTATTTTCAGTCACAGTCTTTAAAAACCTTTATTAATTTTATTAAAGATCTTGCTCTTGAAAGAAATCACTGCTGGCTTGCTGGTTAAGTGGCTAGGGGCAATGAAGGCATGGCCCTGATGAGCAGCATTCACTAGTTTCCATGATGACACTGAAAACCAAGCAACAGCCAACCCACAAGTATCTAGATACAAATAGCAAACTCTTAGATGTCAGCATCAACCAGTTACAGAATACAACTTCAGAATATGGTATATTGGAATACTGACTCAAGGGTCTTCTTCAAGCCTACTGCAATTTTTTAATCCCTATTTCTATCTCAAAGTATAATGCATACAAATTAGCAAGATTTCTCTCTCCCTTGTAGAAACTACTATTTGAAGGAAAAATATAAATTTTTCTACATAAAAAATGAGAGGCTCAGGAGATGGCTCAGTGGGGGAGAGCACATGCACTGCAAGCATGAGTAGCTGATTACCCATGTAAATAAACTACATGTACCTATAACCCTAGCACTGAGGAGGAGAGATGGGTAGATCCAGAGAGATCTGTGGCTAGCCAGCCAACCAAAAAGACAAGCTCCCAGTTCAGTAAGAAGAGACCCTGTTTAAGACAGAAAGGTGGAGGGCAATAAAGGAAAACATGTCTGGGACAAAATACCTAGCAAAGTTACTTAAAGAAGGAAGGGTTTCTTTTGGCTCACACTTTTGAGGGTTTGCTCCATCATGGCCAGCAAAGAGTATTGACAAAAGCAACTAGAGCCCCAAGAACATGAATGAAGCAGCTTGTCCTAGTCAGGAAGCAGAGAGAGCTAGAGGCTAGGTGCTCATGGATCAACCTTTGTGTTCAGTCTGGAACCCCAGCTCATGGACTAATGCCACTGCTGTTTAAACCATACCTCACTGCTCCCTCTGCTGGGAACAAAGCAACTATCTCCAGAAAGGTAAATCAATGCTAAGACTTCTTCCTTTCTTTCGTAGGAAAAGAACTGTTGTGATATGAAGACAATAAAAGGCAACAGACAAGTAGCCTTGAATCCAAGCACAAAGAGGGCAGTTCACTCTCATGGTCAAGCTATCACAAATACGACTTCAATTACAGCAGAATTTAAGAATTTCCCATGATCACTCACTCTTCAGGGAGCACTGTGATCTATTTTCTGCTTCTCTGCATACCCTTTTATGCTGTTATGTGTCTACTCTGGAGTCCAAGCTCTCCCACCTTGTCCCAAGCTACTGCCAACAGCATTCTAGCATCAACCATTAGTCCTTTCTTGATCAGTCTTACCAGAACACAAATGACCTATTGTCTTGTTTCAAAATATATTTAAAATCTACTTCATTGAGATGTGGTTTATATGCAGTAACAGAGTTTGTCAAACTATACAACTATAAATAACATTTCAAAAAGTTTCCTTGTGTCTCTGTGGAACTACTCTCACCCGTAACTTAAGCCCCAGCTAACATGATCTGTTCTCTGTCATTAGCATGAGTCTAACATACTACTAAACCTCACAAAAATGGCATCCTAGTCTAGCTACATCCATCTATTCACATGCTACTTTGGGATTGTCTTTCATACTGTTCCAAAAGTGCTTTTATTTTGCTCCTGAACAGTTTCCAAGAGAGAACAATTCAGACTTTAACTCAGAGAGAAGGTCAAAGAACCAGGTAGAAGCAGAGGTTTTCCAGTGAAAAGGTAGAGACAGAACTATTGCCAACTAGCTTTCATAGTCTTTAGTAAAAAAAGAGTTAATAAAAGACAGTGTGGGATAGTTAACCAGGAGGTTGAGGTTGAGAAGCTGCTGCCCTGGGGAGGGGAAATAACTTTTTAAACAACAGTCCAGAAGCCTTTATTAGAAGGTTGTTGTTGTAAGATTTTATTTTAAAATATCTATTTTTGTTTTTATATGTATGAGTATTTCGCTAGCTTATTATGTATAGCATGTATATGTCTGGCGCCCTCAAGGACCAAAAGAGGGTACTAAATCTCCTAAAACTAGAATTATGGATGGTTTTGAACTGCCAGGTAGGTGTTGGGAACCCAACTCAGGTCCTTTGCAAGAGCAGCAAGAATATAAACATGTACAGAGTTGGACTAAATCATTGTTTACAGTAAGAAGTAGAAACAATCTACATGTCTGGTTACTGGAGTGAGCCTGTCTATATTATTTCAGAATGTGTTAAATGCCGATTATGTTTACAGTACTCTGACTGTGGCCACACTTCTGATCAACACTGGAACTGACAAGTAAATGGCATAAAACCCATCTATGTGTCTTTAACACATGTCTGTGGATCTATGCTTCCCTACAAGTACCAATGGAATTACTTTTCAGGCAACTCACTCATACTGGAAAAACAAGGGTGTGGTTTCCGTTCTCTGCACTTCTAAGTTCTCTAAAAACTCACTTCTCACTCAGGGAGTATACTTAGAACTTTCCAGAGGGCTTGGATAGGTGGGCCATCAAAGAAGAGTTCTCCCAGAGGATCCAAGTTCAGTTCCCATCACTCATGTAAGGCAGCCCACAATTCTAGCTCCAGGGAACGTATGAGACCTTCTTTTGGCCTCCACACACATGTGGCATACAATCACACAAAACATACAATAAATAAAAAACAAATCTTTAAAATGTTTTTAAAAAGAAACTTCATACAGGGCTTGTCTGAACTAGAAAACCTGTCTGTTCTCCCCTTCCAGGCCCACAAGATCTGTCTCCTTACCTTATCTTCAGTGGTAGGCTCTGAGGCCAACTTTAGCACGTTCCTACACTGATCCACAAATGAGTTTGCAATCAATTCAGCATGGCGCAAAAATATAGAGATGTCATCCTTTGTCAGTTGCTCGTCACCTACTAGTTTGGCTATCATGATGTCTAACAGTGTAACCCTGTAAAACAAGAGTTCTGTGTGAGTACATACCACTTATACTGTGTGATACCACAGGAGTTATTTTCATTTAAAAATTTTTAACTTTATTTTAATATCTAGCTAGGAAAAACTTTTATTAATGAAGCTAATTATCAACTGTCTGTTTTTGAAAAAAAAAAATGTCTAGTTTCTTCTATGTGACTTACTAGCAGCAAGAACTGTCCAATACACTTTTTATATCCATTACTTTTAACACTGAAATAATTTAACATTTCAGAAAGGTTGCCAAGTTAAGCTGTACAAATACATTAACATTATAATAGGAGAAAGTGAAGTAGCTAACACTACTTAACACCAATCTACAAATTACACACATTATCTCATTTAATTTAAACTCATTCCTTAGAAACTACCACAAAACAAGTAATATCATTAGTTTTATAGTAAAGATGTCAATTTAAAATAGCAAACATCTGTAATCTAGCAAGCACCCACTCTCATGTACATGCATGTGCACACATGTGTAAATGATTTGTCTAAGTCATGAGCTGACATGACCACTTCTAATTCACTTGTGACCAAATAGGTATATACTCTCTCTCAAACTATAATTTCTTAACCTCTGAGCCATCTCTCCAGCCCCTCAAACTATAATTTCTATTTAATTAATGAATATGCAAAAGACTTAGAAAATGTTTCTGTAGCAAAAAAATAAATATTTAGTTATATTTAAAGTGACATGGGCTACAGTTGTTAAAAATTACATATATGAAATGCTGAAAAGGTTTTGATAATGACCAAGAATGAGGGTAAGGGAAAAAGAGCGTTTTTATGAGCATTCTAGAACAAGAAATAAAATATCTGTAATTCAAATTCAAGGCTGGCATCTCCAGCAAATTTTCAATTTAGATTTGGGTTTCAAATCCTGTAATTTGCTGAATCCTATATGCTATATGCTACAAAAGCCAAAAATTGTCATTAGCCCAGAAGAACACACTAACCAAGTAAAGGTACTGAATGACAAACCTCATGTGCACCCTAGTAAGTTACAGAAAGCAGAACCAGCAAACTGGAATAACAGCTATCTCTGTAGCCTCAGGAAGATTACAATACAGAGTCTCAAATCCCTAACCTAGAAAACACAACAATGCATGTAAGAGCACTTGCTATGAAAGTAAGAAGAGCTGAGCTTTAATTCCTAACACCTACCTACATAAAACCCAGCCATGGCCTTGTATGCCTGTAGTACTAATGTTGAGGGGCAGAGACAAGCAGATCTTGGGAGCCTGGTAACCAGCCTGCCTGGCCAAAAATCACGAACTTCATGTTCAGTAAAAGACCCTACCTATGAATGAATAAATGAATGAATGAATGAATGAATTGAAAGAAGCTGGAAATAGAGGAAGACACTCAACATCATCTCCTAGTTTCCATGTAGAAATATATGCACAAGTACACAAACATGCTCTCTCACACACTTGTACAAACACCATTCCACCATATCATCTTGGTCCCTAAATAGTATTGCTATTTTAGGAGATGGGAGAATTTTAGAAGATGGGCTCTAGCTGGAGAAAGTCAGTGAAGGCATGCCCCTGAAAGTTATACCTAGTTCCCCATCCTTTCCTCCAGCCTGTCAGGAAGTGAGCCACTTTGATCCCCTACATGCTCCCAACAGTGGTGCAGAACCTCATAGAGGCCCAGAAGCTAGCCTACAGGCTCAAACCTCTAAAGTGTGAACCAGAACAAATCTTTCCTCCATTAAGCATTTGTTTTTCTATTTTCAGTGCTTATCTAACCACTGCTTTCCAGAGATACAAAAACAAAAGCCACAGCTTCCAAAGGAGAAGGGAGCTATGGCTGCAAAACACTGGAGTAATGGTAGAAGTCATAAGCAGAAACAGCAATTCACAGTTGAGCATGATGACACATTTGCAATCTTAGTCTCTAATGCCAGCTTTTGGGAGCCAATGCAGTCTGAGACCAGCATAAGCAACACAGTAACATAGGGACATTTCCCTCACATTTACTGACTACTAACAATGCAAACAGAGACCTTAATATATCCTCTATTAAGTTAGTTATCATAATAATTCCATGAAGTGATTATTACTATCCCTTTGCATAGATGAAACAGGGCTCTAAAAAGGTTAAATGAGTGAGCCACCCAAATAGCAGCTGCCCTTTGTTCCTACGCCATACACACATTAGAACCTGAGCACTGTATACACTGCCTCTAAAGAGCAGCCTTTTCAACCTGCTAACAATTACACTGGCTCAGCAAGAATGGGGACCAGGAAGTGCATAACATTGGCTCATTATTACTAAACCATACCAAACAAACTGATTACATGAGTATTCAAAATTCCCTCACAAAATAATCTGCTCCCAATAGACTGCTAGTTCCAAGGTAAAGGAGGCAAACCCTAACAATTACAAGAATGCACACACGAAGAGAGCACTTCACACATGCACAGTTACTGCCCATACCACACCTGGCAGGGAGTGTGCTCACTGTTCACCATCATGCCCCAGGAGCCACCAGCAGATACTTAGGATGGTACTTGTTTTATTAATTGATCCACAAACATTCTAAAAATGTAGACATCCAAATAGATATTCTAATGCAGGAGTTAGAGACATAGTCTGATACCTCCAAGGGTATCAGTCTGACACCTCCAATGCTCTCAGGTATGCTTCCTCATCTGAATCACAGATTTTGGGAACATTCTGAGTAACACATTGTCTACTTGGTTCTCTCAAGGATCCTCCATTCACAGGAGAAAAATGTATTTGTCACATAAACTTGCTGAGAAAAACTCTTACTTGTTTTAGTCCTACTGTCCTGCCTCGCCCCTGCCAGCCAAAAACCCTTCTGAACACAGAATACATTCTATCTTCCTCAGAAAGAGGCAAAAAGCACCAAGCTTCCACTTCACCCAAGACCCTCACAGCTCCTCACAGCCCCCCAGCATGGACCTTTCCACAGAAGCATGGACACCAACAACAATACACACACAGCAGCCCTTCATTCAATGGCTGAGTCAGGCACCATAAATGGCTCAGTCCCAAGTTACCCTGAGACTCCAGGACTTGAATTCCACAACTCTGTGGGTACAGTGATTCCAACTAATAATTTCTTCTCTCTGATTCTCAGCGTCACAGTCAGAGCTGTTCATGCTTTATCTCACTCTCATCAAAGAAGCATATCCACACAGACACAGTAACTTTTTGGTGTAATCCTCAGGCATTTAATAAATATGTGTTGGGGCTATATGATGTAACTAAATGGTATGGACGGTATCTGCCAAACCATACCTGAGACTCTAGGTTTGATCCCCAGAACCATAAAGATAAATAACAGAAATGGATTGGTTTAGATAAAAATGTCTATTGCCAAAATAAAGCCCAATCTTGCCCTGTTTGCCCAGTGCTCCTTCCTGCTGCTCTCTTTTTATTTCAACCAAAACTAAAATTTTACTGTTCTTCAATCACATTCAAAAACTGCCACAGGCGATGAGAAATCACTTATGGAAGTGATTCAAGTTAACAAAAATTTGCTTTTAACCCTAATTGGGGGTAAAAATGATTGTAGTTTTTTCTATCTACAGAAAGCTACATTTTAGTACTACATGGTTACATATATTGAAAACATGTGTTAGTATAGATGAATTATATCTATGTCATATGTGCAATTTCTGAGAGCATGAAAAACACAAGTATAAATCCTGGGCCAGAGAACTTTTGATTGCTCTTTTTTTGAAAAACAAAGCTTACTACTGTAGCTGGAAATGTGGCTAAGGACATACTACCATTCAAGATACAAACTACCATACACACCTCCACTAAAACCTAAGTCAGAGTGAAGACTTAGGTCATTAATCAATCATTCTTTATTCATTTCTGGAGCTAGCAGGCAAAAATTGTTCATGATGTCTAAACTATGCTCTGTGTGCCATCAATGTCAGAGACACACTGACTATGGAACACTCAACTCAGGAGGAATGCAGCAGCACCACATCAACAAAGCAGCCTGCTCTCTTCTTTAAAGGGACATGACCTGTGTGTCCTTGCCTCTGTGCTATGGATGTTTGAAGGCTTGCTTGTATACACAGAATATCATCTTACCATCCTGACTTCAGTGATAGGAGACAGACTACTTGGATTACCCTCTACTACCTACTAGGATGGGTGTGAGTAGGCCTTGTGAATGTTCTTCCTCTCTAATAAAGGTACACTGTTTTATGTAAACCATCTACCAGAAAACCATAAACCAAGCAATATATATTAGAAATAATCAAACTAGTTATATAAACAAATAAGCATACCCTAAATATACAACTTACAATTGAATAAACTGACATTATAAATTATTTTCTTAAAAGTTTTGTTTTTATTTCTTTAGCATGCTTTTACTAAATAATGGCATCAAACTAAATTAAATAACCCTATAAAAATCACTGCCTGCTGTGGCTAGGCTGTGATGTTAAACAAGCAATATAAAACCAATACCAAACAGACACTTGTACTTGGAGGCCTATGCCAATAAGAAATCACACAGCTTTCAGTCCAAGCCTCAGGTCACTATATGGAATGCTAAAGAGTCAAAACCACACTGGTTTGGGGATTACCTTTCCTGATTGCTGAGTTTGGAATACATAGCTTCCACCAACTCTGGGCTTTTCAGAAAATGATCTGTAATAATCAAGAACCTACAGGGGGGAGAAAAAGAAAATTTGGTTACTACATACAGTAAAACATACATGCCCTTACCTACTTTATAGACACATCTTAAACAAAAGAAAAAGCCTTTTATTTTATTGAACTTTTTACTGTAATCTTTCTAAAATAGCATTCTTAAAAATATGGTCATTTTGCCTATATGTATGTACATATATATGTAGTACATATGTGCACCGTATGTATCCCTAACAACAGAAGCCAGGAGAGGGTGATATATCCTCTAGAACTGGAATTACAGACTGTGGTAAGCCACCATATGGGTGTTGGGGATCGAAACCAGTAGCAACAAGCAGTCTTATCCCATGAGCCATCTCTAAAACCTTAACTTTACTGTGATCTTCTCTGTTTTAAGAGGTTTATAAATTGTATTTTTTAGCAGTAACAAGGGTGAGAGGTGATTCTCGAAACATTATTTTCTCCAATTTTCCATGTAAAATTTCATGAAAATAATTCAATTGGTTCAAATAGAAAAAGCAAGTCTACTTCAGTTTTCACCCAAGCTTTTCACTATAAACAGGAACACAAAATTTAGCTACAATTTCAGATCTAGATAGGAAACATAACACACAGTTTTAGTCAGAAGCTTGGTGTTGCAAGATGAGGCAAAAAAATGTCATACTGTCATATTGTTATTTAAAGATATGCCAACAATGCAGTGATGAATCTCAGCTTGATTTTCCACTCTCTAAGAGTACTCAAGTTACCAAGAAAATATCCACACTGTCAAGCACTGTGCTCATCTGGACTAGAGAGATGACTATGGAAGCCTGAGGCAAAGATTATAAGCATAATTCTTCAAAGTACTTCTGTGACATCTAAAAAGATTGGATAGCACTATTCTCAACTGTATCTAACAGAAGGTATCAGTAAGACTTGAGATCTAAGGAATACGTTTATAAATACTGTTATAGTAATAAAAATTGACTATAAAGTAGTAAATACATTAATACACAATTTATTTACTCTCTCATTAACAAATAAAATGTCGTTGAGTGTGATAATCAAATGACACACACCAATGACCATCACACTAACCTCTATCTAAACATAATATCCAGCACTGAGGATGTAGCTCAGTGGCTACTACCTAAACAAAGTCCTGTTCCCCAACACCATTACCATTAGGGGGGTGAATGTAAACAAGTATTCTATTTCTTCTACAGATCTTTAAAATTGCCAACTACTCAGATTTAAATATTTCTAACAATAATGAATAATTTAAAAGTATTCATATTAATTTAGGCAGTTTACTAAATAGAGTAGGATGAATCCATGCATTCATTCCAAGCTAGGTTCACAAATAAAACAGGAATCCTAAAGCTCATTCATGCACAATTTGGCTCTCTGGAAATCAAAACTTTTCTTACGAGAACATTTGTTAAAAACATAATATTCAATCAAACATGGTAGTGTGTGCTCATGATCTTAGAACAAGGAGGCTTATGTAGAGACACAGTCAAGTTCAAGGCCAGTCCAGACAACAAAGCAGGACTATCCCCCCATGACAACCCTACTCAATAAACACAATATTGTAAGTACTGTATCAGAAACTAGAAAACAAATTTTACTTCCCCAGATACTCCCCAAACAGCAGAGAAAGAGCCACAGCTACCAGACGACTCAGCTATTTTACTCCTGGCATATGGCCAGCAAACTCCATACCTTACCATAGAAATATTTGCACTCATGTTTATTGTTGCTTTGGTCACTATAGCAAAGAATTAGAATCAACCTAACTGTCCACTGATAACTGGATAATAAATATTAATTCATACGCATACTATGCATGAATTTCAACTCTAAAAATGTAATAAAATTGCAGGAAAATGGGTAGGCTTAGAATGTATTATATTGCTCTAGGTCATACAATCTGAGGAAGAGAAAATAACACATTCTCTCTTAGATGCAGAATCTAAACAAAAACACATAGGTAAACAAGTGTACATATGGGTATAGCACAATATATAGAAAAAACAAGAAGACAGAATAAATACTAAGGGATAAAGAAAAAGTGAATGTAGGTAATGGACACAAGTTATGAAAAGATTTTTTTAAAAACTGTTTTTGTAGTTCGGTGGAGAGGGTTAAATAAATAAATATATCCAAAGGTGAACATATAAAATCCAATGTGAAGCTCCACAGCTTCAGAATTGCTATTCTAAATGTAAAGAAGTTCACTGAGATGTATACATTTGGGGGGGGTAGTTTTTCAAGACAGGGTTTGGGTGGTCCCCCTCCCCCACAGGCCTTGAACTCACAGAGATCCATCTGCCTCTGCCTCCCAGGTGCTAGAATTAAAGGCATGTGCCAAGACTGTGTGATGATTTTTATTTGCAGAATTTTTATAATGAAGTTTATGAAAACAAATTTAAGTATAAAAAGACATTATCCAACTACTCAAACCAAATGCAATGCCAAAGACTTTCTTACCTATACTTTCATGTTACTCAAGTATACCCAAACAGAAAGATCTGGAGCTATTATTATAGTCTTTTATCTTTTTCTTTTTAAAAATAAAGGAAAAAATAAGAAGACAATAAATCCTTATGGAGTTGGTGTTCTTTGTCAGCCATCTGCATGTCCAACCAAGGAAAAGAGGGCAGAAAGGTAGTCTCCAATTTTCAGGAACCAATAAAACAATTTTTGGAGGCCTCTGGACAGTTCACAGCCAAATGCAGCACATGAGCAGCAGAAGTTATCAGCGGAGGACTACCTCCCCCGTCCTCCTGTCTTCACTCCGCCGCTGACCGCTGACCACTCCTGAGGTGCTCTCAAACAGAGTTTGTATCTGCTCATTATGAGCTTAGTTCTTATTCCAAGCTGATTAAGATACAGACCCAGCTACCTACACTTGTACTACTTACTAAGCTACAAGCTGGCTCGAAGTAAGCTGACTCTGAGGACTCATCCTCAATGACTGCAAATGCTATTTACGCACACTGAGGGGTGTCTTCCAAGTTAAACACAGATTTTCATGTAACAGCAGCTGTTTGTTTGCATATAGTAATTCAAATACAAAATGATATCCAAAAAGTAGATAATTTTGAACTTAGATAAAACTTCAACATTTCATTTAAGAGGCTCAAACTGAAAAGGTTTATACTTCACCCAAAGCCACTGGAGTCCTGACCACATTACCCTTTGTAAGAAATAAATCCACAAAGATACTTACTTATATTAATAGGAAAAGACTACTAAAATGTGCAAAACAAAAAATAAAATGTAAACAAAATTTTTAATGAGTTTTACAATGAAAACCAGGTCAATTTGTTAATACATAATGTAATAATTGTAAATATAAACATTACATGATGATGTAACCACTGTAAACATGGCACAATGTGATTATACAATGATTATGTAACAACTACAAAGACAGACACTACACATATACAGTTAACAGATTCTGAAAACAATACAACAACCTGAAAGAACTAAAATGAAACTGCCTTGCTGGCAGCTGAGGCACAAGAATTATTAGTTCAAGGGCATCTAAGGATACAAGACAAAACCCTGCTTCAAAAAAAAAAAAAAAAAATATGTTAACCAATTTCTGGAAGACTCTAGCAAACCACACTCATCTTAAGTGATCACAGAACATTCTCATGATGATGATATAGTGGGCCATAAACAACTTAAAAAATTTTAAAACAAAAAACTCCCAGTGAAATAAAATTTAAAAATCAGTAACAAGACAAAATTTAGAAAATACCCAAATACATGAAAACCAACCTCCTAAATAACCAATGGATACAAGAAGAAACTGTAAGATAACTAAAATCTAACATCAAATGACTCATAGACTACTACAACAGTTCTTTAAGGAAACTGATGGATGTAAATGCTTAGACCCCATGTCAACAATCTTACTGTCTTTCCATCTGAAGAAGTAACAAAAAGACAAAAACAAACCAAGCAGCTACAACAACAAAGGTTCCAACAGAAAGGGAGCAAGAGCTGGAAGTTAAAGAGAAGGGTCAGTGAGGTAGCTCAGCACATAAAGCCTCTTCCTGAGCAAGCCTGGTGACTTGAGTCCAATCCTAGAACCCACAAAAAGGCAGAAAGAAAAACTCAATCCACAACACTGTCCTTCGACCTCCACAAATGTGGCATGGCAACTGCCTATCTCCTCACCTCCCACCCAATAATACATTTCCATAAAACAGAACTACAGATTCATAATAAAAAAAAAAAAACTACCTGTTTTTAAAACCAAAATGATGGCCCTAATATTAACATAGAAATGCCAAAGACATAAAGTAGCCTCTTCTCCCTACAACACACATAAATCTTAATAAAGAACCTAGGAGGTCTCACGTTTCCTGATTTCAAAATTTGTATTTACCAACAGCATGTACTACTGGCATTAAAAGAGAAATTAAACTGATTGAAGAATTAAAAGAATAAAAATAAGCAAACAAAAAAACTGACCAGAGGTTCAGACCTATGACTAAAACATCAGCATTTACATCTCAGAGTGTAGAAAAACTGGCTGGAGATTATTCGGTTAGTAAAGAATTTGCAGCCCCAGTTCAGCTGAGTTCAAGCCCTAGCATGCATGAAAAGGTATGTGAAAAATGAATGAATGAATGAATGAATGAATGAATGAATAAATAAATAAATAAATAAATAAATAGCAAAAGGTAGGTGGTGGTGTGTGCTTGCAATCCCAGCACTGGAAAGGCTCATCTTCCAGGGCTTGCTGGCCAGCCCGACTAGTCTAATTGGTGAGCCTACATCCCAGTGGGAAAGAAGCAAGGTCAAGGTGATGATATATTCTGAGGAAAACCAACCAAAGCTGACTTCTGAACACACAGAGAATATAGGGAAACTGCTTCACCACAGCACCTCAACTGTCTCTATCCTCCCAAATAGGCCACACAAGACAAGGCTTAAATAGTAGCTCATCTGAGTCTTGCTGAGACCTTGTGATGGTTCTAGAATAAGAGACAGTAAGAGGCTCTTTCCTAAGACAGGTTACTAACTATGAGAGATTCTAAAGAGATATTGTAGGGTCCTTTCTCCACAGCTCTCTCAATATAAAAGCAGCTTGTGCCTCTAAGTAGCACACAGCCTAAAGCTATCCGTTATCTTTACTAGGCTGGAAAAAACACCGACCGCCTTGATCTGTGTATTTCTGATATTGAGACCTAAGAGACAGGTCAAAGGACACAGATTGAAAAAGTATTCCAGCAGGTATTTCTGAAAACAAAAGTCCAAGAAACACGCACATCCACTACCCTTGTTTGCTTTCTGGGGCCATGATAGAACACTAACCAAAAACAATTTGAAGGAGGAAAGGGCTTATGCAGCTCACAGGTTACAGTCCATCAACAAAGGAAGCCAGCACAGTGGCTCAAGGCAGGAACTGCAGCAGAGACCGTGGAGGAACACTGACTGCTGGCTCGGTGAACTACCTTTTTTATACAATGTAGGCCCACCTACCCAGGGAGAGATTCGCCAAAGGTGAACTGGGCCCTTTTCTTCAACAATCAGCAATCAACTAACAGCCCTGCAGCAGGCCCACAGAGTCAATTCCTTAGTTGAGAGTCCCTGTTTCCAAGTAAGTCCACATTTGTGTCAAGCTGACAAAAACAAACCTTCACACCTCCAGACTCAAGAGGCTGAAGGGATGAGCAGTGGTGGCCCACGCCTTTAATCCCCGAGCCTGAGAGGCAAACACAGGTGGATCTCTGTGAGTTTGAGGCCAGGCTGGTCCACAGAGTTAGTTTCAGGAAAGCCAGGGCTACACAAAGAAACTCTGTCTTGAACCCCACACACACCCCCAAAAAAAGAAGTTGAAGGGATTCTCAAAAAGAACAAGTTCCAAAAAAGTCTATGCTAAATACCATTAACTCCTAAAAAAAAAAACAAAAAAAAAAACAACGTCTTAAAAGCAAACAGAGAAGGGGCTGGAGAGATGTTTCAGAGGTTGGGAGCACTGACTGTTCTTCCAGAGGTCCTGAGCTAAATTCCCAGCAACCACATGTGGCTCATAACCATCTATGATGACATCTGGTACCATCTTCTGTATACTGTATACATAATAAATAAATAAATACATTTTTTTAAAAAAGAAGCCAGAGAAAAATCAAACATTCTATTTACACAGACAATGTGAACAAGTGTTGCATTTACACAATGCCCACTAGACACATACCAATTTCTGATCTTTAATGAACCCTCTGCTAAAGTCACAGCAGTCTCCAAACAAGCTGAGACATTTGTAGTATGTTCATTCACACACCCACTCCTTACCACCTTAAAGAGTCTCCTATTTAAGGCCAAGCTCAGGCTTTACCTTTTTCACAACCTCAAAACAACTATCAGACCTCCAGTTTTACTTAAAACTTTTACAAAAGAGTTGAGATTATAGCTCAGTGGGGGAGCAGTTGTCTAACATGAACTCAACTCATCTGCACCACAGAAGTAAATAAATTAATTAATTAGTAGCTGAAATAAACCAGATGTAGAAGTAACAATCTCAGCTACTGGAGACTTAGAGATCAAAACTCCAAGGCCAGTCTAGAGCACACAGCGAGCCCTGTCTCAGTATCTTACTAAAGCCTCTGTAAGAAAAGTGATCTGTTAGCATGGCCTCACAGAAACACACTTCCAGCAGATACTTACGGCCATTCTGACTCTGGGTGCTTCTGATGAGCTTCTATGACATTAATTGCAATATTGAGGTTTTCTTCTAGGTCTTTCATTCTTTCAGAATTAAGAGATGTGAACAAAATCATTGAACAGTAGGCAACAATCTTTTTGTCTGGATGATTTAAGCAAGACCTGACAAAGAAATGAGACTCTCAGTCCAATTATCAATACTTTACTGTATGACTGTAACATAAATAATAGTTATCCTTAGCAAATTTAGTATATATTAGTATTTTTAGGATATAATAAAAATTTATAGTGCTGTGAAACAAAACATATCTTTGACTATAAAAACAGTAAGATATAAGTTCAATGACTAAAAGCACAAATTACTCTAGCAAAGGATCCAAGTTTGGTTCCTAGCACCTACCCCAGAGGCTCACAACTTCTTGTAATTCTGGCTCCAAGAAATCACTCTTTTGGCTGAGGGCAATTTCTACTCACTCACACTGCCCATACAGAGATATGTATGCATAATATAATTAAAAATAAAAATGAATCTCAAAAAGACAATTAAAAAGTTGCATGACTTAGGACTCAGCGCTGAAAAAAAAAAAAAGTGGCATTTAAACAAAGAAAAAATTAAAATGATCACTCCTAAATCCTATCAGCTACAAGAACTTAATGAGATCACTTATTGTAAGTTATGTCATCCTAAAGGCTCATCCAACAATTTGATTTTGTCCCCATTTAAACTTCACAACTTAGACATTACACACTATTATTAATGGCAGTACTCGAGAGGCAGAGGCAGGTGGATCTCTTATAAATTACAAGGCCTAACCTGGTCAACAGCAAGTGCTAGGCTGGGCAGCGAGAGCTACAAAGTGAGACCTTGTCTTAAAAAGAGTTCCGTGGGCCAGCCAGTGAGATCACTCAGCCAGTAAGGGTCAGGGTCAGGGTTCAGTCCCCAGAACACATGAAAAGTAGAGAAGTGACTCCTACAAGTTGTCTCTAGCCTCTCCCACAGTATTGCCATAGCACAAACACGTGTGTACACACACACACACACACACAATAGAGAAACTGTTTTTAAAAAAACTGCAAATAATGTGTATTTCTATACCTTGAGTTTCATTCCTTCCTTCCATCTATAACCGATGATTATTAAATGTAAAGATAATAGACATGTATCTATAAACACACTTAAGGCATTTGAGAAATGTACTCTGAGCTAGAACTAAGAGTTTATCTAATAACCAGAACTTATACACAAGCCCAGAAAATAAGCACAACTAGAGAGGGCAGCTCAGACCTTACACAGCAGAACTTGGCTTCACACTGTAGCTATAGCCTTTACTATTGACAGTCTATAAGAATCTCGCATGTCCAAGCAGGATCAGTTCCATTTATCTACAGGACTTGTAAGAACAGAGATAATTGCACCCAGCTTAAAGCACTTCAGTAATAGCTGCTATTCTGCTGCCCACACTAGAAGCCTGCCCTCCACAAACACTACACAGAGTGCCTTCCTACTGCCTATCTACTGTCACCAATTTACATTTAGTGTGATGCTTAGCAACTTACAAATTAATAAGGTTAGTGTTTTAAAGTAATACAGAACATGAACCAATTCAAGAGCCAACATAAACAACCAGGCTGACTACAGACTGCTTACAGCAGCCACCAGACTGGTTGGTCAACCACATCTTATAGCAATAAATAAGCTCAGTACTCATCTCTTAACACTGACAGAGGAAACTGAATTATCTTCTTCTCATAGTGACAGATTACCACATTTCTCAGACTGAATAATAGAGTAGCTATCTCCACTTCTCACAGTCAAAGTGTCCTCACACTAATAAGCATATATTATACAAGTTGTATAATTCTCCACTTTCTATGAGAATAGTACTGGGCCATGCACATAAACAACCAGTAAAAAACAAAGGATTAACTAACTGCCCATACTTTAATGTTTTCTGTTTATGGTAATTTTTTTCTCTGTATAAATTTCAGGGTTCTTAAATAACTACTTTCTCCACGACTTTTAGTTCTGAAAAATAAATTGGTATGTCCCCAAGGGCCATACATCTTGGTACAGAGCTCAATGAGTATCAGATATGTGTATCATGGAACCACACACAAAGCAGAACACTGGCAGGAGTCTCCTTCATACCCTCTGCCAGCTAATATCTACCAGCTAACAGCCACAAAAAATATATACTATCCAGAATTTTATTACTATACTACAGTCTTGTTTTTCTGCTTGTGAACTTCATATAAATAAAATTGTAATCACAATCTTTTCAGAATCCAGCCAAAAACAACAACAAAAATCTTTAAAAAAAAAAAAAATACTTATCTTTATTTTATGTGAATTAGTGTTTTGTCTACATGTATAACTGTGTAAGGTGTCAGATCTTGGAATTACAGACAGTTCTTAGCTGCCATGTAGATTGTGGGAATCGAACTCAGGTTCTCGGGAAGAACAGTCAGTGCTCTTAATCGCTGAGTCATCTCTCCAGCCCAACAACAAAAATCTTAACATCATACTCACATAAAGAGTTCCGGGAAAGCATGGACCCAAACAATGGACTGGGAATCTTCATTCCGAGAGGCAATGTTGCCTAAAAACTGCAGGCCACAACG
Source organism: Sigmodon hispidus (assembly GCA_004025045.1). Lineage (NCBI taxonomy): Eukaryota > Metazoa > Chordata > Mammalia > Rodentia > Cricetidae > Sigmodon > Sigmodon hispidus. The sequence continues at coordinate 422,958 of PVIH01000131.1, forward strand.
AAATGCTAGAAATATAGAAAAGCAAAAACTGAAGATAAAAGCTTTAACACAATGAATCAATACATCTTAGCATGAAGTATTTGTCATGTTACTAAATAGGAGAGCGAGAAAGAGAAAGGACGGGGGAGGGAGGGAGAAAGAAAGGGAAAGAGGGAAGAGGTTGGAGAGAGGAAGAGAGAAATTAATTGGTTATCTAAGAGTCTCACTGCACAATAAAACTCTGAGCTTGACATTAATGTGTCCCGTTAAAACACACTATGTAAAATTAACTTCTTAAAGATTATAAACTCAAATGTAATTATATGAAATATCACTGGAATGCATGTTCCAATTAAAAGATCACTAAAAATTAGGTCTGTCTGCATGTTGGTAATTAAGGCACTCCAGATGCTGAGACAGGAGGATCATGCTAACAAAAAACATGCTAACACCAGTCCAATAAAACTGTCTCAAAACAAAACACTTAAGATTAATTTTTTTAAATGCTATAAGTTTTTTAAAACAAACCTACTCAGAGCATAAAGTTTCAGAAATACTGCAAATTAAAGAAAGATAAAAGGAGACAGATCAAATATCAGCCAAAAGGAGAAATAGGCCACTTAACATTAGACATAATAAGCATTAATGCAAAAGACATTAATGGAAATGCTAAATAATCATTATAGACTAACTTATTAAAAAGATGCAAAAATTTTAAATTGGAATTCACCTAGTAATATACTCTCAAATATAAAGGAAAACTGACCACGGTAAGAGAAATATTGACAGTAAGTTAAATAGTTTTAAGATACTTTTTTCCAACAAATTCTAGAAGCAGACAAAAAACTACCAATATATCTCAAAGATATGAGTAAGATTTAATAAAAACTGACATTCAAAATATAAAGCAGCAAAAGCACTGACCAAAAGTTCAGAAAAGTGAAAGCAACAAATGCTAGCAAGTACTTGGAACACACGCTCTCACTTATGCAGGCCAGAACAGAACATGGTATAGTCACTTTAGAAAACAGTTAGCCAAGTTCTTACAATAAAACACAAAAAGAGTCACCATTAACGCAACCATTAACAAAGGCATCAAGACATAAATAAAAATGATCTATATACAATTAAGGCAGAAATTACAAACTACCAATAATCTCCACTCAGGATCATCCTTAACCTAAAACTAGGTATAAACAAAAAGTCTATGGTGCACATTAGAGTTAATGGCCAGGCATGGTGACAAATATTCCTTCTCAAAGAGAGTCCAAGGCATTTGCAATCACCATTTATAATTAGTAGAGTACAAAAATACCACTGCCAGCAAGACAAAAGACCCAAAAGCTAAAAAGGAGCAAATCAAACTATCATATCCCATAGTATCACTGAAATGCTAATGTATGTAGATTATTTTAAATGTGTAAGTTGTCTGCATTCTTGAGAAAGCTTATTTATTTGTAAAGTTTTTTAATGATGAAGTGTAGTGGGACAGGTGTGGGAGGGGCTTGGTTTGTGGAGACGAGACGGAAGCGGAGCGCGGAGAGGGAGTAAAAGATAAGATGATATTAAAAAAAAAAAAAAGGAGTGAGAGAGAGAGATAAAAAAAAACAAATAAAAAATCATTATACTTACAAAAAACTATTAACCAAAAAATAAATAAAAAATAAATTAACATAATACAAATGTTTATATATTAATACAAATAAAAATCAATCTATATATTTGATTTAAATAATAGATAATATATATATTGATACAAAGTTAAACATAATACAAATGTTCATATATTGACATAAATAAAAAATTAATCTATATGTCTAATTAAAATAATATATATTAATACAAAGTTAAATATATAATTGCCCTATTTTACACGTGTCTACCTCTGTCTAAAATATTTTACACATTGATGTATATTAAGTACATTGCCATTTCCATAATACAATTTCTACCTCTAATTATTTATAATAGTCATAACATTTGTTATACTATACACACAAGTTGTTTTATATAAATCTGTTTAGATATATTTTATATATAATGATATATAGTTAAGATATTGTTGCCATTTCATAAAAAATATATATTTTAGTCAATTTTCCTAAGATTGTTATACTTAAAATTATTTAAAAAAACTATACTCATTTTAAAATGCCTATTTTTACAATGTTAGACTCACTTTCTTAGTTAATTAAAATTACAAATTATAGTTACTCCGATTTATCACCTAACAGTCAAAATACTCAGGCTTTTCAAAAACATGTCAAAATATACCAAATAGATAGACGTCTTCAACCACTTCATAAACCAAAAAAATATGACATTCAAGATTTCATTATTTCAAATTTGGCCTTAAAAGACATGACAACTCCTAACATCACCGTTCCTTTCTCAAAATAGTGTTAAACATCACAGACATCTTACAAAAAGATTGTTTAGTTTGGCTAATAATGGCCTAAGAGACAAAAGACTACACTTGCGCCCACTGCTGTCAGCGTGCTCACTGTCCAAAATAGACCTACAAGATAAAAAATAAAAACTGCCAAAGCCTGCCTAGCCAAAATAAGACAGTCCTACCAAAAATACCCTGCTTCTATAAAAACTTGTCAAATATCATAGACCAATAGCCACAAAGATAGATGCTCCCGTTACACAAAAAAATAGTGGATGACTGTCCAGGTAGTTAACTGTCGTTGTCTTCTCCTATATTCTGGAAGTTACTTCATGCTTCCAACTTTAGGTATATATTTTCCTTCTCAGGTCTTGACGGTGTTAAAGATTAGATAGTTGAGGTTGTTATTACTTCACATTCCAGCAAAGACACTCAAGTCTTAGAACTCTATTATTTAGGATAAACAGCCTTAAAGCAATCCCTGTACATTTTTTTTTTGTACCAACATTTTAGATATTAAATTGCACTTTGTAGTTGTTTGTTAGCGGTAGTTTGACCTCACTTATGTTAGTTCCTTCCTCTTTCCCACACACTGTCTTATGGTAATCCCTATAGTATGTAGTTTTATACCTAGTTTAAAACCTTCCTATTTAGACAAAATGGGGAGATGTAGCGGGACAGGTGTGGGAGGGGCTTGGTTTGCAGAGACGAGATGGAAGCGGAGCGCAGAGAGGGAGGCGGGTCTTCCGGGCCCAGGGCGCAGCGGCGCAGCGAGGCGGCAGCGAGGCGACAGCTCGGCGCGTTGCTAAAACTTTCCTTTATACGTGATTCTAACAAAATAAACCTTATTTAATATATACTTCTTGGTGGCGGGTTTGTACCATGATAATGAAGTTTACAAATTTTAAAAGAGCTTCACCAAAACTGCTTCACCAAGGTCAATTATTAAAAAAAAAAAAAAATCCAAAGTTCAACATGAAAGAAAACACCAAGTATAAGGACATTGGGCTAAGAGGTATAAACAGTGCTAGCTACACTTGCCTAACATCTGCAAGACCTCTGCCTCAGGTCTCAATCTCCAGTAAGAGAGAGAGGATGACATGGGAACAAGACAGAATACCAGTTCAAGATACAGGGTTGGAGAGATGAACAATTATGGGCACTGAATGCTTTTGCGGAGAATCCAGCGTTACCAGCACCCATGTGGCAGCTCACAGCCAACTGTGACTCTAGTGCCAGAGGCTTGACATCCTCTTCTAACTTCCAGAGTATACACACATACATGCAGGCAAAACCATCATAACATAAACAAATCTAAGAAGAAAGTGTTTTTAAGTGCCAAGATACAAGTGGCAGTGGTGGCCACACTACAAAGGAGTCAACTGCAAAACAAGACAGAGGCGTTAAAGTGGAACTAAGGAAGGGAAGAACTATGTCAGGTGCAGAGTCCTGTGACTGAGCTTCTATCCAGAGGTTAAATGTAATTGTCAGTCTAGATCCAAGGAGAGTCCACAAACAAGTGTGTGTGTCACTCCATGTCCTGGAAGACATACATATTTGCAGAAAACTTAATTAAACCATTCTAAAATTTACATGAAGGTACAAAGGGCTGTTTGTAGCTATGACATTGGTGAAAAGTAAAAAGGGGATCTGTGCTCACAGACTACCAGCTAAGTCAGCTAATAGGTACAACAGGGTGGAACCAAGATAGGGATAAACAGATCAGTGGAACAAACACAAACTTCACCAAATGATTAATGGTAGCGGTATCAACAGCAATTGTTAGATAAATCATGGTCTATACAAGAATCAGCAGTGGGACAGCAATTGTTAGGTAAACCATGGTCTATACAAGAATCAGCAGTGGGGTGCTCTGGCTGTTGTGGAACTTACTTTGTAGACCAGGCTAGACTCAAACTCAGAGAGATTCACCTGCCTCTACCTCCTAAGTGCTGGGACTACAGATATGCACCCTGACATTTGGCTATAAATCATTTTTAAAAGTCAGATAAACCAACAGAAAAACAGGTCAAAAAAAGTTTTCTGGGAAACAAAAACAAAAACTGATAAGCTCCAAAACAAGCAGGCAGGGATGAAAAAGTACTGGACACACACACACACACACACACAAAAAAACCCAAAAAACTAGGAAGCTTACTCCACACCCACAAGACTGGCACAATTTACAGATAGAAAACAGCAGCATGTGGTGAGGGTGTAGGAGCCAAAGGTTCAAAAGACAGTCCACGAGCTATTAACAGTAAGCCAGAAGAGACTGAAGTGGATACCACCAGTTCCTGATTTTGCTTCCTAGCTCCAAATAAAACTGCAATGTCTGCTCTTTGACAATAAAGGTGTTCGACCCTCAAAACATTTCTGTTGCCAACATTGTCACCACTATTTACATCTCCTGGAGGACATTCTCCTCTGGTCTGCTCTAGGACAGTTTCTCCAGGCTCAGCTCCCATAAAGCATGGCATCAGCAGTGCTAGTAACCAGAACCCAAAAACTGAATTAGTTACTAGAACTTAAACTGAACACAAAACTTATATTTATACCAACAGATATAAGTATTAAAAAAAGAAAGAAATTTAAAACTCAAGTGCTTCTCATAGCCTGTTCACAGAATTATATTACTTCCTTCAGTCTACTTTTCTGAGTTTTTAAAAATACATCTATAATAAATGCTTACTGTTTATAATATAAAAGTAGCAACCTTTTTCTAGATAAGCCATAATTCTAAGAGTTACTAATGGTTCTACTAAACAGCTCCTTAGCATGTTTCAGGACAAGGTTCCCCTTGTACCCAAGGATGGTCTTTCATCATGCTAATCAGCACTATCCTCTCAGCACTTGCTTTGCAATGAGCCAATGAGCCAAGGGTGCAACCTGTCCAAGGATCTCAGCATGGAGATAGGTCAGGAAGGCCCCATTTTAGTCCTGGGATTAGAGGCTACATGCATCCACAACTCCTGAACTCCTCACTCTCATTATGTCTTACTAGTCAATGTCATTAATTTAAACCTTTATGATAGCGACTCTTTACATTGATCTTCCTACCCAGCTGGATATGGGGCATGGGCCTGGAACCCCGGCACACAGAAAATGGAGAATAACAAGTTCAACATCAGTTTGGGCTACACAGCGAAAACCTAGCTCATAAGAAATGTCAAGAACAACCCATCCTGTTCTAATTACGCAGTGGCTACTGACTGTCTCCTTCTGTTCCCTACTAGCAGAGTGAGTGGATGGAGGAAACAAGGGGGGGGGGGGACCAGAGGGACAAGTGGCATCAAGTAGAAGCCTCAGAGAACAGTAACAGCTAAACTATCACAGGAGACAGAACACAAGACAGGGAGTTTAAGAAAAAAAAAAAAGTAACACTGAAGTAGTGCAGAGGTTGAGTTGCAGGAACCAGATACACCCCTAGAACTGAAGGAGCACAGGCAAGAGGTTGGGTTATAAGGACCCAGGAGCCTGACAGCTTTCTGCAGAACTCTAGAATATTAACACTTAAATTTAAGATGCAGGAAGAGTGAAAGGGACACTCGCCTGACAGCCAGCCAGAACAACAGTTCTTTAGGAGAAAAAAGAAAATAGAAAAAACAACAACAAAAACCACTGAAAACCCAAAACAGGATTCTGGGAAGGAAAAGACTTACAGAGGGCCTAGCACAGGCAAGAAGACTGCAGGAGTAAAATAACAGTTAGCTTTACCAAACAGCTATCAACTGGTCTTTATATAAACACCAAGATAGTGCAAAGCCTCTAAAAAATGCCAGCATTATTTTTACAGATTAGGGAAGAATATGCGCCAAAAGCAACATCAATAGCTCAATTAAAATATCTCATACTTGTGTTTACATAAAATTTGATGACCATAATATATTTGTCAGACCACTGCAATTATTGCCTGAAAATAATACTCTAAATATTATTTTGACAATATAATTACAGTTCTTACCTCAGAAGCAGTAACAAAAACTGGCACAGTTACCCTGACAACAATCTCCCTAAAATAAGGTTCTCAGAGAAAATATTAACAGATAGTGAAATCTGAATACTTTTTACAGTGCTATTTCATTGGATTTGAACTAAGGTACTATGAAAATAAATTCTGAGCTTCTTATTAAATGCAAATGTCACTGTTGAATTCCAAGCAAAAAAACAAAACAAAACAGAGGCTTTCCATTCCTAAAGGTGATGAGAAATACCACTAACTTTCCTTTCCCCCCTACCACTCTTCCAAGTTCTCCACAGAATACAGGTCAGCTAGTTAAAATAAAGACAGCTGAATTTCTAAAAAGAAAATGCTTTTTAGAAGGCTGAATACCATCAAGATGGCAACTTTTCTCAACTAATCCACAGATTTAACATAATCCTAAATATCTATAATACATTACAGAAGTAACTTCTGCAATTCAACGATAAAACACAACCACAATCAAGAAGAAGAAACTGAGCAAAGGATTCAAACAGACATTTCTCCAAAAATTTATAAATGCCCAATACACACACAAGAAAATGTTTACCATCATTAGTCATTTGGGAAATGCAAATAAAAACCTCACATTACTTTACACCCACTGGGATGACAATAAACCAAAAAATAAAAAGTGTCAGCAGGATGTGAAGAAATTAGAACACAGATTGTTGATTGAATGTAAATGGCTCCACTGTATTGGAAAACAGTTTAGTGGCTCCTCCAAACAGGAGCTGGAAAGAGGACTCAGCAATTAAGAGTACCTGATGCTCTAGCAGAAGATTGGCAACCAGATTCCGTTGCTAGCACCCATGTCAGACAGCTCAGAATCACCTATAATTCCAGCTTCACAAGATTCAAAGTCCTCCTGTAGCCTCTGTAGGCACCCACACATAACATGTACACAAACACACAAAGACAGACAGACAGGGACAGGGAGATGGAGACAGAAAGACAGACAAAGACATAGAAACAGAATGAATTTTTAAAAAAATAATGTTTAACATGGTGATACTCAGGCCCAACAACTCTAATCCTAGGTACATACCCCAAAGAACTGAACCTAGGCACTCAAACAAATACACTAAGAGTATTATGTTATTCATCATAAAAAAAAGATAAGAAGATTCCATTCATCAACTGATGAACAAAAAAATATTTATTCAACCCAAAAGAACAAAGTTCTGATGCATGCTAAAATGTGGCTGAACCTCATAAATAAATCAGAGTAGGACCATGGAGCTCATCAATCCCATTTACATGAAATATCCAGAATAAATTAGTTCACAGAGACATGACATAAATTTGTGAACACAAGAGGCAAGGAGAAGGGGAACTGCTTTCCTTATACCTTTGAGTATAAGAAAATATTTTTAATTCTGTACAGTCGGTTGCACAATATTATACTGTTCTAAATGCTCTCAACTGTTCATTTAAAAAAATGTATGGTTTTATGTTATTCGAATAAAATGGGAGATATAATTAAACAAACAAACAAAAAAAATGCTTGCCTGGCATGCCCAAGGCACTAAGTTTAGCCCAGAAAGTTCCTTACCAAAGGAAAAAAATCAGTTAGTTAAACTGAGAGTGTTGGAGCTAGCTACGACAACTCTTACTGTACCCTTTACAAAACAAGAATAAGGCTAGGAAGATAGCGCAGACGTAGAGGCTTTCCTAACACACTGGAGCCCAGAGTTCAATTTCCAACACCCCCAAAATTAAGAGGAGGAGGGGAGAAACAAAGAACACCCACAGGGATCTATTATCTAATGTTAATTAATAAATTCCTTCAGCACATAACTATGCTATAAAAGCATTTTTAGGTATCTTCCCTTTTCTATTTTTCTTAGGTTATATCCATCTCAATGAAGAAAGGATGAAACAATCATTTATCATATATTGTAGAAAAACAAAAGGAGTCTCACACAGGAGATCTGGGATAGCACAGAAAAATAAAAAGGGGAATGCAGAATCAAGAAAAGCAGTTTTCTGATGGAAAGCAAGAGAATGTACTACATGAAGATAAGGATGTTAGAGTGCAGAGGAGCCCATGTGATGCTGAGAACAAATGGAATACTTCAAGAGAAAAATCTTCTGTGTGGGTGAGAAGGGATCAAGGGGAGGGGCTAGCTCCACTGTAATAGCTTCCCACAACCACAGATTTTGCCAGCACTTCTGACGGGCTTATTTGAGTACACTATTAGAAGAAAAGCCTATTTCTGTTGACAGCTGATATTCTTCTTTTTTTTTTTTTTTTTTTTTTTTTTTTGGCAATTACAAAATAGACTGCTTCTGAACAGTGGCTGAATTACATACCTCAGACTGATTTTTCCATGCAGCACAATGAAACTTGTTACTTTATCATTGCTTTTTTTAATCCTTCAACCCGGAGCACCAAGGCCTCATCATAAAGCAGAGCTACAAAAATATCTTTAATATTAAACATCTTTAAGAGACTTTACAACTAAATTCTACATCCTATCAACCTCTTAAAATACTGCCACTCAGCAAAGTTTAGAGCCAAGATGTTGTTTATAAACTCTTAGATGATGTACTTAACTTTAAGAAACTACTACTTGACTTAAAATTTAAAAGATAATTTCTAAATCAAATATTAAGGCCCCAAATTTGTAGTAAAATGAGTCTGAAATGAAAATACTAGAAAATCACACAATCAAATAACACCATGCAGTGCCTGCAGCACACCAGCACACTGACTTCCTTAGTCTGTGATTCTTTTTGGTGCTTGTGAAAAGAGAGCCCCACCTCTAGTTCCTACCTATCCACTGGGAATAGAATGTCAGAGATCATTAATGTAAATCAATATAAACATAGCTAAGGTTAAATAAAAACAGAAATTAAGAAATAAATCAAATCTATTTTAAATAATTACACTTCCCACTTAAAGGAAGTATTTATGTCATATATGGCTAAAGGTGTTCTTTATTATAACAATTACTTTAACCCATAATCTAGCATATCTAATAAGCATGAATACTTACGTTAAGATTATATCAAATAATTTATATTTACTCATAATACCTCAATTCCTTAGATAAGATCATACATAAAAACTCTATTATTTAATCTAATAATGTGTTCAGATAATAATCTTTGTACAAGGGAGAAGCATTAATGATGCTAATCCAAAAACCTAAATGCCTTCAAAATAGTCTTTGAACCTTCTAGATTTCCAAGCTAAGAAGCTGAGTATTGCCCTTAATCCCACATCAGCAGCTGTTAGAGAAGAGCTACCTTCCCTTTCTGACACATGAGGCAACTGACTGACTTAACATAGCTGGCTCTCCTCACTGGATCGTGAGTTCCTGGGAGTAGAGATTTCTGCCTGCTCTGGTCATTGCTGGAACCACACCTGTATTACTTTTCTCTCCACTGCAGTAAAATACCTGCAAGAAGCAATTTGAAGGAGGAAGAATTTATTTTGGCTCAACAGTTTAACATGACACAGTCCATCATGAAGAGGAAATGATGGTAATGTTGGAGTGGCTTGTGGCTAGAGTAATGGAAAGTATAACAAGTTCCATTTGGGGAGTAGTGAGGAAGCAAAGACCTCAGGAAGAACTGGAGACAGACTGTAAGCCATAAGCCCTGAACCTATGGCTGTATATGAGCCAGCCAGATTCCATGTTCCACAACCTCCCAAACAGTGCCACTAGTAGAGGACCAAGTGTTAAACACAGGAGCCTGTGGAGAGCTTTCATACTGAAACCAAAAACAATGTCTGTCACACTTGTAAGTTGCACAAGACAATGCATTAGACATCCCAGGTTGCAAATGCAAAGAACCACAGACTAGACAGTTTCAATTAGCTTCTACCATTTTGGAAGCTCCAAGTCTATGATTAAGATGCCACCAATGGTGATTTCTCCTGACACTTCTCTTCTTGACTCTAGACTACAATCTGTTTCCTGTGTCTTCACATGGTCTTCACCTAAGTGTCCTATTATCCTTTTCACAAGAAGACATCGCACTTCTTCACTGTACCTTAACTACCTCCTGTAAAATCCTATCTCCAAATACAGTCATATCCTGGGAACTGGAGGTTTGGATTTTGCTATGATCTGGATGTTTGTGTCCTTCTAAACATGCTGATTATGAAATCTCCAAAGTGTTAGCAGTTAGCAATGGGGGCTTTGAAGGGTAACTGGATCTCACAGTTAGTGCCCTTATAAGAGATCAAGTTCCTCTGCCTCCTGCCCTACTACTGTAAGAACACAGCCAGAAGGCACCTTCACAGAGCCAGAGAAAAAGCTCCTACCACATAATAAATATGCTGAAACCCTGATCCTCAACTTGTCAGCCTTCTAGTGTGACAAATATCTGCTTTTATTAATTACCTAAGCTAAAGTATTTTTGCTACAGCATCTCAGACTAAGAGAAACTTCAGTGTAAGTTCAGAAGAGACAAGTGAGCTCACAACAGGACAGAAAAACAGTCATAGGAACTGTCCTTCATAGTAACTCTTTAATATTACATGAAATATAAACACTTCAGTGAATGACTAAACACTCAAAGCATTAGTTTTAAACATTTTTTAAGATGTTAATCCATTATTATACTGCACATTACCTGTCAACAAAGCGTCTTGTTCCACCCGAAGTTCTCGAAAGAGAAGAACCAAATCAACGGCGACACCAATTGTATCCAGGTTTCTGAATTAAATTTTAAGACAGAATTAAACTAAATATATACTCTTTTCTAATTCTGAATTTAAAATGCTGATTTAATGTATAATGCTGAGACTACTGATCAGCAGTTCCTACATCACGTAGAATAACCACTTACCTTTCAGAGATATACACATCCTGATACCAAAATCTATTAATTATTACCTTATCTGGTTAAGAACTTTTCAAACAAGACCAAGTCGGTAATTTTGAGATGGAAGGATTGTCTTGAGTTATTTGGAGGTCTAACATATCACAAGGCTCCTTACAGAGGGGTTGGAACCAAGAGAAAGGAGGCTATATGCCAAGAAAAGCAGCAAGGCAAAGAAACTGATTCTGTCACAGAAGCCTCCAGAAGGAAGTCCTATCCATGCCAGTTCCTTATGGACGGACTGCCTAACTCCAAAACTGTAAAATAATAAATGTATGCTGTTTCAGGTTTTGGTAATATGTCACTGCACCAAAAGCAAAGTGACAAAATCTGAGTAGCACCAGTGGAGTGCTGCTGTAACAAGCACCTGAAAGGGGGGAAGACTTTGGTCAGTGGGCAAAGAAAAAAAGAACCCCAAGACACATGACAAAAAACCCACAGTGCCTCAGACAGACTTCTGATAGGAACATATGCATGAAGGCACAGCTGGCAATGTTTGGAAGGAAATAAGAACATGCTATTAGAGACTACAGGAATAGTGATCTTTGCTGTGCGGTGCCAAGAGTCCTTGGACAGCATCTTACAGCTATGTGGGGAAAAAGAAAAAAGAAGAATACCTAAAACTGTCCCATGTGCTGTGATCCTCTGCCTACTGTCCTGAAGAAAAGATATTGTCTAGTGTTACAGGTCCCAGATAGAGTGGAACTTTGTCCCAAGATGGATCACCATCCAGAGTTTATATGTAACTTAGGTAATCCAGAGGATTAGATTTAGGACTTCCGGCTAATGAAACTTAGAGAGCATTCTGAACATGCGCTGATGTTCTAATGGGTTTAGAATGTGGGAGACAAAAATGTATTTTGAATGCAATTAATGTGAATGTTAATAGGTGAACTGGGATAGCAAAAAACCTAAACTCCTTATCAGTTTGTTTGTTTTTGAGTGACCATATATGGGTATGAAGAACAGTAATCAATGCAATCTGTAGTTGGTCTTTGTCCTGAGCTCTTATACATTCGTGAATGCAAGGATACCTTCTAATCACGTCTCTGTTTATGCTCTAAAAGTAACTCAGACAACTTTAGAATGGTGTCCTGCTGCCAGGACACCAACCTGTAACCTTTCCATCTCAGAGGGAAATGAAAACTGAATTCAATATCCACAACCAATGGTTTAAATTAACCATGTCCATATAATGAAAACTCCATTAAAAACTTACATTGGAGTCTGGGAAGTCTGCAGATTAGTGAAAACAAACTGCCAGAACGATGGCATACCCAGGGAGGACACGGAAATACCCACCCACCCTATGCTATGTCCTATGCACATCCTTCCACCTAAATGTCCCTAGTACATATCCTTCATAATGAACCAGAAACCTACTTTCTTGAGTTCTGTGAATTACTAAAACTGAAAGAACCCTCAACTTCTGGTCAGTCTTACAGAAATGGGGGTTGCCTGGTATCCAAAGTGGTAACTATTAGGTCACTAAGAAGTGGGCTCCCAAGTAGCAGTGCTGATAGCAATGCCTTGACCCTTACTTGAGCTTGGTTTTGCTAGGAAATAAAAACAAAAAGCATTTTTCAGAATGCATATTTATTGATTGTTACACAAAGTTTTTTTTTTTTTTTAATTTTTTTTTGGTTAAACAAGCTCCTCATACCAAGGTCCCTAATCTAATCTATTTCTCTAAAGGAAAGTAACATGCCCCTTTTACTTTAGTTCTTACTTGTACCATTTGCAATGTCCAATAATCCAAGAGCCTCAGATATACCAAGAGTCTTGTGACCAAAGTCAGGCAAAGGGTGTAATGCTCCCTCAGAAAAACAAGTCTACAACTGGAGGAAAACAATCACTGTTTTCCACAATGATTTCTTCAAGGTCAAAGTGCTTCTAGAAAACAACTATTCATTCTGGCCTTTGTTCTGGATACAGTGACTCTGCTAGATCACCAACGATACTGCAGGTAAAGCACCTAGGACCAAACCTTTCCTGCCTGTGGAACCCTGCCCAACCGAGATGCCCGTGTGCAGACTCTGTTCTGGGCTCCCTGTCCTTCCCCTCCTGGAAAGGTACAAAAGAAACTGGCATCCTGGCCAGTGTTTCCAGACTTAATGTTACATTTTAAAATATTGATATTGGGGCTAGAGAGATGGTTCAGCAGTTAAGAGCACTTGCTACTCTTCTAGGATGCAAGCTCAGTTCTCCACACCTACCAGCTCCAGCTCCAGAGGATCCCACACCCCTATCTGGAATCCATGGGCACCCATAATACACATGTGGCAGACACACACACACAAACACAAAAATTAAAAAAAAAAAAATCTTTACAAATGTTTAAGAATTTAATTAGTTAAAAAAGCAAAGTATTAACTATTATTAGCAAGACTGTTGTTATCTCTATTCATTTTCTGTAAAGAGATGGCAGGTTTGTTTTAACATTAATGTTAAAACAACTCCAGCTTTTCTGCCTTTCCTTTCATCTTAAAAATCTCATTAATCATATTAAAGCCTCAGGTATAAGACTGTCTAAGCAGCCAAGGGAATCAAATATCTCCTGAACTAGTTCAACTACACCCATCACAGCAGTGATGGAGAGGCCTTGAGGCCCTGTCTAGATGCAAACCCAGGAAAGAAAGGTGAGTACCCTTCTTGTGGCTTCCGATTTCATTTCAAGTAAAATTAAAAAAAAAAAAAATGTAGAAGCTGGTTTTATAAAAACAAGAGGAAAAGTCAGGCATAAAGGTGGGTACACCTTTAATCCAGCATTCAGGAGGCAGAGGCAGGCAGGTGGATATCTGAGTTCAAGGCCAGACTGGTCTACAAATTCCAGGATAGCCAGGGCTACACAGAGAAGCCCTGTGTTATTGGGGTGGGGGGGAAGGAAGGGTAAGAAGCTGGGCTTAGGCATGAGAGCTGTACAAAGGAAAGAGCAGCAGAGAGCATCCTCTGCTCAGTATTAACACTTCTCAAAAACAGACAAAGTTTAAAACAGACAGAAAGGGACTTCTGAGCCTTAGAGTCTTAACACAGATAATCTTAGGAACTTATGAAATATTCCTGCTCAATGTAAATACAGGGTAACTGAAACACAGTTAAAAGAAGGCCAAGAACTACATGTAAACTTGGGCAGGCCAAACCTAGAAACATAGAACCAATACCAAATTCAAATCACTGTCATATGAAGAATCAAATACCTTGAAACAAGTTACAAATGACAGACAGGAAAACTGAATAATCCCTCCTGTTAAACAAGAAAATACAAGAAATAAAGGATGTTTCTGTAGAGGTAAAGGACAGTTTTATTACAGCAGGTAATACCATAAAGCCAAAACATTAGCCAACACATAATAAACACTCAGAGGAACGTGTGTTACTACCTGATTGAATTTTGGTTCACAGAACACTCTATACAAGCATTCCGAAGACATCTGAAACATTCAGTGATTAGCTGAAGACTGGAAGCCAGATGCTCCACTTGGGAAGAATCCCTGCAGGCCAGCTCAACAGCGTGAGTAGATTTCTTTAAGATATCCAGGACTCTCTGGAAGATTGTTCTGGGTGCTGTTTCCCTGGAAGAAGATAAAGTTGTTATAAACTGAGGAGGAGGGGAATATGTCCAGGTGTTCCATCCACAAAATTGCTTTACCTACTCCAGAGGCAGGGGAAGCTTGATTTGTCTATTCCAACTCTTTGATTATAAAACAGAAGTTATGAGCTTCAGTGTAGAATGTGAAGCTACTATGTGTAGGGAACTGCTGTTAGTCCTTACATGTGTTCTCTCCATACCATTGAAATAAATTTAAGATGAACACTGTCCTCTCTGTTTCACAGGCAATGTAAGAGAAGGAGTTGCTTGCCCGCATCACCTGGCCAATGAATGCCAGCCACAATTCCAGTTCAAGTTCTCTGATTCCAGTACTTGCATTCCCCAGGACAATCCAAATCCAGTCCAGACAACTCTCTTGCTTATGGATTTGCCACTACCCAATATGGATCTTGCACTGGGTTACAGAAAACAATATTCTAGAAGGACTATGTGGAGGACAAGAGAGCATGTTACTCTTCTCTTTAGGTCTCATGAGGCCAGCAAAACCACACAAAACTTTACGTGTTCAACTGCAAGTGAGGAGGGGAGAAAGGGAACAGAAGGGTTCTGCCAGCTCCCCTATGAGGATGAGTGCCCAGCAGAAAGATGACCTACAGCTTCTCTCTCAGGCACCTAGGTCTTCACTTGCTTCTCTCATACCAGAAATATAGCCTACTATCATTCCAAGGCTCTGAAGATCTCAAGTTTTTTTTATGTAATTTGGTACCTAACTGAAAGCCAATTTCCTCATTCCATAAATCCCCTAACGGAACAGCAATCTGCTTTTAAAGATAAAAAAGAAATTTGGGATTGTGGTGGCTCATTCCTTTGATCCCAGAACTTGGGAGACAAGAGGCAGGTGAGTCTCTGAGTTCAATTGAGGCTGGCCTGGTTTACGTAACAAGTTCCAAGACTGCCAGGGATACACAGAGAAACCCTGTCTCAAAAGAAAAAAAAAAAAAAAAAAAAGACTGAAGAAAAACTGCCATCTTAGACATTTAAGAAACTCTCATGAACAGTCCTATTCACCTAAGTGTTCTCTCCTGTGTTCTCAAAGTAAAATGACAAGACTAAGCCATACCACAGACACTCCAAACTAGTAACAGCCTTGTGCTACCTGGACAACATTAAAGGCATTCTTCCTTTCCAGGATCAGGGGACATAGCACATGGCTTCTTGGGTATTATGTGGTGTCTTTCAGTCTTACAGAGAACAGACATCCCATTTTTTCCTATGGCTCAACTCTGATAAATCTAGAGGCAAAAATATAGCTCATGTTTTACAACAGTATGAATCCCACTTTATCTGGCTTTTCTCTTCTCCCCAATTTCCTCACTTACCTTTTTTCCTGAACATAACTGAGGGCCTCCCACGTGCTAAGCAACTGGTACTGACCTAAAACTCTACCCTCTTCCCTTATCTTTTTTTTAATGTATTTAATTTTAAGATGTCTGAAATTTGTTTCAGGAAAGAGGCAGGGTATACTTTAGTAGTGCAAAAATAACAAGAAAACAGCTCTATAACTAGAACAAATACAGTAATTTCTCTATTCTCTGCAAGTGACTATCAGGTGTGAATTCACACCTGTGATGACAGAACCAGTCTTAATACTTTCAGCTGGCCCTCCACATTCTTCACAATGTCACTGCCAAGTGAACAGTCTTCTCTTGAAAACCAGCCATTGCTTGATCTCTTACCACTTATTTTACTAAAACCTGACAACTAAAACAGCACGTTTTAAAGCAAAACTATGACTACAGACTAAAGAAGACAGTTATTCTCAAGAATAATGTTTCTATAATATACAGACCATAAAACAGTTAAGCTCATGAACTAACCTACAAAAATAATTCCCAGTGTTACATACATATTTGTCATGGATGCACTGGGTACTTCTTATACTCTAATAGCAACAAACAAATTAAAACTGAACTTAAGATCCATCAAAAGATCCTGAAATCCAAATAACTATAAATAGTTTCTAAACAGTAAGCTCACAAGGCACATCTGTCAGATACAAAATAACTTGTGTTTGTAGAACAAAGAAAAATAATTTAAAAAACTGATCAGTTATTTGCTCTCCCCAGGTTGTAGTCTCATGAGTTTCTGAAAGCATCATGCACTTCCAATCTTTTGTGCCTTTCTACAAGCAAGCATATATTTATCACACTGCCCCCACCTAGTACTTTGCCTTCAAGAATTTGGCCTTTGATTCTAATTTTACGGAAAATATTCTACTATTGAGCTACACTCTCCAGCCTAAACATCTCCTTTTTCAGAAATCTTGTAAAGATTATCTCTGGTGAAGCTCAGCCACTACTCCAATCTGTAAGCCCTGTAACATTCCTCCTGCAAACCAGAGACCAGCTGACTCTTTTGTATCTCTAGTCCACTGACACACACTAACAGATTTTCTCATTTCTACCTTAAACAGCAAGGACAGCTGGCACAATGAAAGTGGTCCAGGCCTACACTTTGTTATCCAGGAAAAGTCAGTGCACTTGAAGACAGTTCCTTAGAGACATTTGCTTATTCCCATATTCTAGATGCAGAAAATAGAAAAATAATCACCTTGTAAAATGTGGCTCGAATATACATAGATGTCTTGTGATTCCTATTTAGCATATTTCATTTCTCCTTCCCCATTAATTACTACAACAGATTAATTTGAAATAAGGGTCAATAGTCCAAATTAACTCTATTTTAAACTTCCCAAATATGGAGACTATGTCTTAAATGTTTGTTTTCCTCTACAAAAGTTGAAAAAAAAAAAAAAAAACCAAAAACATTTCTCCAGAGCCTAATGGCAAATAGCTATGGATTCTATTAATCCTATCTGAAATAATAGAAACATGAACACTGTTTATCAGATGAGGATGAAGATGTTCCTCTCAAGAACAGTAAAAGCATTCCTCTCTCCCGACAAGTCTCCCTTCCCCTTAGCCTTGAGAGAAAACAACTTGGCATTACAGCTCTGCACAGCCTGTGTTCAGTCAGGACAGTGTAATGTATCTAAATATGTAATGATTAACGACAATGAAATAGCTGGTAAAGATCAGTCAGTTGTTCCCATATTACAAACATTATTAATAATAATTGCTGTCAGTCCTACTTTAACCAAACTAACAAAAATATTCACCAAGGAATTAAGAAGCTTAGCTACTTCATTCGCAGAAGGCAGAGTTCTTATGGAGACAATTAAACTTCAGCCGTTAGACGTCCCTATTAGATAGGAATGCATACCCTGAAGACAATGTATAAATGAAATGTTGTATTAGGACAAAAAAATTCCTTTGAGTTACACAAAAGGTAGAATTTCATTTCAAGTTTCAACACATTTGTTGGTCTTGGCAAGTCCTGTTTGAGTAAAATTAAAGAAAACTACCTGTGATTATATGTCACAGGTTAGACAAGTCTAATATACCATATGTATACACATTTTGCAGTTAATTTATCAGTGGACCTCCTACTGAAAAGGAAACTAACTCCTAGATATTGTAACTGCAACAAGGACTATCACACTTGTCTAAAAATCATTCTAATATCTACCACTTCGTTTTAAAAAAAAAAAAAAAAAAACTGGCTTAAAAATTTAGAGTATTTTAACCATTGTTGCTAAGAAAAATTAAAAGTTCATAGACTTTTTTTCTAATCACTGGTTGTTACATAAAATCATAAACTTTGCCTATTGATTTGATCTGGTTGATCAAAAGCAGCAGAAATTAAATATATATTAAGAACATATAAATATATATATTTAATCACAGCTCATATCATTTGATATGATATAAATATGTATGCCAACTGCCACAAAAAGCCTAGAGCAAAACTCTGAACTCTGCCTTTACAAAGACCAAGCCTCTCCTTTGTACACTCTGCCCTCTCGTCTCTGCTGTCCAGGCTCACATGCTCCCCGACAGCACTAACCAATCCATTTTGGTGGGTCACAAAAGTTATGTGCAAAGAGCATCTCATCAAGTATTTACGGCTCTGACAGCCAGAAACTTCCCAAAACAACTTACCAACCCTGCCCATTATCAGAAAAGTAGCCTTAGGTGATTCTTAAACAAATAAACATGGCTAAGTTCAAATAAAACTGTACTGTGTCTTGGCTAGAAAGGCAGCTCACTGTTAAAATGACTACTGCTCTTGCAAAGGACTGGAGTTCCTGCCCAGCACCCTCATCAGGCTGCTTACAACCACCTGTAACTTCAGATCTAGGGGCTCCAATACCATTCTACCTCTGAAGGCTTTGGCACTCATAGACACAGACACCCTCCCAAACATACTCCTAATTAAAAATAAAACGAATCTTAAAAAAGCTACTTCACTGTGGCAAAGTATGTGTCTTACTGTGCTGTGATCCCAGCATCTGGGAAGCAGAGGAAGGAGGATATCAAACTCAAGCCCATCCTGGCCCTCACAGTAAGGCATTGTAATGGAGTATGTAAATACCACAATTTAAGCTTCACATCACTTTCAGGTAGCTGGCAACTACTTAAATGCAAAAGTCATCTTTTTTTATAAAACCACCCGTTTTATGGCTTATGCATAAAACAGGTGGTGGGCCAGGTCTGGCAACTTCCTGTCTAAGATCCCTAATATACCACGGTCCTCTCCCAACCCCCAAAATCAGTTTCCCCTTTCCCATCAGCCTCATCACAATCAGTTCAATTCTCATCACAGTAAATATACTTCAAAGGCATCATGCTAAACGGAAGAAAAAAGAACAAAGTAGCACAGAGATGGAAAGCAAACTCTGGACCAGATACAAGAACCTAGGAAAGAAGTATATGTAACAGATCCCTAGGACAGTGCAGGCATGAGATGTGAAGGAGAGGGATGTGTGGACTTTCAATAACAACTTCGATCCAGAAAGCACACCTTAAAAAGTAGCTTCAGGTAGACTTAGAACATACAGGAGCCTAAAAGAACCAAACTGGAAATTTTTTCAGTCTTAGGTAGAGAAAGAATATGTAAGGGTCTGGAGACATGGCTCAGCAGTGAGTATATGTTACCCTTGAAGAGGGCCTGAGTTCAATTCCCAGCACCCACATGGTGGCTCACAACTATACATAACTCCAGCTCCAGGAGATCTGATACCTTCTTCTGACCTCCACTGGGATCAGGCATGTACAATTAAAGACAAAACATTCATATACATGAAATAAAGAAACCTAAAAAAAAACAAAAACAAAAAGAATGTAAACAAAACATTACTAAAATGCCCAGTAGTGGTGATGTATGCCTTTAATCCCAGCACTCCTGTGGCAGAAGCAGGCAGATCTTTGTGAGTTCCAGGCCCTCCTATCTACAGAGTGAAATCCAGGACAGCCAGGACTACACAGAGAAACCCTGTCTCAAAAAACTAAAAATAAGGGGCTGGAGAGTTGGCTCAGCGGTTAGGAGCGCCGTCTGCTCTTCCAGAGGACCCGGGTTCGATTCCCAGCACCCACATGGCAGCTAACGGCTGTCTGTAGTTCCAGTTCCAGGCAAACACCAAGGCAAATAAATAAATAAATAAAGTTTAAAAAAAAAAAAAAAAAAAAAAAAAAAAAAAAAAAAAAAAAAAAAATTAAAAAAAAAAAAAAAAAAAAACTAAAAATAAATAAATTACTAAGAATTTTATTAAAAAAAAAAAAAACTTTAGTTAAAAAGCCATGTTTGAGGGGCTGAAGAGATGATGGTTCAGTAGTTAAGAGCATTTGCTACTCTTGTGGAAGATCCAGGTCCAGTTTCCTGCACCCATATGGCAGCTCACAACCATTGGCAAGTTCAGTTTCAGCTATCCATCAGGAGATAACACCCAGAATTCACAAAGAACTGCAAAAATTAAACTAAAAAAAAAAAGCCAGAACTGCCAATCAACAATCAAGCTAATAAAATAACAGACACTTTATATATATGTGTGTATATATATGTATATACATATGTATATATATATGTATATATGTGTGTGTGCATATATGTGTGTGTATATATATATATATTATATATGTCCAATAAACTATTTTTAGAGGTTCAACATACCTCTTCATCAGGGAAATGAAAATTAAAAGCACTTTGAGATATCTCACTCTAAACAGAATGAATACTATCAAGAAATATACCAACAAATCATTATGGGAAAAGAAGAACCTCTATTCACTGCTTGTGAGAATGCAAATTAATACAGTCATTGTGAAAATAACTTTGAACATTCCTCAAAAAGTTAAAGATAGCACTACCACCATATTACCCAGTAACACCATTCCTGAGCATATCAAATCTGAAAAACCCCATATCCTACCAAAGATACTTACACATCCATGTTTACTGTGGCTCTATTCATAATAGCAAGTCCATCAACAGATGAAAAGATGGATAATAAACATATGGTACATATACTTAGTACTATTCAGTTGTAAAAAAAAATAAAATCATGGCTTCTTGGTCTGTTCTCATCAGTTTAACAGCTGATGTCCTCTGAGGACAATGTATAGTTAATGAATGTGTGGAAGAGAGACATGAAGTAGAAGCTTTCTCCATCCACTGTACACAATGACACTACTGCACTACCTTGAGAATAGGGCACCCCCTTCAGGAGGCCTTGAAATTCCTGAACAGATAAGAACGGTGGGTTTGTAATTTATAGCTAACATTCTCTACTTACTGTGTTGGGGGGGAACACCCACCTGGCTATTAAAAAAAAAGGGAATGAAAATGAAATTTGAAAGAAAATGAATGAATCATAAGTTTAATTTTGAGTGACTCAACCTCAGCATAGAAAACTACATGTTTTCTCTCATATACAGATCCTAGCCTATAATGTACACATGTAGATGCCCAAACCAGTATAAATGTGGGGAAAACCTAAAAATTTACAAGAACACCTAAAAGGATACTAGGTAATGAAGAAGGATGGAGTATAGGCAAAAGGACTCAAAACCAGTTGGGGTAAAACACACCTTTAATTCCAGCACTCAGAAGGCAAAGGTAGACAGATCTATCAAAGTTTAATGGGTTCCTGGTCTGCATAATGGGTTCCAGGCTAATCAAGGCTACAGAGTGAAAACCTACCTCCAAAATAAAATATCATGAAAGAAGATATAAAGTTTTTTTTTTTTTTTTTTTGAGTTTCAACTCCAACACAATTGTGGTAGGTAATGTGACTTCAACTTTCTAATACTAAAGTAGCAAAAACCATCTTT
Source organism: Sigmodon hispidus (assembly GCA_004025045.1). Taxonomy (NCBI): domain Eukaryota; kingdom Metazoa; phylum Chordata; class Mammalia; order Rodentia; family Cricetidae; genus Sigmodon; species Sigmodon hispidus. The sequence continues at coordinate 444,929 of PVIH01000131.1, forward strand.
GCATTCCAAAAGAAACATATGTCAGTCCTTTGAGGCAGTTGACTGTAAAAGTTGAGTTGTCTTTTGAATTCCACTGACCAGTAGTGCAACAGTTAACTAAACATGATAAATCACTGAATACACTTATTGAATTCACCCATTCAGAAAAATTGATTTAAAAAAAAAAACTATTATGAGGAGAGAAGGTTTGTAATCTGAAATTTTTTCTTTCTTTGTTTAAAACTATATCAAATCATTCTATTATAATTATTTAATATGTAATTTATATTGTTATACTTAAAGAATGATTTTGCCTTTAAAAAAAAAAAAAATAGGGCTGAGCAGTAGTGGCACACGTCTTTAATCCTGGCATACAGACTGAGTTCCAGAACAGGCTCTAAAGCTACCAGAGAAACCCTGTCTCAAAAAATCAAGAAGAGGGGCTGGAGAGATAGCTCAGAGGTTAAGAGCACCGTCTGCTCTTCCAGAGGACCCGGGTTCGATTCCCAGCACCCACATGGCAGCTAACAACTGTCTATAGTTCCAGTTCCAGGCAAACGCCAAGGCAAATAAATACATAAAGTTTTAAAAAAAAAAAAAATCAAGAAGAAAGAACAAAAATAGTAGGTCTGAAAGTGGTGTCATTTCACATTACATGGACACCAACACATCACAGTGTACCCCATAAATGCAAACAATTATAACTTATCAAAAATTAAAGGCCAATCAGCATTGCTCCATGGCAACCGTTAATTTAAAGAGACCAGTAAACTAAGCATGAGTATTTTCCCTCTAGCCTCATTCAGCTATTTGTGTAAGAACACAGGTGGAATTTAATTATAGGTGGATGTAAGGAAATGTTTAGATCCATGAATCCAAACTGAACTAAAGAGGGAAATGTGAACTTAGGAGGGGAAGGAAGAACGCAGAGTGAGGGATGGAAAACAGAATCAAGAGGCAGGGGAAAGCAGAGGTCCTAGAAAAGACAAATCAGGGAGCCAGAAGTGGGGCTATGAAATGGGTCATGAAATAAGCAGCTAGATTAAAAATAAGGTCCAGATAAAGTATAACACATGATAATGTCCAAGTGAGAACACTTAGAAAGTTGAGTTCACTGACAGTCAAGGAAATGAGGTTGGGCAATAAAAGGATTCCCCATGCTAAGAGTGAAATGACCAAGATTTAAGACAATTAAAGCAATACATAGTTAACAGTATGCTACAGCTAAACGTTCAAAGAATAGTATGAAGTAGCCCACAGATACTTAAAACTGCAAGACTGACTCAACAGACAGCATAATACTGTCACAGCACAGACAAAAAGTTGGAGGGAACTAGACAGCAAGGTGGTAAAAGTCTGTAATCCCAGCATTTAGGAGCTAAAGGAGAAAGGCCAAGCTAAAGGACAGCAAGATCGAGTCATGAAACAAGAACAGCGGTCTGAGACCACTGACCAATACCATCAGTAACAATCAAGGGAGTACCTAGCTCATCTCAGAAAACACTTCTCATTGTTGAAAGCCTCAGGGAAAGGCTTGTTTTCCTAAGTTGAGTAGCAGTTCTAACAAAATGTTTACTGAAATGTTATTTTGAATGGCACTGAGTACACAGGCCAACCTGGAAAAAGTGTCTTTGCTGATACTGTTTCAATAATATATCCATATATTTCATCATGTAAGTTTTAAATGTCTTTTGATGTAATTTCTATTCTCTATGGTGATCATGATAACGGTAACCAAGACAAAGACAGAAGCTAACATCTAAATTATTCTTACCTCGTACTAGGCACTATTCTAGTGGCTGTACACATAAACTGCACAGTGGCAATAATAAGGAAGGTTCACACATAACTTTGGCTTATCTAGTCTTATGGCCAGAGAACCTAGCTCAGCTGAATAACAATCCCAGGGTTCCTATGCTTTCAGGATCCTTACTCACAGATCACTGACCAAGCCCAGTGACCACTACAAAAGACAGGAAGAATTAAAGAGCTAAAAATGCCCTTCTCAGAGTTCTGGGGGGGGGGGGGTGTCACAAACATACCCTTATTTGTTTTGATTTGCTGGCTCAAATTCTTTCCTGACTACTTCATCCACTTAAGATAACTTCTATGAGAGGTGGCCTCACATTGAGCACTTCTGTATTTTGAAGCTGAGTCACAACACCTTACCAAATAGCTCCATGTGTATTCCAGCTCATGGCATAGGTAAAATTAAGAGAGACTGCCATCATATAATTCTTTTTATAGAGGAACTTGATGTTCTCTCAAACAATTGAACTGAATCATGGCTGAGTCAAAATGGCATCTAAGCTGATGACTTGTCTGGGTTTTTTGTTTAGTGGTGGGAAGGTGTTTTGTTATTTTGGATCACTCAAAGACTTGCTGGCCACAGGCTCAGTTATGTTTAGGGAAAATCCATGTGTATGAGTGTACACAGACAGATTTATATTTTATTCCTGTGGTATGCTGACTTCTAAAGGGCTTACTCTATTTGCTTTCTTCAAGGAAGTTAGTCAACATATTTATGCAAGCAACTCAGAATCACAAGTTATTTTCTATTCCTTGATATCAGACATTTGTCATAATTGGTGTTTCTTATATTATTTCTAACTAGAGTCTCTTCTGTGCTTTTATTTAACATATAATGGCTCAAGAAAATCATAAAAATACTATCAGATGCCGATTATGTGCTAGATGTGAATGTAAGAATTGGGAATATAGAGTTAAATAAGAATCCTGCCTCTGAGGGAATGGCAGATAATTAAGTGCTAATACTCTGTGAAGGTCTTGAAAAGAGGCAAAAATACAAGACACAAACCTAGAAATCAAAAAGACTTCTAATATTATTTGTTATTTCTGTGCCACTATAACCAAATACCTAAGAAAAACAACTTGTAAGAGGTAGGATTTATTTTGGCTCACAACTTCAGAGGGTATGTATACTCAGTCCACCGTCACCAGGCCTATAAGCTTGAGTGGAACATCCTGTTGGCAGAAGTATATAGCAGAGAAGAATCTCATCGCAGACAGGAAGCAACGAAAAGAAAACACATAAGAGGACCAACACATAAGAGGACCAGGGCATAATAGAACCCCTAGGTCAGGAGTTCTCAACCTGTAGCTCACGACCCCTTTGGCAAACCTCTATCTCCAAAAATATTTACATTACAAATCATAATAGTAGCATAATTACAGTTGTAAAATAGCAACAAAAATAGTTTTATGGTTGGAGGTCACCATAACATGAGGAACTAACTGTATTACGGGTTTGCAGCATTAGTAAGGTTGAGGACCACTGCTCTAGGGTCATATCCTCAGTGACCTACTTCTTCTAACTAGGCCCCACTTCCTACTTTTACTATCTCTCAATAATACAATCATATGATAAACTCATCAAGTGAATAATCTGTTGATCAAAGCAATCAGGATCCAATCAATTCCCAAAACCCATCAGCTAGCAATCCAGTTCTCAATATATAACTATAATACTAACAAAATAGGAACTGAAATGGTAAATAAATTATGAAGGAAAATCATAAGTATGTACATACAAAGAGATGAAGAAGGTTCGAGGCATTTATAAATTTAATGTCACAACACTTGTGCTATTTCTTTGTCAGTAATTGAAAGCAAGCCGAATATAGCTTATTTTACTATATAAACTATAGTTGCCCCACAAAATTTGGTCCATTCCTTAATCTTCATTGTCAAATTGATTGGATCTGGAATCACTCTAGTAGACACACTTGTAGTCATGTCTATGAAAGCATCTCTGGAGAGGTTTAACTGGGAAAGATTTGATGTCCAAACTGTAGGAAAAGAAGAGTAAAGTCTAGAACACCCCAGCATTACTCCCACTCCCTACCCCGATTCGATTCCTCACTACAGACAACGTGAACAGTGCTTCAAAGGTGTGGTAGTTTGAATGTAATTGGCCACCAATAACTTGGCACCACTAGGAAGTGTGGCTTTATTAAGTAGGTGTGGCCTTGTGGGAGGAAGTGTGTCACTATGGGGGTGGACTTTGAGGTCTCCTATGCTCAAACTACGCCCAGTGTCAGTCTACTTCCTTTTGCCTTTGGATCAAGATGTAGAACTCTCAGCTCCTTCAAGCCCCATGTCTGCCAGCACACTGCCATGCTTCCCACCATGATGATAATGAACTAAACCTCTGAAATGTAAGCTACCCCAATTAAATATTTTCCTTTTAAGAGTTCCTGTGTCATGGTGTCTCTTCACAACAGAAGACAACAGGCTCTACCACTACACCTCCATGCAATGACTATTCAGTGAGTCAAAATCTTCAATTGTTTTTTGTCAGGCATTTGGTCACGGCAATGAGAAAAGCAACAATACAGGCAGTTAAACAAATGAATACATTAACATGGGACCCTGATCAGCTTTCTAGTATTAAAAAACAATTATTATTGACTAGCACTGATAAGAAGTGATTTTTTTTTTCCCTCAGTGAAGCCAACTGACTTATCCTCAATGTTCTACTTAATTCAATGTTCACTGAGTATCAAAGTAGTCTAGGCACCCTGCCAGGAGATGCCCCAAAACAATGGTTCCTGCCCTCAGAAAGAGTGCTACCAGTTAAAAAAAAAAAAAAAGATTGGTAGGGAAAGAGTATTCTATTATATATAGTAGCTAGCAAAGTGCCTTGGTGGATAATATAACAAACCTGAAAACCTGAGTTCAATTCCCAGTCCCCACCCCATGGTGGAAAGAATTCAAGAATGCCCTCCCACAAAAGTGTAAAAAAAGGGGGGGAAGTATTCCATTATAAAATGAAAAGACAGTGAGAGACATTCACACTTTAACATATCCCTCTTTTCTAAGCAATTCAGTATGTTCAGTTATAAAGTTTAAAATGGACAGCCTAACTTATAAACTCACACACAGAAACTCAATGGAAACACTCCACGACTGTCAAGTCTAAAACTAAAAAGCCAACATATCCACAAAGCAGAATCCTGTGACTAACCCTGACCGGGTGACAAGGACTAAATGTTCCCTGAACACTGTGGTGAATCAGAAACATCATGTGGTTCACAGAGCCAGGACAGGACTCCTGCATGTGAAGATGAAAAGACCTGCAAACACTGGTAGCCTCCACACGCAGGCTACATGGAAAGCCATGTCCAGGAGAAAGCAGAGGGCTTCACAGAAAGCCCTGGTTGAAGATGATAGCTGCCCTGTAACTAGACACATAGATCTCTAATACTATTACTATCTACATCACCAACAAAATACTGGGTTTTGAACCACAATCACAAGGATCAGGTACAAGAAGACAGGGGAGTGAGCACAGAAAGGACACATGACAAAGTTGCTCTTCAAGGACAGGCCTTGAGGTTAGGGTTCATAGAGAAGAATACAACAAGAAAAACTGGTTGCTGCCCTCACTGCTTCCAGTGACCCACTGACTGTTTATGCCCTAATACTATAACCCTAGACTGTATTGACTAAGTCCTAGAGCCCAAAAGAACAAGTCAGTCTGGCAAGATGGCTGAGGGTGAAAGCACTTGCAGCCAAGCCTGGCCATCTTAGCTCGATTCCTGAGATTTGCATGCCAGGAGGAGAGAATATAGGCCATAAGGATTACATACACACACACAATAAACAAATAAAACTGTGCCTTCAAAAAAAGAAAACTCTCATCAGGTGGTGCAAAGGGGGCTCAGCAACTCCAACTACAGAGAACTACTGTGGGTTCTCAAGCAGGGGACTATGTAACCAAGACAGCAGTTACGTCAATACAAAGAAACCAGCTCTGGGCATCGTGAACAGCCATAGCTTCTTCAACAAGATGAAGAAAGGATCTAGAACTCTGAAGCTCACTGGGACATCTCAGTACTTCCATGCCTAGTGATCCCAGGAAAAAGCAACTGCCACAACCTGAGAGTAACCAGGGAAAGGTAGTCAAGGGCTCATACCCCTTAGCAATAGGGCTCATCCACACTGCAGGCTGAACCCAGGGAAAATCTAATATGACTGCAGCTGGACTAGAGCCTGTTCCAACAATGTTTCTCCTAAAATTCTTAGATTCCATACCTTGAAGATTGACAAAACAGACAGACCACAGAGCACAGAAGAAGAACAGATTGTAATTTATGCTTAGGGGTCAGCCCACACCTGGACCCAGCCAGCCAAATTTCAATTTTCAATCAATGACCAACAGGCCTAATACCTAGGCCATGCAGAAATTGGAGATACAGTCCACGTGTTTCCTGGGGGATTAAGCCTCTGCTACCCATAGCAGTTATCAGCCTCACAACACATTCTTACATTAATTGTCTTATTTTTTCCCCCTAGATTCTCATTCATTTATACATTATTCAGCTCAGCTAACCCTCTGGAAACATAATGCACTGTCTGTCACAGAAAAAAGGTTCATGAAGCAAACTCCCAAGCACCAGATCACTATCAACATTAACAAACAATACCCAATCCTTCTACTTTTCTTACAGCAAACTTTACTGTTTAATTTTTAATATTTTTATTTGTATGTACAAAATAATGAGTAAGTGGATACATGTGTGCCATGGCACACATGTGGAGGTCTATGCTGGCTATGTTTTTATATCAATTTGCCACGCTAGTCATTTTGGAAGAGGTGGAACGTCAATTGAGAAAATGCCCCACTAGGCTGGCCTGTGGGCAAGCTTGTGGTACATTTTGTTGAGTGATGATTAATGTGGGTGCGCCTATCCCACAGAGAGGTCAACCCATGGGTGGGTAGTCCTGAATAGTATAAGAAAATAGGCTGAAAAGCCGTGAGGAGCAAGGCAGGAAGCAGCACTCCACCATGGCCTCTGGACCAGCTCCTGCCTTGAGTTTCTGCCCCAACATCCCTTCACGACACACTGTGATTGAAACATATAGGCTGAAACCAACCCTTTCCTTCTCAACTTGCTTTTGGTCATGGTGTTTATCACAGCAATAGAAACCTTAACTAAGTTAAGGTCAAAGAACAACTTTTAGGAGCAGCTCTTTCCCCCCTCATTTGTGAGTCATGCTCTCTCGTTTCTACAGTACGGCTAATTGGCCCACAAGCTTCTTATCAATTCTCCTGTCTGTGCCTCCCATCCCTCCACAGGAGTACTGGAGTGCCGCAATTACAGACACACATCCCGCTTTGATCACGTCATCAGACTAGCACGGCAAGTGCTTCTATAGCCACCTTGCCACCCGAAGTTTACTATTTACACTTTCCCCACTAACAGTAACACTTAAGTCGTGAGCAGAAAAGGCCAGTGATGTTTGTTCAAAGTCCTTCACCCATGCTCAAATGAGTTCTTCAGGGGACTACTGATAAAACAGGAAGTTAATTTACAAGCAGAAAACTGCTCTATAACCCATCTAGATATGGCACATTCCCTGAAAGTTCCCTTATTCTTACAGCCACTGTTCAGGTGTGCATTATTATCACTGACTAATGTGGACTAGTACGGGTTGGTCAAGCTTTAAACTGGCCCTCTTCGTTCAGTGTTTCTGAAATCCTTTCTGTTGCTCTATGTCAGTAGTTCATTTCTTTTTTGCAAAAGTTTTAGCCATTCTCCCAATGATGGGCATTTAAATTGCTTCCATTATTTTGTCATATAAGTTCAGTTGCTATGAATATTCTTTAACAAATGTTTTGTGGACAAATGTTTTGTTTAACTTTATAAAAAGCTGCTAGTATGTTTCCCAAAGCAATTACATCCTTTATAATCCCACCAATAATATATAAGAGTTCCTGTTGTTCCACAATCTCACAAAATGTTGATATTGTCATTTTAAATTTAGCCATGTTAATCAGAACACAGTTTGCTGTTGCTGTTTGGGGAGATTACAGTAGTTTGGCTGGTTTTTAAATTTTCTTCTTTTTATGTGGATGGGTGTTTTATCTCCCAAGTTTGTATATAGTACACCCAGGCCTGGACCATGGGGGCCAAAAGAAAGCTTGGATCCTGTGAAACTAAAGTTACAGACAGTTGTGAACAGTCATGTGGATGATAGAACTGGCTTCCATGTTGGCCACAACATTCTACAATCTCATCAACAATGTATAAAGATTTGATTTCAGACTGCGAATGTAATTCACTACCAGAATACCTAACTTGAAAGTGTAAAACCCAAAGTTCAATACTTCAACCACTAAAAAATGGGGGCATCAGTTTGCACACATATTCACCGATGCTTATTCTTTCCCATTTTTGGGTAACAGACAACCAAAGGGTGTAAAGTGGTATCTCACTGTAGTGTCATTGCTTTTTCCTGGTGGCCAGTCAATTACACTAAGTACTGAATAATACTGATTCTATTAAAGGACAAGAGGATTTGTCTAGCTTTTAAAATAACTATCTAGTGAATTGTAGAAATACTTTATACATTTTGAAACCATCTTTGTTAGATATATGTATTACAAATACTTTAGTCTATGCCTTGTCATTCTTCTTACAGGATTTCTGTGTAGCCATAGCTGTTCTGAAACTCACTCTGTAGAGATCCACCCACCTCTGCCTCCCAAGTGCTGGGATTAAAGGTGTGTGTCACCACTGCCAGGCTATCATTTTGTCTTCTTAATGTTATCTTTTGATCAAGAGTTTAATCTTAAATCTAAATGGATAAAGTATTTTACTTAAACAGGCTAGTGCTATTATGTCTTAGATAACTGATTGTTGCTTAGTGCCAGAGGTAAGGGGCACCTATGGGTAAATAAATGAGTGGTGTGAGTGTGAACCAAGTACAATGACATTATATATGAAAACATAACAAATGTGGTAATATACTGTGTATCAAGTAAAGATTGTTTGAGGATCAGAGGACAGAGCCAGCCATAGAGTTAGCCATAGAGGTCAAGCAATGGTGGCACATTGCCTTCAATCCTAGCACTCAGGAGGCAGAGGCAGAGATTCATCTGGATCTCTGTGAACTCAGGGCTAAACAGAGCCAGGCAGTGGTGGCACATCCCTTTAATTTGGTATGACAGACATACCTTTAATCCCAGCACTTGAAAGGCTGAAGCAGGAAGTGATATGGTTGGGTAGAGAAAGGAATATAAGGTGGGATGAGACAGGAGCTCAGTCCTTGTGCTTCCCCTATTCATCTGAGGATTCATGGACACAGGCTCTTCCCCTTTTGGCCTGAGGATTCAGTAGTGGTGAGATCTGGCTGTAGCTTGTTCCTCTGTCCCTCTGATCTTTTAGCATTTGCCCCAATGTCTGGCTCCAGGTTTTTATTATAAGGTGCAACAATTTTGTACTACTGAAAGGGACTGATTTTTTTCAAGTCTGCCTACATCACAAGGATATTAATTTCTTCTAGGTACTTTAGATAGTTAGAAATCTAAAAATGTTAAAATATTTTTCTGAATGGCCTGAGACATAGGTCAAGGTTCATTTTATTCCAATTAGAAGACAAATAGCTGTTCCCCCCCTTGATAACAATGTGCTTTAAGTTGATTTTGATTTTAAATTTATAAATACCTTACAAAGAAACGATAGCCAGAAATGGCTTTAATTTTTTCACACAAAATATTCAGCATTCAATAAAAATTAAAACAAATAATCTCTCTCTCTCTCTCTCTCTCTCTCTCTCTCACACACACACACACACACACACACACACACACACACACACGATAAAAACTAACAAAAAGCTATCAGGTCCAATCTTTATCATGAATATGCTTAAGAATTAAATGAGAACATCAATTTCAACAAAAGATAGGAATATAAAAACAAGTATTTTAATTCAAAAATATAATACGTAATACAATGATGACAGGTTTGATGAAGAAAATAGGATTAGGAAACTAAAAGGCAAGCTAAA